>JAQHUG010000060.1:302476-402883 GCA_028555095.1 Dicrostonyx torquatus
TCCGCCCACCTAAGGGTTGGACTAACTATAAGCCAGGGGCAGCCCTTTATTTAGCCAATCAAGGCACAGAAATACAGGTGGACCCTCCCACATTAGACTGGAGTTTCTCTGCTTTATGCATATTTATGTTTTCTTCCCTTCTATATTTGCATGTGAATATTTGAACTCATGATCCTCCTGAATCTGCCTCCTTCAGCAAACCCTACCTTTGTGTGTGACCATGACCAGTGTATATACACATTTAAAATATGTGTACACTACATGGTGTCTTTCTTAAGAATAAATTGAAGGTACTTTCTGAAGCAATATCCTGTTGTTTATGCTACATATATTTTCAAATGTATACTGACAGATATTCTCCTCTATGTTTTATTCAATTTGGCTACTTAGAAAATGGAACATTTTTTTTAGCCAAGTGAAGGCATGGCAAAGTATAAGAGCCAGAATTCACCAATGTCACTATAAAATAGCCACAAATTATTGAAGTTGTATACCATACAGAAATACACTGTAGTGCCTTAGTGAGCCCTCCTATTTGTCTATGTAATATCCCTTAAAAATATTCAAAAGGACACATTATAAAATATTTACTGATTTTTATTCTCTCTCCCACGATTTAAATGCTATATGTGATACCTTCATAGGGAGCTTGAGACCACAAAAGAAAAGATTGGCTACCCATGTACCTATGTCTTCATCCCTGAGCCCCCCCCCTCAAATCCTCTAAATACGAAGTTATTCTTGTTTCAACTGAAAGGCAATAATAAAGCAATTCCTGAATCCAAGGGGCGCACAGTAAATACATCTTAGTAATGGTAAAATGGGGGAAAAAAGCAACTTCAAGTGTATAAAATAGAGAATGCTCGTCTCTGCTAAGGAAGCTGGTGAAGTGGAGAAAAGGGTCCTTAAGATGCTCCCAAAGTTTGTCATGTCATAAGAGAAGCAGCCGAGGCTTTGTTGGTTTCTTTCTAGTTTACCACCAAAGAATGGATGAATTTCAAAGATCTTGAGCACTAAGGAGCTCTCATGATGCATGGGACATAAATGTGTCAGTGCATGGGCAAAGGATGATATACTGCAGCCTCTACCACAGCAGGAGAAGTTCAGTGGCTACGTCAACAGACCCCATATCTCTGTCAAAAACTCAAAATGGATGAATTTACACAAAACCTGACACACCCTTGAGCTCACCCCTCCCCCTGCTTCTCCCTCCACTCTGCACTCTCACCAGTAAACTGTATACCACTGAAGTGTCTCTCAAAATCTGCCAGATAGGGTGATTTTCTTTTTATATCATATAGTTTTATTGTTGAGCATTTTACAGGCCTCGAATACTCAATTAGTAGACTGGAGTATTAAAGTTATCACGGAAGAACTAATAAATACGTCATGTAAGACTTACCAATTTATAAGAGTCAGAATAAAATAGAATTTGCTCCTGATTTAAAAATACACTGCATGAAGTAATCATTCATATGTGATTCAACAATGCCCTAGAAGGTCTTCACATCATTAAGTCAAAGCTGCCACCTTTGAAATGGTGGTATCATGCGTGACTATTGGGGAAAAAAACTGATCCTCAGGTCTCTAGGAAAAGAAACAGTCTAGAGAATAAATGTTGCCAGAACTGTCCTAAAATACCAATACAATACAGTTCTGGAGAGATGGTTCAGCAGTTAAGAGCATTTGTCGTGCTTACAGAGGACCCAAGTTCAGTTGCCAGCACCCACGTGGAGACTCACAACCACCTATCTGCAGCATTAGTTCCAGGGGAATTGATACCTGCTGTTTTCCATACATTACAGTGGCCATGCTTTAAACTGCTAGCCGCCTGGCACTAAAGCCACCATAGCCTGGGGGAATGCATGGCTCTGTTGCTGCTGCTAAACATAGTTCTAAATCGCTATCGTTCTAATAAAACTGGACATTCAAAGGCTAGGGTGAAAACCTGAGAGCTCAGAGAGTAGTGCAGCAATTGACTAACTTTCTCTCTTTGCTGGTGACACCGGAAGCCACTCCCTTTCACACCATGCCAACTGAAAAACACCTACCCTAAACTCCTCTTTGCTACTTCCTATCAACAAGTTGCTAATCTTGCCTCTTTGAGCCCAGGTTAGTTCTATTTAATTAACATAATTGCAACACAGTTTGACACAGTTGACGCATGCAGCACAACCAAATGTAACACAACTTTACTACACCACCAAAGGCAGCATAGACAAATGTAACACATCTTTGCCCAGGTAAAAATTAATCTAAATAGGTTGTATTCTACCACAGATGCCCTCTTTTGACTTCCACCCACATTACATGCTTATGGCACACAAACGTACATGCAGGCAAAGAACACACAGTAAAAATAAATACATCTAAAAAATATAACCTTGCAATTGTAAATTCAAATGTTCCTGATATTTCTCTTACCAGCTTTTACTGTTATATCAGAAATCTTAATTTTCTGCTTTTAAAAATGATCTTATTTTAAAGTATTATTTACTTTTCTCTAAAAAAAAAGCTTTAGGGTGTTTGTGATGTTACTGTTAGAGGTCATCAAACTATATTGCATTGTCACAACTTCAGACTTTAAAAGGTTCTACCAAAAGCCAATTTATCCATCACGAGCTCCAGGTGGGTTAGTGCCAATGACAAAGTGTATGTTGCTACGTGCCAAAAGTTATATATAAGTTTCTGGCACAAATTACTAATTACTTATAACTTTTGTAAAATCAAAAAAAAAACCATCTCAACACTCTCATTTAAAACACTACCAGTTTTCAAAGTTTGGGAAGTTTTTATATCATTAAGGAGAAAATGGATAAAAATAATATCAGTAATAATAGCAATGAGACATTGATTTATGCTATGTCAAGCATTTACTGAATGCTTTTTACATGTATGTCATTTAAATCCATACAGCCATCTAAGAAATCAGTTCTAATGTTGGTCCCATTTTAAGAAAAGGGACATCGAACCTACAAAAGTAAAGATTATATACAGGTCTATAGGATTATTCAGACAGAATGACTTCACCACAGAACTATTTTAATTGTTTATTATGAAGAAACAATATTTAGTAAGCATGTACCATGTGCCAGGAACTGGGCCAAGGACTTTATGTAAGTTGATTCACTTAATGTTCTCATCAGCCTTATGGGGCTGTTATTTTTAGACATATTTTATAGATGAAAGAAAGAAGGGTACAGGAAGTTAAGTTTTCTCCAGGTCTGTATACTAGTGAGGGTAGAACTAGTCTATTAATCTAAATAGGTTGTATATTAAAGTGGCACCACTTTCTACTACAAAGAAACTATAAAGTGTACAAATAAACTTATGAACATATTTCAACTCCCCATTATTTCCATGAAGCCAAAATCTTAATCATGAAAGTCAATCCAAAGTCACTGCCAACTATAAACTGTATACGGAACCTTTTTTTAAAATCCTATGGAATACAAGTCTTTAGAATTCTGATCAATTTTATCTTTCGGAGCAGAGAGTGGGAACAGATTGAAACCATCCTCCAGACATATCCATCCAGGTAGCTTTGGGGGAAGATGAATTAACACTTTTGTGCCATTAGTTCTCCCTTAGAGTACAAGATTCCAGCTCCTCTACTCTCAGCTGCCTGAAAGCTTTAACAGCTTGCTCAAACAGAAACATTATGTCAGCATTTCTCATTGGAATGCCTTGAAACTATTGTTAAAAATAGCGGATTTTCAAACCCAACCTCTGAGAGCACAACTTCTAAGTCTGCATTCTAACAAGTGCTCCAGATCACTTGGAACACAGCTAACTTCGAGAATCACATGCAGTGATAAAACTCTCAGGCTTCATGTTCTGAATTTGCGATGCTCAAACACAAATCAGATGAATTTAGTTTTATACCATGCAAGAGCACAATCATGACATTAAAAGACCCTGTGAAATGAATTTGCATACTAAAACCTCCTCTTGAACACTCGCAATACACATGAACATATTAAGGGCTCTAAGAAATCCCTGAAAAATTAAAAAATCTTCTTTCTTAACTCATAGCTACTAAGTATTATTTAATCATCGGGAGTATGGAGAATGTGCTATTATGCACCTATGCTCCTTGGTATTTTTAGTGGCTTTGAAAAGCGACATCGGGGGCCCTTCCTCATATGTTATCTGTCTCTCTCAGGAGAGCTCCTCGAATCTTGATTCCTAAGGAACCACCAGTTGTTTCAAAGGTGGTAACAGTTGAAGACATCATTATAATTATACTAGCAAGGTTAACTAGAAACTAAACAAATTCCAAATATGGAAACTACATTTTGATGCTTGATATTTGCCATTTGATCAGTCGAACAAAACAAACAAACAAATAAAAAAAACACCCAAAAGAGCAGCTTGCTTATACAGTGTGAAGTGATTGCCATTGTGTAACTGGGGTCCAGAAATCATACATAGAATAGGATCTCAATTCTTCAGCCACCTCAGAGTGTAGTGGGGGGCCATAGGTGGGTAGATTCACCCTCCCACTTGCCTTCGTGAAAGCTATTTCACCACTCTGTCTTAGTTTCTTCCCAGAAAGCCACATTTAGAACACATGAGGCAATGCATACCAATCTTTTATCTCAAATACGAAGCTTAAAATATGTGCCTACCTAGTTACCCTCCTCTCTTCTCCTGGCCTAGCACTGTGATGTCAACTTTGTTAGTGCATCAGCTAGATAGAATTTTTGCAGTTGGGTTTGGAGCAGCTATTCTCCTCTGAGGGCGGTTGACTTTAATGAACTCCAATGCCAATAATTCAAGGGCAAGTGCAGGGTGTTGAACTAGTTCTTCATTTCCACATGCAAGGAAACAACATGGATTGGGGCTCATAGAGATGAAAAGACAAGTTCGGGCCCTCATGTAGCTCCAAGAGGAGTGCTAACAAACCAGCCTGTGCCTAGTTATGGCAGAAACATGATCAGGTGTGGGGGTCCAAGAAAGAGACTGAGCTCGAGCTGAGGTCAGTGAAAGTAATGGAAACCGCATTAGAGCTAAGAAAAATCAGAGCGCCCAAGGACATATAATGCCATCTTTATGTACCCAGAAAACAAAACAGAAGAAAATACACCAGCCTCACCTAGGGTTGCAGTTCTAAGGCTTAGTTCCAGCAGCCAACACAGGGCCAGTAACAGGTTGCCTTGTGCCTTTGTGCCCGGTGCTGTGCTACATAGAAGGCAAAACCAGGAGGGAAAGCACTGCTGAAGGCAAACCACTAGAGCACATGACTGCAATAAAAATGCCATCACCGAACAAGCAGATAAGTACCATGCTCGCTCCCATCATTCCCTCTTTGGGTTCCTGTCCATTTTTTCTCGAAAGACGGAAAATCTTAGATGAGTCAAGAACTACGTGATCTCCAAGTCCCCAGTCACTTCTACCTCTGCACTTTGTCCAGGGATTTGGAGATCACTGCCATTATTATTAAAGCATCGATTTCATGAGAATTGTTTGACAGTCAGTGCTCAGGCTAATTTGGGAATAGAGGTTTTCTAGCATTTCTTCCTCTTTTTAGCCATTGTTTATTCTGTTTCACGAGTAGGTTGGTCAAGAAGGGATGGAATGGAGGCTCAGTTCTAGACATGCTTGAATGAACAGTCCCTTGCCTGTGAGTGCTCCCATCTGAGCCTTAGGCTTCTTCAGTCAGAGGAACAAACTCAAGGAAGCTGCTGCCCTTCCCCTCTCCGCTTGCATTTCTTCTCATATCCAGCAGAGTCTGGAAATCAACAAGGGTGGGACTTCTCAGACTTGGAGCGGAGGGGGAGCAGCATTTGAGAGGCAAAGCTAGACTCCTGCACTTTCTCTTCACACTATTGTCAGGACTCTGCCACCACCACTGAGGATAAACCATGCTAGAAATAAAGAGGACTCTATAGGAATAATACAAGTGTTTCCTCTCTCTCTCTGTCTCTCTCTCTCTGTCTCTCTGTCTCTCTCTCTCTCTCTCTGTCTCTCTCTCTCTGTCTCTCTCTCTCTCTCTCTCTATCTATCTATCTATCTCTATCTCTTTGGTTTCAAGACAAGAGTTCGCTGTGTAGCTCTGGAATCTGTCCTAGAACTCACTGTGTAGCCCAGGCTGGCCTTGAACTCAAAGAGATATGCCTGCTTCTGCCTCCCGAGTGCTGGGATTAAAGGCGTGCATCACCACCACCTGGCTAAGTGTTGCTTCTGAAGTAGGTAAAGGAGTGGCAGACTAAGGGACTGTATTAAGCAAACACTGTTTTTCCCCTGATTTTCCTTCAGAATTGTGTATAGGGAGAGATGACAATAAAGAGCTATAACTGAATAAACACTTAAGAGTAAACTATAGACAAGCATTACTGAGGTATGAAGCTTGGTCAAACCTCAGCCATTCAGCCCAGAATCCACTGAATAATTGTGTTTCCTTCCTAACTGATGCTTATTTGAATCCTCAAATAGATTTTTAGTACTATCTGATGCTGTCAAAGGGCAAAAGATGCTGATGGGACCACAGGCATTTCTGCAGTGCCACCCTCCCAGCAGAACAAATAGTGTTCAGATCTTGCAAAGTCGACAAAACTACAGCATAGGTCAGATGCAAACTCCCCCTAACCAGAGACCTCCCTGAGCCAGCAAAGTCAAAGCCATGAGCTCAGGGCCCTCAGAAGGTCGCTGGAGAGGACAGTTAGTCTGCAGGATGAGTCAGGAGAATTGAGAAAGCCCAGCCAGTCCTAAGAGCCAGACCTCTAGCACAGCCGCCAAGGCAAAAGCTCTGTAAGAACCTGGAGCATCCTAATAATGGGGGTGGGGGCCGAAGAAACAACAGAAAACATAAACTACTTTTTCTCTGCGTTGGTGAAAGAAGGAAGCAGATGTTCTTTATCCTTTATATGTTCCCCTTTCAGTGCTCTCCTCAGTCAAAGATGCTCTCAATGATGACAACTAAGCCGGCATTGTCTCTACCACTCTCAGGGAACCACTATCCCCTAAGAAATTCACCTTTCTCAAACCCTCGCTACTATCCCGCTGTCTTTCCTAGTAATGGTTCCTTCATCAGCATAGCTCTGCCTTGCTAATTCGTTAAAACTGTCCTGGGCCAGCGCAGAATTCATGAGTCAGTGTAGGCCCCACCAGGGTCAAATATTGGCAATTAAACAGTTGTCTCTTAGCAACTGAGTACTTCTACTCAAAAGAGTATACGCAGGGAAAGGGTTTCTGATAAAGAGGGGATCTAAGAGAGAAAGATCCTGCAGAACCTCACATTCAAGACTATGTGTAGCAATCCCTTCCTCCATCCCTCCTCGGTTAAACATAAACTAGCCATGCAACTAGCAACTGGGCAAAGAGCCAAGATACAAATTCAGACCCTGGAGCAACAAGATTCCTTCTTATATAGGCCTCAAGGCACAAGAACTTCATCTGCACTATTACCAGTGAATTGTAAACTGCTAATTTGTAGTTTGATCACATTGGTACCTGGGAAGTAAATACAGGAATTAAGAGGATTAGCTGTGTTTCAAATTGTGAGGAAGAAATTATTTTTTTAAAAAAAACCAATTCACTTTATGATGAAAATTGCCTGCAGAACAAAAGAAAGGAAGAAAGGGAGGGATGGTGGGAGGAAGGGAGGGAGGAAGGGAAGGAGGGAGGAAAAGAAACCTTGCACTGCTCCACAGGTGCCAGATAAGCGAGTATATAACCTGGAAAACCTACCCAAGGCCTCAGTTTATGAAGCTGCCACTTGGACTAGTCTAGACTAGAGAGCATGACTAGAGAGCCTAGCTTTGGGAAAAAGAATCCAGGCAGTAATTAGCAATGGGAGCTTTGTCCTGAGATGACTGAGGGTGAGTTATATAGCTGGCATTTATGATTTGGATATTAGGAGCTATTAACTACTGAGGAAAACATTTGACTTGTGATGGATGGATCTGATATCCTAGCATACTGTGCCCAGTCATAATTGAGGGTTCAAAGCAAGGCATCTAGTTAAGAGTTCTAAATCCCAGGCCAAGAAAGCATTTGGAGGTGCTGATTCTTTTTTATGAGACTTCTCTGGACAAAAAAGTGTGATCTCCGTGGCCTCCAAGTGGACTTGCCTGAGTAGGACCACACTTGGCTCTGGTTTCCTTCCCCTGCCTATCCTAAACCTCAGCCTCCCCATACTCCTGTCATTGTATCCCATTTCTCCTGGGAGTTTAGGGTTCCCTTTAGCTTTTCGCAGGCCAGGTGGCTAAGGATACCTTCACAGTCTGCAGTTCCTTATTTCTTTGCCCCATTCCATAGTAAAATTCTGTCTCTTGTCTAAGAATCCTGATTCCTGCTTCCCAAAGAAACAGCTAAAAGACTTATGAGCTCTTGCTATGTGTTAAATTCGTCATGGCAAATAACAACTTAAATTCCTGGACCTTCACATTTAGAGCAGCCTGGTAAACTAGGAATACACTTCTAGATAGCATTTTAAGGTATGTGTTAGGCTTTTAGCAATAATAATTATAATAATGAACAAGGGGATTACTGATGCATCTTTCCATCACATGGTAGAAATGGCTAACTACATTTCCCTAAATATAGGGTAGAAGGGGCTTTGGTTCATTCTTGCTTTAAAAGGATGCTTAAATCAATGAAAATCTATTCCTTTTGCCCTGTGCCTATCACTAAATAATGCTATGCATTTTTGCTTTCTTTTATAACTTGTACGTTTCTTTACTGAAAGGTTGCTCAACTGGTATTTTATTTTTCCTTACTAATGTCTTGAAATGTTCCTTCTCCTGACTTCTAGCTCTCAATTCTTTTATCTCTTAATTTTTTTTTTTAGTTTTTTAAGCGTGTATTGTATTTTGTCTGCATGTATAAATGCACAGCACATGCATGCAGTGCCCCCGGAGGACAGATGAGGGTACCAGAAACCCTGAAATTGGAGTTGCAGATTGTTGTGAGCTATCATGTGGGTGCTGGAAACCAAACTGTAGTCCTCTGTAAGAGGTACATGTGTTCTAAGCTACTGAGCTCCCTCTCCAGTCCCCATCCCCAACATACTTTTAGAACTCCAGAGGTAGGCATCAGGGCTAGGAAGAAAGCTCATTGAGTAAGGGCTTGCCAAGGCAAGCATGATGCTGAAGGCTCAGATCTCCAATTGTCATGTAAGTGTTGGTTGAATACAGCAGTCCCCCTTAATTCCAGAGCTCCAAAGGCAGGAGATTCCTGGATCAACCTAGCAAACTGGTGAGTTCTAGGTTCAACTTGGAGCCCATGCCTCAATGAATAATGTGGAGAGTAAGAATGGAAGACAGCTGCCATTAGCCTCAGGTCTCCACTATATGTTCACACATATGCGTGTGCAGTCATATATATAGAAGCACTCACATACTTGCATAAAATGTGCACCACACACAGAGAAACATGCCAAAAAAACCAAAGACACAGATTCTATTTTATCCAAGAACTGTATTACTAAAATATGGCACATATATGGGAAAGGCAATATCATAGACACCTCATTAAATCAACCAATGAAGTCCATCCCAGTAGTGATAATCTGATGCATTCATCCCACAAATAAGCAAAGTACTGATCTCTAGCCAAACTGAGCAATAAGGTACAGCAGTTCTTAAAATATTAAGTACTCCTGTAACAGCTGGTAAATAGCCACTGGATGCTTCAGACTCTACTCTGCTATCTCCAGACCTCCACAAGATCCAGTGACTAATAGGGTGATGCCTGGCACACTCTTTAAGGCTATTCCTGGAACTTATTCTGACTTGCTTCTTGTGCCTTCCCACGTGAATATCATCCACAATGTCAAAGCAACTAAGCAGCAGGTCCTGACTGTGTCCATGAATGTGGACCACCATCACTTTGACTACAGATGTAGCGGTGACACTGACATTTGTCTTAGTACACTCTGCTCCATGCATTTCTATGAAACAGAACATCCACGACCTTCAAAAGATGGACGACTTGATCCTTGTTTCCAAAATAGCACTTGGCAGGCAGCCTAGACTCAGATGGGGACAGGAGACACAGGCTGTGGGCATTATGGGCCAGCCCCCTGTCACATCACCTCAGGGGATCCTCAGTCTCCTGGGACTCACTAGAAAAATCTTTTACATTTGAAAAGCAGAAATTATCTAGTCCACCTGAGCACCCTGGGAGCAGGTCTGTATTCTTAGCTTCGTGCTTCAAGCGCTGAGTTTAGAACAAAAGCCACTGTTCAAGGTCATACGATGAGTCAGTCTACTGAGTAGGGTAAGGAAGAACAAACAGCCCCACAGCAGGGTCAAATTGAGCTGTTGAGTTACCCGACTCTACCAGAAACATCTAGGCAAACCATTCATGTTTTTCATTGGTAGAGAACTTGAGGAATTGCCTTGGAGGGGTATTAGTTAGTGAACAAAGGCCAGGGGGAATAATAATAGTGCCGGTCCTTCGTCATCAAGTGACTAGGAGATTCAAACTGTGGTGGTCACGTGATATAGGTGAATATCATGGATAGATAACTATGCCTGCTGCCTTTATTTGTATCTCTAGAAAGGACTCCTTCATTCTTTCTCAGTCTGACTGTCCTAATGGACCCCTCTACTGTCACCTTTGCACTCATGTAACTGAGTTCTCTGTGACAAACAGAATCAGCAAAAGTCCTGTCTGAATCTGGGAAGTCTGAATGTACCTTTTAAAAAAGATTGACTTTGTTTATCTTTCTGTGTGTGGGCCTCAGTGTATTTTCAAGTTCCATGTAAATCCAGATCCACACAGAGACCACAAGAATGCACAGGATCCCCTGGAACTGGAGTTATAGGTGGTTGTGAGCTTTCTTGTATGTGGGTGCTGGGCACCCACAGTTGCTATAAGAACAGCTCGGCCTTCTCTTGAGCCTCACATTTAACTTTTGGCTCTACTAACTCCCTTGGTAACATTGAGAACAGCACATTTTTGTGTTTCATCTTTCTCCTTTACAAAATATGGCGACACAGCTACCTGCCTTATGGGTCGGCATAAGAAAATATTAGTATAGATAAGCAGAAAGCAGAAAAAGGTTTGAATATCCCAATACTCTCCAAATGTACAAGAATATATTGTCTTTAGAAATACTCAGGAGGTACATGAAAATCAGCTTTTATCAGGCATCTATTATGTGTCCAGTATTTCCACATTCATTAGTTTCATTAATCCTGACAGCAATCCTATGAAGTGGATATTACTTCCTGCAAGTAAAATGATAAGGAATAAAAATTATGATAAAATACATTATTGTGTTCAAAATCTGGTTTCTATCTTATAAATAAGCAAATTTCATTCTAAAGAAAAGCAAGATGACACGCAAATAATAGGATCCAAGTTACAAATAACCATGTCACAGCAGGTCAATACAGCATTAGTTTGTATCTATAATGTGAAAAACCACGCGGTGCTTTCGATAATTTATGTTATAGCAGTATAACATTTGGAAGATATTCAGGGTAAAGATGAGGACATGGAAGGAGTGTTTAAAAAGGTGCCAAATGAATCAAAACTCCTTAGGTGCATGTGGTAGGCGTGGAAATACGGGACCATGTTGAGATCATAGTTGCAGCATTTCAGGACACACATGTGAAAGAATCCACAGGACACTGCAGATCTGAACTTTCTTCCTCGGCAAATAACAGGCTTTGGCTGTAGTGGCAACCCTATTCCTTAATGTCATTCAAACCATAGATAAATTTAATCAAAAATTATAATACAAACAAGATAAAATTGAGATAAAGCTAATGGTTAGCTGTTACTAGGAATCGTTCATCTTTCCCAATCACTAACTTTGCAACATTTGCTCTAGTGTCCCATCTAGTAGCATCAATTAGAGGAAGTAGAAGACATCTACCCTCTCTCTGCCTCAGTTTCTCCACATTAAACCCAAGTGTTGATCTAGAGTATTGTTTTTCAGCATCACCTCAGGAGCTTTTAGAAATATGAATGCTGAATTTTAGCCTCAGGGTTTCTGATTTAATTGCTGGTGGCAAGGCCTGAACAATGATATCATTTTTAAATTCCCCAGTGAGTCTGACACGCTGCCAGGGTTGAGAGCCACCGGGTTAGATGATCCCTGAGGTTTCTTCTTACTCTGGAAATCAATGTGCTGAGTATGGCTGGATCTCTCACAGTACCACAGCTACTCTGCTTGCCTGCCTGATTGACTCTCCCCTCTGATCCTATACAGCACTCCATCTATCCTAGCATCTTGCTGCACCCCGTGTACCTATTGACTTAAAACTGTATTTCCTCACTTTATTTGCTGTAGGGGTTCCTAAGCAGTGCTATTTAAATCTAATTTCTAATGTTATGTGGGTCATTTTGTCTCCACAAAAGGTTCCCTGGTATAGTACTTGCCTTGAAAGCATGAGCTGACCTTCCCCTCCTTTCAGGTTGGGAAAACTCAACTATCAAGTGTGAGCAGTCCAGAGGGCTCTCACTGATCTGGAAGGAATCTATAAGCACAGTTCCCAACTTTCCATTTCATTGGATTCTTTCATGGCAATCAGCCTGCCCATTCCATTCAGCCCTTTGTCAAGAATGTCCTTGACACTAAAGGAATTGATTTCTTCTTCCTTTGCTTTAAATAATAAGCCAACAGTTATGCAGGAGTTTTATAGGGTATTGATTTAACATACAGACTGCATTATGGCCCTTGAATGCTACAGCAAGGACCAATACCTCATCAGCTAGGAACACCAATGTAGTGACATCTTAGCATTTTCTTTACTTGTCAAAACACCCATGAACTTTTGGCTTGTTATAGAGGAGACATGTCAAGGATTTAGAAATGTCAGCTTAAAATATTCTGGGCTGTTTTAAAAAAGACATGAGCATTTTTAACCAGTAGCATTCTATCAACAATGCTTTATCAGAATGCAGGGCTGCTAAAGAATGGTGTGAATATTATTCAGGCAACACAAAGTACCTCAAGGTCATAAGGTGGCATCTTTCTAGAAGCACTCTGTCATAACATCTGCTTGATCTGTGTATAGATGATAAGGGCTGAAACAGTATAGAATGGAAAAGAACCTATAAAGGAATATGAATTTTAAAAAATTCCTATATTACCAAGATCCTAAGATATAAATTTCAAAACTTAGAATATGACATGGCCCTTTAACTGTATGTAATTCAGAAGTCCTTCACAGCTGGATAAGAACAGAGGTGCTTCATTATAGGCTTCTAGTCAAATGCCCCTGGGACCTAAGTTTATTTTTGCCTTCCCTGACAAATACTTTAAAAAAGTAGTAATACATCCACCTTGATTATGTGTTCCTTACTTGCCACATAATCGACATTGTAGAAGAGAGTCACATTAAGATACCAATGACCCATTAATAGCCACATCCTGCTGTCAACTCCAAGTCCAATTGACATCATTATTGTAACTATTTGCCATTGTAAACCATCTCCCCACTCCTTTGTTTTGACATACTCTTTCAGGTTTTCTTTACTTTTATTTTCAGCTGCTTAGATTAGTCTTTATCTATCCCTTATATGATGAACATTTTTCTTGAAGTTATTTCTTTTTGAATTGCTAATCTATTACCATCATTTTTTAGATTTTTCTCTTGAAAATATAAATGTACATCTGATATTGCTTTATATTTTTTTAAAAAAATTAGTAGGGACTAGTTTGGTCCTATGCGTGTTTCTTCACCAGCTGAAGTTGGTGAGCTCCCATTAGCTTCAGTAAACTGTTTCAGTAGATGAACCCTTCATGGTCTTGACCTCTTTGCTCATCTTCTCATTCCTTCCACTTTTCAACTGGACTTTGGGAGCTCAGTCCAGTGCTCCAATGTGGGTCTCTGTCTCTGTTTCCATCTGTTGTTGGATGAAAGTTTTATGGTGATATTTAAGATAATCATCAGTCCGACTACAGGGCAAGTCAAGATTGGGCCCCCTTTCCTCTATTGCTTAGGGTCTTAGGCTGGGTCATCCTTGTGGATTCCTAGGAATTTCTCTAGAGCCAGGTTTCTGCTAACCCTATAGTTAGAACTATAGGGTTATAGCCCTATAGTCAGCTCCCTCAATCAAGATATCTCTTTTCTTCCTCTCATCTCTGTCCTTCCTCCATCTCGACTATCCCATTCCCCCAAGTTTCCTCAACCTTTCCCTTCTCTCTTCCTTTTCCCTTTCTACCCCCCCCCCCGCTCTCAATTTTGTCAGGCAATCTTATCTGTTTTCAATTTCCAGGTAGGTCTATATATGTTTTTCTTTGGGTTCACCTTATTACTTAGTTTCTCTAAGATCATGAACTATAGGTTCAATGTCCTTTGTTTATAGGTAGTATCCACTTATGAGTGAGTACATACCATATTCATCTTTTTGGGTCTGGGTTATCTCACTCGGGATAGTGTTGCATGGCTGAGGCAGAATGAGGGGCCACTGGCAGAGACACCGAGATTTATATCTACTGCATGTACTGTTTTTTGGGATTCTATTCTCTTTGAATGTATACCTTGCTCAGCCTAGATAGTAGGGAGGGTCTGGGACCTTCACAAAGCAATGTGCCTTACCCTCTCTTAGGATTAGATGGGGGTGGAATGGGAGGGTTTGTGGAGGGAATGGGAGGAAAAGAGGGAGTGGGAATTTGGATTGGTATTTTTTTTAAAAAAATCTAATTAAAAAAAGAACAAGGACACCAGGGAAAAAGAAAATAAAAATAGAATATTACTTATTTCTAAAGTAAAAAAAAAATTTAGTAGGGCTTCCTTCTGCCATAGAATGAATCTACCCATTGTCACAAGTAGTCTAGATACCCAATAAGCTGTGCCCCTTTTGCCTTTCCAGTTTTACTTCTGTTAATTGACCTACCATCATTTCACTCACAAAGAACTCTTCCCCACTTATCTTATGGTACACTATTTCTTAAATATGCCATGCAAACTCAAGTCACGGTGTTTTCTTTTATGCTACTTCCAGTAGCTACAGAAACCCTCCCCATTCTGTTTCCAAAGAGTATTTTTAAAATATCACCTTGTCCAATTAAAATGTCAATTCCTCTGTAAAATCTTCAGGCAAGATTAATTATGGTCTCCTCTGAACTCTGAACTTTCTATAGCTCATAATTCTAGCACTCATCTCCATTCTTTTTATAATTAACAGTATGAGAGCGCTTTATTTAAGGACTGGAATTCTACCTCAGCCTTCATGTTTAATACCACAGACTCTGATAGCAGATAAACCAAGAACTGACTATGTGTGCTCATAGTTATTGGATGTATGGTTTAGGCAAGTGAACTGGTGTCTCCTGGTTCTGGTGTTCAGTTCAAGACTCAGGCAAACATAGTGTTGCAGGAAGAATAAATGAGAAAATCTCCATAAAACCATTACAATACCAATCACACAATAAACACTCAACATATGTTAGCTGTGGCTATTTTTCTTCAGTAGCTGACATACGGCCTTTAACAGAATGAGTACTCAATAAATGAGTACTGAATAAATTAACAATAGCATGGATGCTCTGAGAACACTTGCTAAGTGGACAGTTTCTTCCTTTATTGATTTTTGTATTCCTTTCAGCATCATCAAAATTGGGATATATATTGAATTTCTTTCTCTGGCATCATACCATTGCATTCATAATTATGATAACTAAAACCTTTTTAAATGCACTATATCATTTGAACCTAAAGCTGTCTCATCATTGTTTCCAACAAGTACATATTTTGAAGTATACATTTCACATTTTTCTCAGATAAACACAAAGGCGTTTTTTCCTACTCTAACGTTGGAAGAGGATGATCTAATAAATGTGATAATTATACATACAACAAACAATAACTTTTAATGTGCAATAGTTTTTGAAACCAGTGTTTTTAAAAGTATCGTTACTGGAGCACAATATTCAGCAATGTGTCTTGCAGTTGGGACTTTTGAGATTTAGTTCATTCTAAACTCTTCAACCAATAAAAATTTGGGGTAATGGTATTTCTAATTTTTTTCTCTCTTTCACCTATACTTCATTTTGATCTTTTGACCTCCATTTTAGTTGCAAATTCCGAAAAGGTTACATTTAATACTCAACTTACAGTAATCTGTTTAATATCCCTTGACAAGGAATATCCTTTTAAAAAGTCAGATTTCAGGGCTGAGAAAATGGTTCAGTGGATGAAAGTGATACTATGTAAGCATGAGCACTTAATTTCAAGTGCCCTGAACTCAGACGAAGCAGAGTGTGGTATCACATATCTGTAACCCTAACACTCCCACAGAAAAAAATATAGGAGAATTCCTGGGAGCTTACATGTCAGATAACCTGATATATGCAGTGGTAAATAGCATGAAATCCTGTCTCAAACAAGGTTAAATGCAAGGACCAAAACCCAAGGTTGTCCTCTGACTTTCATCTATACAACACATGCACGCACGTGCAGATGCACACACAAATACTCAGGCACAGATGCACAACATGTTTCTGAGCACACATATGCAAAAATAAAGATGAAATCCAAATTCTGGCATACTCTAAATAAAATGCTTGCTATATGAGAAAAAAATAAGCAATATTAGTCACTTTTCATTAGTGTTAGTAAAAGGTCCAGAGGAAAATACAAAGATCAAGTCAATTGTGAGTAAATACAAAAACCAGACACCTAAAATGTTCTCTTCATCATCCTGATCATTGCTGTCATCATCATCATCATGGTTATTACTTAAAACAATATATAACATCAATTTTAAAAACTCTGGAAAAGTATTTTAATTCATCCAAATACAATTAGCATCACTTGATGATAGTTTTCCATCCTTATATATTTGACAATTCTATCTCAAAGCCTATCTCCTGAGCACTGCCACTTACATTTGAACGATTTTAAGAATACATTTTAAGAAAAAAATAAAATGTAATTCTCATTGTATAATGATTGTCTACAAGGTTTCTCACAGTTTCAGTTTTTCAGAGAAATACACTCAGGAGTATAGATGCTGTTCCCCAAGTCTAAAGAAATAAAATTTCTTATAAAATATCTGTGCATATGATCCTTTCAAACACAAGTATTTGGGATTAGCTGATAAGCAGATCTTTGGTGTCCAACTGAAAACCAACCATGTCTATTACTAGTCTGAACAAAGATTTGCACTAGCACTTACATTTCTATTTAGATTGTGAAAAATATTTGGGATGAGATTATGAAAAACATTTAGGAAGAAAAAGATGGAAAATCTCAAATGATAACAACATTAATATTGATATTTAACAATGAGTATTAAATGCAAAGAATATTGAAAATTTTCACTGAGATCCAAAAAAATTCAGAATGCAAATAATCATTTTTGTGTTCATTTCATCATTGATTATCCATCAGAGGAGAAAGGATCTGATGCTTAAAGATATGGTAAATCATAATTATCAGCAACTTTTAGCTTCCTGTACCTCTCCATACATACAGCTAAGAAACCAGGTAATATTTTAGTACAATAATTTTATTAATCCTTTGGCAATCTAATATGTATATATATCATGTATTGATCGTCTTCACTTCCCACTTCTCCTCTAAACTCCTCTTAGACTTATGTCTCTATACAAACTTCATATCCTCTCTATTTTTAATAACCCAAGTCTAATTTATACTGCTCATGAAGTCATGAGTGTGGAGCCATCCACTGGATCACAATTGACCCACCAGGGCCACAAACTTAAATAAAATCACTTTAGATAGTATTTATTTTAGATCACATTTTTATGTTCATGAAAACCTGATAGGGACATTAATGAAAACTTAGACTTACAGCTTTCTTTCCCTTGTTTCTCAAATTATCTTCCTTTATTATCTTCTGTATCTCCTACAGCTTACATATTTCTCCTCTCTTAATTTCCCCCTTCTCACTTAATTGTCTGGCTAACTGATTTAATGCTAGATTTTAAGATTGCATCGTCTTGTCCTTAAATCATTTAAGGTATTTAAGGCTTCTGTTCTTGACAAGATCATGAAGTTTTTGACAGTTCCTACCTGCTATTCCCTTTGTATTTGCTGTGATACTTATCATGCAGACTATGAGCTACTTTAGGAAAGCATTGTGTCATTTTCATCCTTTCCTCTCTAGCAGTTATTACAGTACCTGTCAGCGGAGATATTCACCAAAGTAATAATTGAATAAGTGGATGGATGGATGGATGGATGGATGGACAGATGAATGGATGGAAAGATAATATATCCAGGGAAAGTTACTTAGCTGGCTGATTAATGGATTTCACAGAACATTTCAACAAGGAGAGTGGCTAACAAGTGTTAATAAATCAGTTAAGAACAGTTATTGAAAATTTACTGTCCGTCAGACTCAAGCTATTCTGGAAGTAGTAGGGGACAAGGTCTAGAACTGAACATTGGTTGTGTATATAAGTCACAAATGAAACTACCATGCCATTAGTTGAGTTTATGTCATTATCTGGTGCAACTCAGGAAAATATTTATCTCTAACACATGAGGTTTAAAAAAATAGAGCCATTTTTGCATGAAGTTCTTGTTCTTGGTTTGTAGAATGCCTCAATTATAGGAACGTGTGGTTTGTTCTATATTTTCTTTTTCTCCCACCCCCAATGCTTTTCAGCCAATGGGAAATGAGTTTGAGGGACATTGTGACTTCTAGTGAAACTGTTGAAGCCAACTGGCTGAAGACTAATGGAGAAGGACTTAGCATATGAGGAAAGAGTAACAATCAAGTTTTTTTTTTTTGTACTTTCCTTGTTATCCCTCTTCTTCTGTTTTAAGGACTGTAGCCTTCCAAATTCTAGTGATATTCCCCCTGGTGCCTCTTAGGGAAAATCCGCTTCAATAACAGAAGCAGGACAGCAAAACTGAAAAATGGAAATTATCATAATAGCATGGGCTTGTTGCCCCAACACTATCAGTCTCTCAACAGTCAACCCCACAGAGCTGCCCTATGCTTGTCAATGAGAAGATAAAAGGGGTATGGAGGAGTCATTTTATGGGACCATTTCAGCTGCTCATTTTAAATACACTCTTCATCAAATATAGTGAGCTGGGACTTGGAGATCACAGACAACTGGGCTGCTTTAAAAGGGAAACTGTATTATGGCAAATTGTATTATTGTACATTTACTGAGTTCCAGGATGTCTAGGAGGGACTCCGAGGTCCAAGGGAACATTTCAAAGCAGTGTTTTGAAACACTGCCATGCTGGGGATAAGCCCAATGGAAGCAAACGGATTGAGTAACATGAAACTTTGGTGGCTGTGGCTGGGAATGTGGTTAAGGGCTAGCATAGATATTTTTAAAGATGCAAAATACTTGGCAAGTGAGACAGAATGGACTTTTTTTTATGAAAAGATTTAGTAATTCCACAGTAGAATGTCTGGCTTCAGTGAGGCTTTCTAGTATGAAGGATCCATTCAGAAGCAGGTGTCTAAGTCTGTGGTTTTAGGGCAACACATCACTAACTATGCCCGACATCATTCACTTTCATCCCTCACCCTGCAGTACTTGGGTAGCACTGCGAGTTCAAAGGCCAACAAAGAAACTGTCCTAAGGAGGCTAGGGAAGTTAGAGTTAATATGGAGACATGGCAAAAGCAAGATGTGTCTGATGGCAGGAAGTCAGGGTTGCCAGAGGAAGAGAAGCTCAACACCAAGCTCCATCAAGCAGACCATTTGGTTATAGGCCACGTGTTTACAAACTGGGGCACATGCTTTATTGAAGCCGGATAGCCAAAGGCAACTTCCTTGCTTAATTGAAAAGGAGGAATGTCTCACTGGGGGAGAAATGTTAGAAATTCTGTTCAACCCACTAGGACTCTGCTTAAATCCATGTTGGGTCCAGAGAGTTTGCAGTAGAAAATATAAAAGGTTAGACACTAAAGACTGACTTCTTATCTTTCCACCTGGAAAAACTGAGGCATGAAGTGTATCCAAGGATTAATCCCCAAGAATAAGATTAAGGTCACTTTGACCCCCTGAATGTATAAACTTCTCATTCTTTTACATATAATGCTTATAATATGTTCATCATGACATCCCTGAAGCTGTAGATGACCCTAAAAATTCCAGTTACTCCATGTTACCATAGCCTGGTTCTACTATTGCCAGTATGCTATGATCTTCATGGCATTTCCTTCCTTGACCTTTTGTGTCTAAAAAGAATTCGCTGCTAACTAAAATTTGAAATTAACCTGGACAGTAGTCCCTACCCTGACCAGTTTGCATTTCTCTTAGTAAATGCCCATTGGTTGACCACAGAGCTTCCCAGTTTGCAAAGCTCTCCTAGAAGTAGAGAAGAAAGTCATGGGACTTAGGAAATTCTTTGTGCTTGCCTAGATCCAAGTTTCGATGATATGCAGGCGCTTAGCATGGTTTCTGGCATAGAGTAGGTGCTCGTCAGGTGGTATTCATTAGTGTGATTATTATGAAGCAAAATTGTGTGCTAGGGGGTCTGGATCACGAATCAGATACTGGAAGCGACATGGAAATGCTAAAATAACAGGGCTAGCATCCAGGATAGTATCTGTAATCCCAGCCCTCAGGAGACAGAGGCAGAAGGATAGTGAGTTCCAGAGAAGCCTGGACTACAAAGTAAAGTTGAGGTCAATCTGAGCTAGAGAAACATCCAAGAGAAAAGGAATATTTACTAAACAGTTGAATTGGGGAAGTAGAAAATACTTAAAGTTCTTATGTTTAAGTGTAATTTTTTAGTATTTCCCCCTGAAGTGTACAAGACCTCTTGTCTCTGTGTAGTAGTCCTAGGCCATTCTCATTGCACCAGCAGGCTTCTGGAGACACTGCCCAGTTCCGGAAAACAGTGTCTCGTGGTGAACACAAGCTACTTGAAGAAAGCTTACTGGGACATTGCCTAATTCTACTGAATTGCCTATGATCTTCCTAATTTACCACTAACTCCCTAACACAAACTGAGCCATGTAAAAGTAGCTGCTGTAGTGCACGCCTGTAACTCCAACACTTAAGATGCTGAGGCAGGAAGATGGCTTTGAGAGCAAGGCCAGTCCAGACTGCATGACAATACTCCACTCAAAGACAAAACAAGGGCACCTAACCCATCTTGTGTCTCATGCCCCCCAGGACCCTGACCTTCTATAATACAAAACTTAATTCATTTTGAGGTATTAATGATTACTAATACCCTTTTTAAATCCTGGAAAGTCTGGATGTAATATTTTCATTTAATGAGCCCTTTGTGCCAACATAATTCAGTTTCATAGAAATTTCTGGAACCTGAGTAGGCTGGCATGGGAGCTATTCATGGCCATATAGGAGCATTTTAGTAGCCCTTAAACTATACCATGTGGGCAGCTCTGTTTCAGATCATTCTAGCAAGTTAACTGAGTATAAATTATAAAAATAAAAAATATGAGAAAATTGCCTACTCAAACTATGTGCAGGGCCTCCCAGCTGTCACTTCATTTAATTGTGTAGACATTTTGAACACCTACTCTGAACCTGGCAATGAGCTGGCTTCTGTGGATACAAAGACGACTATGACACATTCTGCAGCTCCTAGTTCTATGGTCCAGCTGGGGCCCAAACAAAACTTCAAGCTACTGATTTGATTGGCAAAGGAAATAAAACAGCAGGAAAAAAGGCTAGCAGCTGTTCGCTTATAGTCGCTCACCACCGGAGACTTCCCTCCCAGGTTTAAATACTTCTCTTTGTCTCACACACAAAGGCAATGAGGTTCTTCCTGTGAGAGCACCTCATCTAAAGGTAAAAGCTAAACGCAGAGCAAGTGTTCTCAGAACTGACGCTCTTTCCTCTAAACAAGCCAACATTGCATTAGGCTTTGAGGAGGAACCCACTAAGAAAACATGTTTCTACCATGGCCATTCAAAATATTAGCACACCAGAGAACCCGAGGAAAAACAGGGGCCACAGATACCAGGTAATATTTAACTGAAATCATTTCTACCATAGGCAAGAACTATCAACTTAACTTTAATGGAATTTTAAGATGTCTATGGCAGAAAAAAAAAAAACCTTAGACACACAAATGACATACCTTTGGCCACATATCTAGAAAATGAAAAAGGGATCAGAAGTGAATGGGCTTGAATGTTTATTACTAATTTGTCTACTCAGTCAATCAAATTTCGTGTGCACCTACTACGTTTCACACATTGTACTAAGTCTAGGTTATGGGGGAGACATACAGATAATCCATACTCCTGTCTTTATTCACACCTGTTAAACAAATAAGTTCATTATTATCAATATGATCGGCACTCTGAGAGTAATGTACAGGAAGCTATGAGATCAATTTGGCCTTTTGAAAAAAAAGAGGAGAGACTATGCTTTGAGCTAAGAAATTAAAAACAAAGAGTGAATCCTGTAACTGAATACAAATATCATGGCTGTTGATGAAGGCCCAGGGAAGAGGGCATTATAGACAGCGTTGCCCAAGTAGTCCAAAACAATCCCAACTTTCTCAGCTTCTTCTCACCAGCCTGTGCATTTTATAAAGCAGCAAGATCACCAATATGTTTTTTAAGCATGGGTGTAGAGTGCAAATAAAGGCATTATAGCAATCTAATAATACTTTACCAAATAATACTTACCAAATCAGTTCCCTTATTAACCAGTACTTATTTTTACTTCCCAATATTATAGAGCAAAACATATAATCAGTGTTTTTAAACTTTGTTAAAGGTCAAATCCTCATGCTTTTTAACAACACTAAAAATTAGAATAAATTTCTACTAAAAGTATTTGATTTTCAGGAATGCTTACTGAAAACGAGCCCATAGATTTTGTAGAAATGAGGGATGATGGAAATCTTGCACATATGTATACATTACGATGTGCTACTATGAAGCAACTGTACATCTATTCCTCCCTTCCAGCAATTACTACATGTGTCTTGGCCACAAGAGCAAGGCACTGAAATTGTATGGCAGGTGCTAAGTTCAAAGGCTTGGAGTCATGCATCCCTAGATGTGGCATGATAATTCTGAAGTTCTTATGGGTCTTCATTCTTTTATGTCACCTTGGAAGTGTTAACAGCCTAACCTCTTACAATCACCTAAGATTAAAATTAACTTTTCACAAGAAAATAAATATGTATACCAGGGGTTGAAAGCAAGGAGAATGTGGAATGATTGTTTAATAGATACAGTTTCAGTTTTAAAACAAATGAATAGTGGTGATGAATTTCTATTAATATATTTAATACCATGGAACTATACACTTGAAATGATTGGCGTGCTAAATTTGATGCTATCCGTATTTTACCACAATAAAATTGAATCTACTAATTTTTAAACTATTATCATTCACAAGTTGTATGGCCATAGTCAAAGCAACTCTGCAGCAGCAAGTACTGCTTTTATATGACTTGTACTGTTTAATTCTCACAAGATCTATTCCTATAAGGAAATTAGCTCTATGGAAGGAATTATTGTGTTGGTCTTGCTTACTGTCCTACCCTCAGTATGGAGAGTACTTATCAGCATGAAGCAAGGGCTAAGTAAATAGTTGGTGGAAGCTGGGCGGTGGTGGTGCACGCCTTTAATCCCAGCACTCAGGAGGCAGAGGTAGGCGGATCTCTGTGAGTTTGAGACCAGCCTGGTCTACAAGAGCTAGTTCCAGGACAGGCTCCAAAGTCACAGAGAAACCCTGTCTCGAAAAAAACCAAAAAATAAAAATAGTCCCCACACTTAGGTCTTTATTGTCTCTTATCTGGAAACTCCAGTATTTTCATAATTTCTTGTCTTCACTGCCACCATTCGTAGTCATCTCAAATTTCTGTAACTCTTCCTGACAGAAGATTTAAGCCTAAGGATAAACTCTGGGCACACTCTTCCACAGACCCAGTTAAGTTTACATCCTAGGTCTAACATTTGCCTTCTAGTCATGTGGAATTCATGAAGTCATGCAACTTCTGGGATTCAATTTTCTCATCCTGAAATGAGGTGTCATGTGGAAAAATCACTTCTTGTCCCTGAGCTCTGGTTTCTGGTTTGTCTTCTAGTTCGTTCCAAGAGCACATATTCATGGACAACACACCGGAATCCCAAATTTCTAGTTCTTAACAGCTTACCTCTCCTGACAGTAGTCCTTTATAAAAGTCTTGAAAATAGGCCTGATAGCTTAAGAACTTGCTAGACTTTCTGTTTCTGAGGTATCTGTTAGCATGCACCAATATGCGGAATTCACTGATGTCTTGCCTGATTTGAAAATTCATTCCAACTATTTGTGCCTTTATATCTCCTAAAGTCCTTTTATGCTAAAGATGTGGAAATGAATGAATAAAATGCCTTATCTTCTGCCAGAGAGTTATGATCAGAAGTTGAGGCCATGAATAATAAGTATTTGAGGAGAAGCATTAGCTCTATAAAGCTGTTACCTAGAGGCTAAGCCCTAGAAAGGCTGGTATGGATAGCTCTTACATAGATACTCCTTTTCTATGTTTACTTCTTCTCAAGAGAAATAGCACACCAATGTTAGGAAAACAATAGTTCCTGTTTTACATTCAAAAGTATTCCACTCATTTTTGTCATGCTTCCTTCTATGTCCATAAGTAATAATGGAGTGCTAAAAAAAAATACAATGTTAAGAGCTGATACTGCTGTAACAGGCTTGTTTACAGATCATCATCTCTTCTGCGCCCCTTTCTACTTTTGAGCTCTCATTTATTCAGAGCCTTAGCACTCAGATGCTGGGGCTCTACTTGCCTGCCTAGCAATGGAATGGAACTCTAACTGATCCATTTGCAAGTTTCCTTGTGACTTTGGTCTCAGCAAGACAGCCAACTTCTAGTCCCTTCATTATCTCTGTGTCCATTTCACAGAGCAACATCCTTGGCCAGGACAAATACCCTCCTCATGCCACTCCTCCAGGTTTCTTCTTTGAAAGGATTTGTACTCTCTCTTCTGGAATCTAGTTCACAAATGTTCCTAACTCTGAAGTTCTGGTGGTATTATTGTAAGCAGAGTGGCAAAGTAGAAGGGCTAACTGGCCATGTGGTGGGCCAGTTCAGAGTGAGCTCTTTACAGAAAGCTGCCTTCTAAGCAGGCAGCTCGCACTGCCATCCTGGCTCTTTGAAACTGAATAGGTGACAATCCAATTACTGCAATGTATCTGATCATTTCATAGGCTGAGGAAACACAGTGAGATCAAAAGACCCTTCATTTCACAGGCATGGAACATTCCCCTCCGCACTTGGCCTGCTCCAGATGGGACCTTAGCACAGGAGTAAGACAATGCCATCTAGTAAAATAACTCTGTTCATTAAGAGCTAAGGCATCCACTGGTAAATGTGTTATGCCGTCGAAACAGTATACCAGGGAATAAGGCAAGCGGATGCAAAATGACAAACTCTCTTCTAAAGAGGCCTAACTGCACTGCAAGCTCAAATAGCAAATATGCATCGAAGGCCAGGATAATTGGTCCTTTGTCTTCTCCTTATAAAAACAAAGGTTTATTTGCCCTTTAAATGGTCCAATAAAATTAAATTGGCACCCTGTAGTGTGTGCTGAATACATAATCAGAAATAAAAAGCAATAACAAAAAAGAATGAGAGAGCAACTGCAGAAAAATCTAAAATTTGGAACACACAGCAAAACAACGAAAGAATGTAACATATGGTGAATCTTAGAGCAGCCATTTGGGAAGTTGGACATTCCCACCTGTATCTACGATACCTCTGAGGCAAAGGCTGCCTGACTTTGGAGCACCCACAAAAGACAAGAGGACCAAGGCAAGGCAGGGCTAGAAAAAAAGTAACTTTCTAAGAAGGAGAAATTCAGAACACCTTAAAAGCAAATGCACAGTGTTCATAAAAGGAAATGCTTTCTTGTATTCTGAATGTCTTTAAAAGTATATTCCCTGTAATCCTTCCAAAGCTGCTTGCATTAAGATCTTCAGAGAAAAAGGCGCACCCAAAAGCCTCCTAATACATACACATGCAGCAGTCCAACCTCCAGAAACTCAGAGAGTGCTTGCTAACTGATGAACAGAAAACAGAGGCAATACTATCAATAATCATGAACCCTTTGCGTTATGATTTCTAATTTTGATGGCCAGCCATGTAAAGATTTATTTAATGAGTGACAATACACTTCGGTGTTAACAGGGTGGATGAGAGATAGAAAATTGTGCCATCATTCAATTACTTTTTGGCAACAAATGTATTCATTCAGATATTCTGAGAAGTGATCATGCACGGAAGAATTTGACTTGGAAATTGCAGAAGGCTTTACAGAACGTTACTTCACACAATGGCTGAGATGCTCAGGTTAAGTAAGGAACGGGAAAGGCAGATGAGACTCAAAGAATGCTTCCCTTAAACCGTGTTTGCTGGAGGTCCATGGTGAATAGAGAGCTACCTCAAGGTCATCTCTCTACCTCCACATTGGAATAAAGAGAAGTGCTCCTGAATATATTAAGTTCACATGTATGTTGACAGACAGTTTCTCCAAATTTCATCGCGGCCTCTTCAAGAATTTCATGAGGCCCAAAGATTCTTCCATAGAGAAAGTTTTATTGTCTCTATAGCCTTCTCAGGCAGAAACCCATCATTGCTACCTGGCTGACACTTACATTCAGTACCCACACCACTCTGGAGCTGTAACTCCTTCCTAGAGATAGATGAAAACCAACATGAGAAAGAGTTTGGGGCTGAAGTGGAAGCCTCAAGGTTGAAGATGGCAGCATTGCTTCATTGTTTTAAGGAGCCTAAGTCTTGTAAAAATGGATTTAAAACTAACTTTTCCATATAAAAGGCCAAAAGACAGCAAGACCCAAGTAGTGTACAGAACTCAAAATCACAAGCGATGAAAAAAATATTCATAATTACCTAATTGCTGGTATGGAACTCTGTTTTTTTCCCTTCCCTCAGAGAGGGTGTCTTCTATATGACTTGGGGAATAATTTAACTAACTACAACTATAATTATTATCATTCCTCTAATAACGGGCTTCCCATAGATCTTCATATTTTATATTCATTATGGTTAATATACAACATCACATTAGGGTATATAAACACTGCCCTTGTCAGTATGCTGCCTAGAAGCTGGAGCTCAGGAAAAGGTGAAATGAAGGTCCCAGATGGAGTCAGCAGTGACTTGGGAAACAGAAATAGAGAGGTTTACTTCTCAGTATCAATGTATGTCATTAGTTCTTAAGAGAGAGTATGTAGGTACTGTACTTACTCTATATACTCTATCTCTTAAGAACTGATGACACACATGGGAGGGAGGAGGGGTAGTGGGAAAGCAGGGGGGACTGGGATAAGGGGAGAAAGTGTAAATTTTTGAGTGAAAAAAATAAAAGGAAAAAAAGAGATAGAGTATGAAGCAAATTATGCAATACCTGACCTCAAAATGAACAGAACACGTTTCTTCATTCTCCAAAAGCTTCTTGGTCATTGGCATGCTACTATCAAACATGGAAGTGAGGATATCAGAACAAGCACGGCTGTCACTCAGAGAAAGAAAAGGTCTCTTAGAGGCTGAGGTAGCTACCTGGGGCTCCATGGGGGAAAAGTTTCAGTTAGGTTTCTGAAGGTGAGCAAAAGTCAGAATGGCAGAGACTTCGTGGAACTATGTTTCATGATTAGCATGCAGCATGAGCAAGCAGTGGAGAAGGCATAGAAAGACCAGCTGGGGCCGAAAGGGCATGAGGAAGAACTATGGAAAATACATTTGGATAGTTCTTAAGTTTTAATGATGGGAAGCTATGTAATAGAAATCAAACACTACTTTCTGAACACCTGCTATGTGGCTATTACATGTAGCTTCTTGCTTCATGTTTTCCTAGCACAAATTTTAAGAGGAAAGATTTAGACTAAGTCTAATAAGCAATATGGAGCACAGGGCTCAGGTTCTCAGAGTTCTAATACCTAAAAAGAGAGTACTCAGCTATCTTCCTTGCATGGCTTTAGCCAGCCTCTGAGGACTATCTTGAATTTTTTTTTTTTTGTGTGTGTGTGTGTGTGTGACTGAATATGCAGAAATTCTTGGGAAATGCCATTGATACCTGAAAATCTGAAGCTTTTAATTTTGCATGGCAACTTTCAAGAGAATCACAGAGTCCTAATTCCTCTTCTTCTCAGAGGAAATGCACAACTCTGATGTGGTCAGATGTATTCATTGACAGCACACAAAATTTACAGGTTCATGCATGACTGAATAGCAAAGCACTGGAGAGTCTACTTACTTTGTCTGCAGAAGAAACTACATGCTACAAATTTTATGTGCTTACTTGATGCTTGCTATTTCTAGCTATTTTTAGTAGTTAGATTCTTCCCCATGGAGCAAGTTAGGTGCTTCAGAAGATACACACTTCCTTTAAAGCCACCGAAGGAGCAGCTGTGGGGTCGGTAGAAGAAGATTCAGATGCTAGATGTGTGTGTGTTGCAGCAAGAAGTTAGAGCAGGAATCCATTTAAATGATGTTCTGCATCAGTGGCTTCTCTTCTCGCTTCACAAATGGATTGAGTTCTAAAACAAGAAGTATAACTCGGCAGACACGCAGGTGGCCTGAGTGCCAGAGATGCTAGTTGAAGCACATATAGCTAGGCTGGAACTGAAGGATGGATGGTGTAATGAGCAACCCAACCCCATTGCATTCAAATATTTCTGTGGGAAGATGTGTTCGCCTTCTTACCTCCACGCTTCCCTAATCATTGCTAGCTGAGTGAGAAAGAGAAGAAAGCCCTTCAGCTCTCATCATCAGATACCAATTCAATGATATTTCAGGTGTGTGAGGGGCAACGCATGTAGAAGGTGTTCAGAGGGTCTGAAGAAGAGAGAGGGACTGGGGGAACAGAAAAAGCAATAAGATGTCACTTCTCACAGGCTATAAGCAATGAAGGTACAAGTTCTCTGTAGGAAAGCAGTATTCAGCTTGGGACAGAGCATGGTGGCACAACTGTGTGAGCCGATAAAGAAACACATTTAACAGATGTGTTTGATAACCAGTACTTCAGTCTCCTGAAACAGTATTTACCTTTACCATATAGTTACTCTGTAGCATTTTCCGTCATACTTCATTTAGTTTTTAAATGTTAGGTCATGACTCACTATAATGATTTCATAAGTCACTAATGGGGTTGTATCCTGCAGTTTGCAAAAACATTCCTATAGGGAAGGGGAACAAGGATTAGCTTTCATTGACTGTTTCCATTCTCCCTGAACTCTCCAACTCTCCAACTGAAACAAAAGAAAAGTAAGGATGGTGAAAAACAGTAAAAATACACACACACACACACACACACACACACACACACACACACAGAGAGAGAGAGAGAGAGAGAGAGAGAGAGAGAGAGAGAGAGAGAGAGAGAGAGCAAAGTAAAGAGCAAGTGTGAGGTTAGGTTGCTGCCATAAGCTCCCAGCAGGAGGTCTTACAAAGGGGAACTTACCTATGATTGCCTGCTCAATAAGAATGTAGTTTACAAAGTCTGCTGAATTTTCATGCTCAAAGCACATAGCCTGTTTAGATTTACATATCTGATCTAAAGGTAGAGAAGATCAGAACTTACCCGTGGCAGATGGTAGTGGTGACAGGGGTTGTTGTTAGCCCTTTTACCCTTCTATATCTCTGTCACCCAGTACCCATCATTGTTTTCTCAGGCGCTATTTCACTCTACCATGCTGTCTCCAAACAGAGATGCTTTAGGAGGCAACACAGAGGCCCAGATATTTTCTTAGTCTGCTACTATGTTCTGTTTATTTTCTTAGTGCGTGGTCTCAATCAGACTGAAGAAGTCATATGTAATGCAGACTTATATGTTCACTTTCAACCCCACATTTGCAGCTTTATGAAGGCCTTCATCATCCTAAATAACTAAAAGTTATTTTCAGCCTTGTAGTTGTCAATAGAGAAGACAAAGGCCGAAAGTTTTGCATGGGCTCTTACGGTAGACTCCAAGGTTACTGAGTTGCTAAGTGCTTACACATTGGCAGCTGTCGTTAATCCTTAGAAACTCTCCTTGTCCTCAGCAAATGAGGATAGGAAAGTAACTAGTACATTGCCCAGAAGGAGTACTGAATAAGTACAGAGTAAATTAGGGTCTAAACATAGAAGTTAGTAGGGGTAGGGAGAACTTTAATAGGACCTGTTAGTCTAGTACCATCTGTGATGATGGACATGATTCATGGTAATTGCCCATTCTGGAAGTTACTGCCCACTTGCAGTTATGGAACATGTGAAATGTGTCTAATGTGACCAACAAAGAGAACCTTTTACTGTACTTGCCTTAAACTCATTTCACTTGAGAATTTTAAAGTGTGTGTGTGAGAAAGAGATGGAGTCAGTTCTCTCTCTTTTATTTTAAAGAAAACAATCTTTTTTCATTTTACATACCAATCCCAGTTCCAACTCCCTTCCCTCCTCCAATTTCCTCCACCTTCCCCCTCACCTCACCCCACCATTGCTCCTCAGAGAAGGTAAGGCACAATGCTTTGGGGAAGGTCAAAGGCCCTCCCTACTCTATCTAAGCTGAGCAAGGTATTCATCTAAAGAGAATGAGCTCCTAAAGGCCACTACATGCAGTAGGGATAAATCCTGGTGCCACTGCCAGTGGCCCCCCAGTCTGCCCCAGCTGTACAACTGTCACCCACATTCATAGGGTCTAGTTTGGTCCTATGTTGGTTCCTTCCCTGTCTGGCTGGAGTTGGTGAGCTCCCATTAGCTCAGGTAGACTGTTTCAGTGGGTGTCCCCATCATGGTCTTGACCTCTTTTGTCATATTCTCACTTCTTCCACTCTTCAACTAGGCTTTGGGAGCTTAGCCAAGTGTTCAGCTCTGGGTCTCTGCCTCTGTTTCCATCAGTTGCTGGATGAAGGTTCTATGGTGACATTTAAGATATTCATCAATCTGACTACAGGGCAAGGCCTCTTCGAGCACCCTCTCCTCTATTGCTTAGGGTCCTACCTGGGGGGATTCTTGTGGATACCTGGGAATTTCTCTAGTGTTGTGTTTCTTGCTAGCCTCATAATGACTCCCTCAATCAAAATATCTGTTCCCTTGCTCTCATCTGCCCTTCCTCCCTCAACTTCTCCTTCCCCTTCCCCTTCTATCCTCCTCTTCCCTTTCTAACCTTCTCCCCCCACCCCCATGCTCTCAATTTTGTCAGGAGATATTGTCTATTTCCCCTTTCCAGGAGGATCTATATATGTTTTCCTTAGGGTTAACCTTGTTACTTAGCTTCTTCAGGGCTATGGACTACAGGCTGGTTATCCTTTGCTTTACAGCTAATATCTAATTATGAGTGGGTACAAATCATGTTAATCTTTCTGGGTCTGAGTTACCTCACTCAGGATGGTTTTTTTCTACTTCCATCCATTTGCATGCAAATTTAAAGATGTCATTATTTTTCCTGCTGAGTAGTACTCCACTGTGTAAATGTACCACATTTTCTTTATCCATTCTTCTGTTCTGGGGTGTCTAGGTTTTGGCTATTAAAGATAATGCTTCTATGAACACAGTTGAACAAATGTTCTTGTAGTGTGATTGAGCATCTTTTGGGTATCTGCCCAAGAATGGTATTGTTGGGTCCTGAAGTAGGTTGATTCCTAATTTTCTGAGAAAATGTCATACTGACTTCCAGAGTGGTTTTACAAGTTTGCATTCTCATCAGCAATAGACGAGTGTTTCCCTTATTCCACATCCTCTCCAGCAGAAGCTATCATTGGTGTTTTTCATCTTAGCCATTCTGACTGGTGTAAGACGGTATCTCAAAGTAGTTTTAATTTGCATTTCCCTAATGAATAAGGATATTAAACATTTCCTTAAGTGTCTTTTGGCCATTTGAGATTCTTCTGTTGAGATTTCTCTTTTTAGTTCTGTATCCCATTTTTAGTTGGGTATTTGCAATTTTGATGTCTAATTTCTTGAGTTCTTTATATATTTTGTAGATCAGTCCTCTATCTGATGTGGGCTGGTGAAGATCTTTACCCATTCCGCAGGCTCCTTTTTGTCTTGTTGATTGTCCCCTTTGCTTTACAGAAGCTTTTCAATTTCAGGAGTTCCCATTTATTTATTGTTGCTCTCAGTATCTGTGCTACTGGCATTATAATTTAAGAAGTAGTCTTGTGGGCCCATGCATTGAAGGCTACTTCCCACTTTTTCTTCTATCAGGTTCAGTGTGGTCGGATTTATATTGAGGTCTTTAATCCATTTGGACTTGAGTTTTGTGCATAGGGATAGATATGGATCTATTTTCATTCTTCTACATGTTGATATCCAGTTATGCCAGCACCATTTGTTGAAGATGCTTACTTTTTTCCATTGTATATTTTAGCTTCTTTGTCAAAAATCAGCTGTTCATAGGTGTGTGGATTAATATACAGGGCTTTGATTTGATTTCTTTGGTCAACCTCTCTGTTTTTATTTCAATATCAACCTGTTTTAATCACCATATCTCTGTAATAGAGCTTGATGTCAAGGATGGTGTTGACTCCAGAAGTTCCTTTATTGTACAGGATTGTCTTGGCTATCCTGAGTTTTTTGTTTTTCCATATGAAGTTGATTATTATTCTTTCAAAGTCTGTGGAGAATTGTGTTAGGATTTTGATGAGGATTGCATTGAATCTATAGATTACTTTTGGTAGAATTGCTACTTTTTTATGTATATCCTACCTATCCAAGAACATGGGCCATCTTTCCATTTTCTGGTATCTTCTTCAATTTCTTTCTTCAAAGATTTAAAGATCTTGTCGAACAGGTCTTTCAATTCTTTGGTTAGTGATACCCCAAGATATTTTATGTTATTTGTGGCTATTGTGAAAGGTGATGTTTCTTTGATTTCGTACTCAGCTCCATTGTCATTTGTATATACGAGGTCTACTAATTTTTTTGAGTTGATCTTGTATCTTGCCACCTTACTAAAGTATTTATTAGCTGTAAGAGTTCCCCTGTAGAGATTTTGGGGTCACTTGTATATACTATTATACCATCTCCTAATAGCGAAAGTTTGACTTATTTTCCAATTTGAATCCCCTTGATCGTCTTTTGTATTCTTATTGCTCCACACAGTTCAAGAACTATGTTGAATAGACATGGAGAGGGTGGACAGCCTTTCCTTGTTCCTGATTTTAGTGGAATCCCTTTGAGTTTCTCTCCATTTAATTTGATGGTGGCTGTCAACTTGCTGTATATTGCCTTTATTATGTTTAAATATATTAATTTTATCCCTGATCTCTCCAAGACTTTTATTATTAAGGGGTGCCGGATTTTGTCTAATGCTTTTTCAACATCTAATGAGATGATCACATGGTTTTCTTCTTTCAGTTCATTGATATGGTAGATTACATTAATAGACTTTCGTATATTGAACCATCCCTGCATCTCTGGGATGAAGCCGACTTGATTTCTTTCCCAGCCCTTTTATTATCTGTGTACAGGAGCACTATTGAATTTTTTGAATTAATCTTGTATCCTGCTATATTATTGAAAGTGTCTATGAGTTATAGAAGTTCCTTGGTAGAATTTTTGGGATTGCTTATGTCAATATGTCAACTACCATATCATTAGCAAACAGTGAGAGTTTGACTTCTTCTTTTCCAATTTGTATCCCCTTGATCTCCTTTTGGTGTCTTATTGTTCTAGCTAGGACCTCAAGAACTATATTGAATAGATATGGAGAGAGTGGGACAACCTTGTCTTGTTCCTGATTTCAGTGGAATTGCTAGGAGTTTCTCTCCATTCAGTTTGATGTTGAATCCATTGATATTAAGAGATATTAATGACCAGTGATTGATAATTCCTGTTACTTTTCAGTGGTAGTGTTTGTGTGTTTCCCTTCTTTGGGGTTTGCTGGTGTGAGTTTATCTATTGTCTGTGTTTTTGTGGGTAAGCTTTCTTGGGTTGGAGTTTTGTTTCTAGTACTTTCTGTAGTATTTATAAATAGTTATTGTTTAAATCTGATTTTGTCAGGGAATATTTTGTTTTCTCCATTGATGGTGATTGAATGTTTTGCTGGGTATGGTAGTCTGGGGTTGCATCCATGGTCTCTTAGTGTCTGCAGCACATCTGGTTTTTTTTTTTTGTTTGTTTCCATTGAGAAGTCAGGTGTAATTCTGATAGGTCTGTATTTATATGTTATTTGACCTTTTTCCTTTGCAGCTCTTAATATTCTTTGTTTATTTTTTATGTATTGTCTTTTGCTTATTATATGGCAAGGGGCCTTTTTTGTTCTAATCTATTTAGTGTTCTGTAAGCTTCTTGTACCTTCATAGGGATTTCCTTCTTTAGGTTGGGGAAGTTTTCTTCTATGATTTTGTTGAATATATTTTCTGTGACTTTGAGCTGGAGTTCTTCTCCCTCTTCTATCCCTGTTATTCTAAGATTTGGTCTTTTCATCGTGTCCCAGATTTCCTGGGTGTTTTGTGTTAAGAATTTGTTGAATTTAATGTTTCTTTGACTGATGAATCTATTTCCTCTTTAGTATCTTTAACACCTGAGAATCTCTCTTCCATCTCTTATATTCTGTTGGTTATGCCTGCCTCTGTAGTTATCATTCATTTACCAAGATTTTCCATGTCCAGAATTCACTCAGTTTGGCTTTTCTTTATTGCTTCTATTTCAGTCTTCAAGTCTTGAACTGTTTGTACTGTTTGTTTCACCTGTTTGATTTTTTTTCTTAGTTTTCTTGGGTTTATTTGAGAGATTTATTGATTTCTTCCAATTTTTTGCTTGTATTTTCCTCCACTTTTTAAGGGAATTTTTCATTTCTTCTTTAAAGGTCTCGATCATCCTCATAAAGTTATGCTTAAAATCATCTTCTCCTGCTTCTTCTGGGTTAGGATGATCAAGTCTTCCTGTTGTGTGACCACTGGGCTCTGGTGTTACCATGTTGCTTTTTAGGTTGTTGAATAGATTCTTGCATTGGTGCCTATCTATCTCTTCCTTCAATTGGTCCTGGCAATGTCTTTGCCTCTTGGTCCAATTCTTGAAGTGGCTGTCTGTGTTTTGGGGAACTGTTCTTGGTCTGCTCTGTACTGTTGCTGTCTGTGTCTTAGGGAGCTACCTAGGTCTTTCTTGGTCCCCTCTTTGGGACTGCTTTCTTGGTATGCTCTCATGGTTTGCTCTCCTGGTCCACCTTGTGCAGTTATAGCCTGTGCTTCAGGATCCTCTCTTGGTCCTCTCTACAGAAAGCTTGCCTTCTGGCTGACTAGAGAAGCTGTCTTCTCTTGGTCCTCTCTCCCTTGGCCCTCTCTGTGAATTTGCAGCTTATGTTTCAGATTTCCACTGAGGTTGCAGGTGATAGAAGCCTGTTCTCTCTTTTTACTTTCACATTACTTCCAGAAAATAACTTCAGATTTTCGGGCTTCTGTAGTATGTATCTTTACCTGCTGAGCCATCTTTCCAACAATACATTTTTGAGACAAGAGTCTCACTTTGTAGCCCAGGCTAGCTTGAAACCACAAAGTATACCAGGCTGAATGTGAGCAATCACTGACTCTCTCACCCAAGCTCCCTGTGCTCAGCAATTATAGGCATATGCCCCTCTCACACCTATCTAAGTTATATTAATTTAAATGTAATTAGTCATGTATGGTTAGTAGCTACCAGATTGGACAAAACATGCCTAATCACTAGACATAGGAAACACATTTTGAGTAACAGCCCATCTTTCATTAGTAGCATTTTACAAATCTAGAGCTTTTTCTAAATTATCTCCCAGAGCCAAAGTGCCTGCCTTACAAGGAATGTCTTTGTCTCATTAGCCAAAGGGCTATTGAGGGTATACGAAAGCCAGTTTTAGATGTCTCAGTTCTCAGATCAAACCTAAAGCAACTGCTCTCAATGAAAATACCTTTCAAACAGATAACAGCAGGGCCCTCAATGAAAGCCCTCAAGTGATTTGAGGTACACAACTCTGTACAGACCCCAATGGCCAAGATAATAAAAAGTAGTCCATATTCCAGTAAATTTATGCAAGTTCTGCTCACATTTATGCAAGTCAATCCTAATTCCATTCAGTGGGCCATGTACAAAAACTAAACAGGATAGTTGGAGGGAACCTTCTTAGGAAGAAGAAGGGTTACATAAGAAAAGGAAGTGGTGAGAGTGTGATAGGTTGGAAATTACTAAAACATATTACATATATTTATGAGATTGTTAGCAAATGAAAATTTGAAAATTTAACCAGTTGAATTTAAGTTAGAAAAAAATGCCTTTAATCTAAACTCATTTTTTTTCTAGATGGAAATATTGGTTTTGGTTGCTTGTTTGTTTGCTTTGGGCTGTTAAGCCATATTTAAAGGAATGGAAACTGAACAGTGCAGCACGATTAATTAAAACCCAGAGAGAAATTGGGGTTCAACCTGAAAGTCAGAAAAGCAAAACAGCCAGACACTAGCTCTTACCTCTACTTCAGTCTGAAATGATGGCGATCCTACCTCCAGGAATCTGCAAATGAGACTGTGTCTGAGAGCTGTCTCCTCTCCTCCCGTTTTATAATCCTCTCTAGCACTGGGATTAAAAGCGTGCACCACTACTGCCTGGTTTTTATGGCAAACTAGTGTGGCTACTGGTTTAAAGATGTGTGTCACCATTGCCCCATCTGTAAGGCTGGCCTGTGGGGCTGTTTTACTCTCTGATCTTCAGGCAAGCTTTATTTATTAAAATATAAATGAAATATCACTATGAGATAGATCTCTATTGAAGTAATAAGGTGAATGTTTTTAATGAACACCAAGCTTAGGTTTTCTGAGAAACCTGATGACTTTTCAAGAGTAGCATTCCATCAGGACTGCATTTGAAAATCTTCACAAGGTTACTTAACTTTTTTTTTTAAAGAGTCTTCTGGAAAACCCAAAATGTTGGGGATCATGGAATTTAAGAGCTGGTCAGGTAACAGTTATTGTACCTTGCAAAATGAACAGGTGATTTGATTCAAAACAGTGAAGACTACTGAGTCAATTTTTGATCTTAAGTAATAACACAGTGTTTGAAATTCTAGGAAGAAGGGATTTCCCTTATTTTTCACCAAAAGGCACTTCTCTGTCTCAATAGCCCCCTTTCTCTCAGAATCCTCTTTTTTTCACATCCTCCCCATAAAACTCAATGATAAATAGTGAAGATACATAGTCAGAGACAGTGAGAAAATAATTCCACCTTCGTGCTTAGGAACAATTTTTTTTAAAGGGTCAATCATTCATACTGCCTAAACTCCAAGTGTTTGAAGGATATATTTGCAGGACTAAGGAACTCTAGCCACAGTATTTATTACTTAATCCTCCTCATCCTGGAAAGCATAGGCGTGAGGAAGGAATTAGCTTTCTGAGCAATACAGTCCTTAACTGTACCATCTTTAGCATTTTGTCAATAACTTAGATATCACTATTTAAAGCCAGCTGGTCAATTTGCAGATGATGCATAACTTAGAACAACAGGGAATAAACTTATTAAACAAATCAGGTTTTAAATTACCCCCAAGAAAATGGGTCAAAACTATGAAGATTTTTTTAAAAGACATCGAATTCTTTTAAGTGCAAAAAAGTGTTGACAGCATATATCCATGTTTGTGAGGTACCTGCCATGACAGAAAATCTTTATATGTATGTAGGTATAGAGACTATGGAAGCTGTAAGAGGTCATTGAATTCCCTAAAACTGGAGTTACAGGCAGTTCTGAACTGCCCAGCATGGGTGTTAGGAACTGAACTGGGGTCCTCTGCAAAAGCAATAGGTACTCATAACCACAGAGTCATATCTCCAGCCCCAGAAATTCTTAATGATTCATATGACTTATAGATTTAAGACTACAGAGTAGGAAGATACTCTGTAGAACCATATAGTAGGCTTTTAATATGTCATGGGTATACCAAAATGGGGGCGACAGATCAGTTAGTTTTTTTTTTTTTTAATTATTTGTTTTTTGGTGAGATCAACCCACTAGCAGTTGTAGTCAATCATGGCCACACAGTCCAAGTAGGATGTGAGTAGGATTTTTTTTTCAAGATTTATTTATTTATCTATTATGTATACCATGTTCTGTCTGCCTGTATGCCTGCAGGCCAGAAGAGGGCACCAGATCTCATTACAGATGGTTGTGAGCCACCATGTGGTTGCTGGAAATTGAACTCACGACCTCTGGAAGAGTAGTCAGTACTCTTAACCTCTGAGCCATCTCTCCAGCCCGTGAGTAGGATTTGACAAAATGGAATATATTCAGAGAAACATTCAGAGTGAGGGTGGGCCTGCCCTTGGATTCATTTTTCACATCGGACGAATAGCTGGCACTAAGGGTAGTTAGTCTGAAGAAAAGGAGTCATATCTACATATGTTTGATGGTGTGCTATTAAAGTATGAATTAAATATTTGAGCTTCAACCTCTGCCTCTAGAAAGGATCAACAGATGGTGAAAGCTACAGGAAGGCAGATTTGTGCTCAATAAAATAAGGACATTTCTAATAGAATCATGTAAAAATAGAATGCATTGTTTTCTGACAGGGTGAGGCAGTAATCATCAGCCTTATTTAAGAGGACATGGTATGTCTATCAAGTTGCAGAGACGATATTGGAGGGGTTTGCCAAACCTAACAAATACACTAAAAATATGAGAAAGGCCGGGCATAATGAAACCTGCCCATTATTACAACAATTTAAGAGGCTAAGGCAGAAGCACTGCATGAGTACAGAAGTTCAAAGCCCACCTGGATAACAGAAACATAGAAAGACTCTGTCTAAAGAAAAGGAATGTGTGAGAAAAGTAAAACAGAATGGGAAGTAGAAATGTGAATCTGTAACTGATAATTGGACTATTCTATTACTTTATCTGATCTTTAAATTATGAATTTTTCAAGTCTATAAAGATGACATACAGACATAAACTACGGTAAACCAAATAAAATCTTCTAATAATTGCTTTTATTTGGAGGCCTACTCTCTCCCCCACAGCATGAGCTACAAAATGAAAAAAAAATGTTTTTTCAAATCATTTATGGCATGTTACCAAGCTTGAAGCTCTTACCCATCCATGACAAATTCTAGGGCTGAATCTAAGGCACCATAAGAGCATCAGTGTTCCACCTAGCTATAGAAATTATTTTATTTACTATGAACGGATCAATGGCTCAATTAGTTTTTCAATTAAGAGTCTTGATAGTTCCCATGCTAAGTGAGTTGCAAGTTAAGATGGGCCAGCGACTATGTTCGATGATTGACAGTGGTACATGGTGAATGGCAGAGACCAAAGCTGATAGAAGAATGAAATCCTGTTGAGTTATTTATAAAGACCACGATGATTCCTGGGAACTCAGTACCAATACTGCTTACTCACTGACACTCAGAAAGCAGTTTTGATCATTTTTCTAAAGGAATTTCAGCTACTTTCATTTATTCTTTGCATACCCCTATGAAGTAGGCAGGACAGATGTTACAAATGACAGGCCTAGAAGTTCAGTGAAATAACAGGCTCAGCGAGAGGCAGCCAAGGTATCTGGGGTTGTCATGAAAGCAATGCTTATCATGTAGTAGAAATTCAAACTTTATTAGATGAATAAATAAATTAATGAATAAACAAACAAATTTTAGACACATATCCTACTACCAAGCTTCAAAATTTTAATCATATTATCTCAACAAAAAGGTGCTGACCGATTTCAGTACCTTCCTGGACATTTCTGACAGTGTTGTTCTAGAAAGACCATTTATAGTTAAAGGTGAAAAATGAATTTTCCAAAATACGTGCATTTGTATGTTAATGTTGTGTTTATAAGCCATTATATTCAAGAAGGATCAAATGTTGATAATAAGTGTTTTCTTTCTTGACATTTAGAAATAAGCCACATAATTGCAAAAATAACTAGTTAGACTGTCAGAAGGAAGTGCACTCCTGAGAGCAGAACAGAATGTTCAAGGGAATTAACCCTGAAACAGTAATTAGACCATGGTATCATCAGCTGGAGATTGGTGCTGACACCTTGTTCTAACTCAAAACTATGAACAGCCATTATAGTTATGAAGCTCCAAGACCATTGCAGCTAGTGGGAAGTGATCTGTATAAACCCAGGGATGCCATAAGCTAACTTCCTTTCCACACAAGCTTTTTTCTATCTAGTTCCCCTTCTTGTCCATCCCCAGATTAAATATAGACAATCAAAACTCAAGGCCAGGGATGTAAGTACTCCTTTGGCAAGCTTTGAAGTCTCTAAAAATATCTACTTTTCCTAAGCTCCCACCATTAAAAGGACTCTTTAGGGATTTTGTAGACATCTATATATTATCATTTGGGTTAGGTTTTTTTCTATTCAGAAAAGAAGTCATCAGCTAAATTTATGTTTCTCAATGTGTGGGACACGTAGAAGTCTCCTGAAAACAGTAAACAGGTTTTGAGGCATTTCGAGTTATCACTGTGGTGAAGAGGTACTCATGAATAGAGGCCAAAGATGTTACTAAACACCCTATAGTGTACAAGACAACTCTCATAATGATATTCCAAACAAAATGTCAACATTGTCAAAGTTGAGAAGCCTTAAGCTGACTCATTTGCAAAGTTATTTTCACTCGTCCATTAATAACTCATTCACAGGAATAAATGGAAATTAAGATGCCTATATTTTGACTAATCATTCAGAACATAAAAGAGAAGAGGAATGTGAAAAATGAAAACCTAAGCCTAGTTAAGATACTATTGTCTGTATTATAAAAAAGACTGAGAACATGCACTAAAAGTGAACCAAGGATAAATACTCTTCATGCTTTAGAAGCATGTTCTCAACCTGTGGGTCACGACCCTTTGGGAGTCAAATGACCCTTTCACAGGGATCACCTACGACCATCAGAAAACACAGATATTCACATTACATTTCATAACAGAAGCAAAATTACAGCTATGAAGTAGCAAGAAAATAAATTTTATGGTTGAGGGTCACCACAACACAAGGAACTGTATTAAAAGGTCTCACTCAGCATTAAAATCCACGGGGTTAGAGGCTAAGTAGATGAAGGATTACAATACAGTAGAACAAAGGAGTGGGGGAGAAAGCAGAGGCAAATATGACCTTTCAGACTTTATACTGGAAAAAGAGTAACAGGTTAGGAGAAACACGGACAAGAAAGAAGATTCATGGGTTGAATATGTCAATAAGAAAACAGTATGCTCAGTCTGTGATGCCTTTGAGTTGCTTATTGAGGAATTAGAAATCCAGATCTGGAACTCATAAGTATCTACTTAAAATTCAGTCACATGGAAGTAAAATGAGTTGAAATTCGGCTGCCTGGCACACAGTAGGCTTGAATATTTGTTGAAAGAACATTATGCTTGGTGTAAGAGGACCAGGGACAATGTCTTTGAAAAAGTCTTCATTGAATGGTTGGAACAAGAGGAAACTGAAAAGAGGAGTGAGGAAGGTCAAGTGAACAGACTTTTATTTTAATTTATTTTATGTGTGCGCATACTTTTCCTACATGAATGTCTGTACACCACATGAGTACATGGTGTCCACAGAGGTTGTAAAAGGGTATGAGACCACCTGGGACTAGAGTTAGAGACAGTTGTAAGGCACCATGTGGGTGCTGGGACTCAAACTCAGATCCTGTGGAAGACCAGTCAATGGTCTTAACCATTGAGCAATCTCTCCAGCCCCAACAATCCATAATTTATTCTTTTGAAAACAGAAAGAACTTCATAAGACAGGATTTTATCAACAATATCAAATGGTGCTCAATATTTAAAGTCCATGATAGCCATTAATCAAACTGGATGTGGCTCTGAAGAAGGTCATCATCAAACTTGACAAAGCAGTTTCAGTAGACAAATGGGAGCAGAATAGAAGTTGCAGAAATGTAAGACTACAAGGTCTCCATCATCCCATAATTAGGCAGAATGAAAGAAGACTTAGAGCAATGGTTTATGGAGGTGTCAGGAATTTGGGGGTGATTGGATTCTTTGAACTGATGGTCAGCCTAACAGGAAGAAGGCAACTTAGAGACTAATGATGCAATTTGTGTGTGTGTGTGTGCGTATATACATATATATATGTATATTTGTATATACACATACACACACACACACACACACACACACACATATATATATATATATATATATATATAGAGAGAGAGAGAGAGAGAGAGAGAGAGAGAGAGATTATGTCTTTTCTGAGTGTATTGATGTGCTACTGAACATCTAGTAAAAAATCATTGAGGACTTGTAGAATTGAAATGATATGCATGTATTACATGACACTTGAGAAACCCAAAAGGCAAAGGTAACCTTCATTAGAGACATCTCACAGGTAAAACAGTGAACTCCGTTCATGCTGAGAGAATTGATCCAGAGTCACCAAAGTAATTTAACCATGTTTAGCACATTAGTTTAATATTTACTACCAAAAGAAACATTACCCCAATTCACAGTTCTAAAACAGCATACATTGATTATCATGCACTTACACAGGTCAGAAATCTGATACAGATTTTGTCATACTAAAATAGAGATGTTAGCAGGACTGCATTGTGATCCAGATCTCATGAAAAGGAACTCATTTAAATGTCTTTTTTGACGTTTGAGGGTCCTCACACTCCTTGGTCCATGAACTCTTTCTGATCCTAAAGTTAAGTCTTTCTCATAGTTCATCACTCTAATATGTACCCTTCTGTGGCTCTGTCTTCTACATTTGACTATATCAGGCTATACAGATAATCCAGGACAACTTCATTGTTTTAGAGTCAGATGATTAACAACCCTAATTCTACCTACAGCTTTCATTTCCCTTCACTATTTTTTACTCACAGATTTGTATGGATAAGATATGGACAGATTCAGAAAGGGCACAAGTTTGCCTACCACATAGGACATAGAGATATGATTATGGGTAGAGATAAAATCTTATCTGTATTGCCATGGTTAACAACACCATCTTTTCAGAGTTTATATGCAATCTTAGGAAGCAGAAATAATATGGAGAAACATATACCCTGACTAAGAAAGCAGGTGGAGTATCCATCACCTACTCATCTTCAGTGTAGGTTTTCTTCTTGTACACTAAGAGAATAGTCTATTATATGAACTTTTCAAGGTGTTTTTCATAGTCTACATGGTGTTATTATCAAATTATTCTTTTTCCCCTTTGTTCCAATTGATGAGTCAAAGCATAGGCATCTTACACCAGGCAGTGGTGGTGTATATTTAATCCCAGCACTTGGGAGGCAGAGGCAACTGGATCTCTGAATCTGAGGCCAGCCTGGTCGACAAAGCAAGTTCCAGGACAACCAGGATGGTTACACAGAGAAACCTTGTCTCAAAAAAGGAAAACAAAATAAAATAACACAAAGAACCAAAGTATAAGTGTCTTAATTCCTGTTTGTCTGAAGACCTCCCCTGTGTGTGAGTTGTCAATGAACTAATGAATAAAACCTTTCAAGTGTGTTTGTCTGAGTTATGTCTTCCTGTGTATGAGACTGACATTATCCCCAACATAACACACACACCACAGAAACACACCACACACACATACTCATTTCACCAGACTAGAAACCCACAGTGAACTAATGGAACAGCTTCAGAAATCATTAGTTTATATGATCTCTTCAAGTGTCTCCCAGTGTTGTGCTTCAGTGATCTGCTAGAATTCAATATACTCTGGTATTATTTAAAGAAGCTTCTTATGATCCATCTGGACCAGTTCCTTCATAGCTCTATTGTTCTGCTTCATGTTTGCTTCACATGTTAAGTCAACAAGAGACTTCAGTTTCCTTTTTTTCACTTGATTCAAAGGGGTATGAAAAAATGTTCTATAAACCATCCACAATATTGTTATTTGGATATTTAGAATAATTGAGTGGTTTGACATTTTTAATTACACTTTTTGGAATACACGTGGTGTAATTAGATACTATGCTGTACATTAATGGTACCTGTCCCAACCTTACAGATTTGGGAGACTATAAATACAAGCATGACAGCTGGGTCTAGCGTTGCTTGTCACTCTCGACTGAAGGGAACACAGCTGGAACATTACAATACAGTTCCTAGGAAAGAGGAGATAGTCAAAAATGACATCTTCAATGGGAAATACTTGGAGTTTGTAAATGGGAAAAGGTGGATACAGGCATTCCTAAGAAAAAAAAACAACTAATTATTTTCATATCAAGAAAGTTCAGAGACCACAGGCCAGAAACATATTTTACTTGCTCACAGGCATGATCTAGGGAGAACAAGAGGCAGAGGACAATAGCATATTCTTGAGCCAAATTAGCGGGGCTTCTTTTGCAACACATTTTTACCCAGGATCGAGATGGGAAAGAGCAGTGAAGAAATGGATTGAACAGGCAAGAGAGAAGCCAGCCTGTGTTACCTAGAGATGCAGTGTCAGACTGGGGCAATGACTGCTGGGGAAAAAGACTGTGATGGAGTCAACAGAGAGCAAAGTATGCCAAGGGAATAATAGCTGACTATGTGAAGTTAACATACTTTCATGTTTTACTTATTTATATCATTTGTTGGATTTTCCTGTCAATAATAAATAAGATATATGAGAAAAGGATAGTTATTCATACCTCTGTGAGTGCCCATCTAGCTCATAGTTGAAACCCAATTAACACTTTGAGAAAATTAAGAGATAGTGTTAATGGATTATTTCTATATACCCACACTAGATGCCTGTCGTCAATTTACTTAGTTTCATTTTCACAAGGGTGCTAACACAGGTACTATTACTATTTCAATTTTATAAAAAAGAAACAAGGTCAGAGTCACAGAACAACTGATAGATACACTATCTCAACATCTAGGCTTATATTAGTTACTTCTCCCATTGCTGTGAAAAAACAAAACAAAAAAAAAAAACTTCTGACAAAAAGAACTTAAGGAAGAGTTTATTTTGGCTCCCAATTCAAGGGTAAGTCAAACATGATAGACAAATCATGGGATCCTGGAGCATCAGATGGCTGGTCACATTGTACCCGTAGTCAGGAAACAGAAAGAGGTGAATGCTGGGGCTCATTTTGGTTTGTCCTTTTTATTCAGTCCAGAAAACCAACCCATGGAATGGTGCCACTCATGTTTAGGGTAGCTCTTTCCATCTCAATTAAACAACCTAGAAACTCTCTGATGCACATGCCCACAGGTTTGACTGCTAAGTGATTTCCAGATCTTATCAAGGTGGCAATCAATACTAATCATCACAAGAGTCTAACTTCCAAACCTGCATATATCACAGAGCTCCTATCCAAGGCTCACAGATACTAACTAATCAACATTAAGTCATGCAGCTGATTGGAACCAATATTTGTCTGTCATAAAAGACAGGTGCCCTTATCTCTTTCCTTATGCCTTTATAGCATCACCAAGATAAATTTCTCTTCCATCAGTATTTTAACAAGGATATTCTTCTAGGTTGGAAAAGAAGTGGGGATGGTTCACTACGGATTCAGCAAACAGACATCCCATTAAAAAAAATCTCAAGTACCAAAATGTCACCAACCTGCCACTGGCTCTTTTTGGTTCTGGGGGCTGGAAGGGGCTGAGAAAGGTAGCTGGGTTCCATCTATATCCCTTTGACTGAGAGTTAAGAATTGAAGGTAAGTTACCTTCATGATAGGCAAATTTTAATCCACACTGCCCTAGATAACTCAGGAATAGGGATGCTGAGGACATACTGGTAAAGCATTTCTAAGAGTCTGATTCATAATTAATTGTGCGACCTTAAGGAAGACACTTTTTTTATATCACAGTTTCTTCATGATAAGGAATGTAAGACCAGTGGAAATCTCTTCAAACACATAAGCTCCACTTTGTCTCTTTTATATATTTTTCTTTCTATATAGGTATTGGACTTTCGCACATAAAATTTCATTTCAAGCAGGGATGGTGACATATGTCTTTAATACAGCTCTTGGGAGTCAGAGGTAGACAGATCTATGTGAGTTTGATGCTAACCTGTTCTACATAGCAAATCCTAGGACAGTCAAGGATACATAGTGAGACTCTATCTAAAATTTTTTTATTTCAAAGGTTTTCAACACCAATAATCATGCTTCTTGAAAAAGCTATAAATAAGGAACGAGCTTATTAGACTTCTTCCAGTTCACTCTAGGAATCTAAAAACATACTTTCTGTTCAATTAAACTTCTGAGAATTTTATACATGAGTACAGTATTTTCATCATTTCTATCTCTCTCTCCACTTCTAACTCCTCTACTTCCCCTAACTCCCTTTCAGAGTTACGACCTCTTCTTTTTAATATTGATGTTGTATATTACATATAATTAATTACAGTAATATTAATATTGGTATGTATACACATATACTGTATTGTGTGTGTGTGTGTAAAATGGAGATTATCCTCTGGGTAAGTTCAGTGTTCCATTTCAGTTGTACCCTTTGTAGCCACAGAAGATTAGAAGAATCTCTTATGAGAGGCCCCACCAAGGTACCCTGCGTTCCAGCTTCTTTCAGAAGCTGCTACAACTGTCCTCTTGTGCCAGCTCTCCCCACTGACCTCATGTTCTCTGAACCTTGTATTTGTGCTATCTACACTTGATGCAGTGGGTGGAAGAAAGTAAACCCTCTACAAGTGTCAGTATTTGCTAGGCCTTTGCATTACATGAAGACAGTAGAACATTTACTGAGGTTCTCTTAACACTTACTGATATCCACCATCACATGTCTGTCTTTAGAACTTGGGAAAAGTTTGTCAGAACAAGCCAAAAAGAAGAGACACATACAGCTAAAAAGTCATTAGCTATGCTACACTTCTTAGATTGAGTGATGAGTTTCTGGATATTTATTATACTCTAAATAAATAAGCAAATTCAATGAAGTATGAAAGCTTCATAAATGACTCTTTAGTCTCAAAATAATAGATATAAGAGGAAAACAACACTTATTTTTCTATTAACCAGAATCTCATCACTATAATTTCCTTTCATTTATTTGCCAAAAGCAAACTAGTTGGAATGGGGCTCTCTATGCTAAAAACATGTTGCATCTCTTCAAAGCCTGTTTTATGTAGGGCCCCTGGGGTATTCATTTTCATGTGTTCTAGTTGGTATGGAGCTGACAACTATTAGTTCTCCTCTGAATCATTTTGTTTGAAGGATCATGATTGCTTGTTCAAGCCTTTTAGTTCCATAGCCATTCATAGGGACATCTTCTTTCTTGAATTATAAGTAAAATAAAGATGCTCAATTAGTTGAATTTGAATTTCAGATAAAGCACAAGCAAGCTTTACTATATGAATTTGAAGCATGCTTGTAAAAAAATTAATTTATTATGTATATTAAATGAAAATTTAATTGGATATCTATCTTTATTTGCTAAATATGAAAACTCTTATCTCATACATGTGAATATTTATTTAACGATATTGTTGGATTTGGACTGCAAGGACTTTAAATTTCAGAGTGCTCATTTCTCTACTTAGTAACTGAAACATTTTTGATCTGTAAATTAGCAACTGAATAGTAAAGGAATCAATACTTCATAAGGTCCATGGAGAAATTAAATGAGATTATAGTTTTACTAGTAAACATAGTCCCTAGATAAATATTATTTATCACTCATTGATTCTTCCTATTTTAAATAATTATTACTGTTACTTTTGTGTGCTTTTGTATCATTAGTATGGCTATAAGCATTATTATTGGTTATTATTTGACCTGATATCACAAGCCCTCCATTTACATGTCTAAACTTAGAATGGAATTTTCCTTAGCATTTCTTTCATGATAACCTTAGTTATTTCCCTGCATGAAAACCAAAGATCTTTTTGATTCCAAGTACTCCCTTTGGCTCTCATCTTCTAGTACCCCCAATCAATCTACTAGCTGCCATTCTTTAATTAATATAAAGGACTTCTTGTCCATATGTCTTGAGGTCATTTAGAATTCCTATGATCAAAGGAGGTGGTCTACTATGCTGGACATGGTACTAGAGATGACAGAGTAAACAATAATCTTTGAGATGTCTCCCTCAAGCTAACGACAAGTTAGTTTACTCAGTGAGTGACCCTAGCTTACATAGATTTAAATAGCAAGTGTGGAAAGCAAGATACCACAGATATCAAGAACTCGATTTCTCATAATGTTATGAAGAAATTACTTGGATTGCTCTCTACTTGCCTGCCTTCTACTTTCAATGTTTTCTTTCATTATGTTGCTGAATGCCTTCACTATTTCTCCTCTCAGGGAGGATCTCAGACACGATCATTCTCTTCTCTGACCCACTCATTCCCATAACCACTTATCCTTCTGCTTTCCTACTCATCTCAACAACTAATTGGACATATTAATTTGTTTCACCATAATAATGGCTTAAATGATTCTACTTAATCCTTCTCCCAAGCCACAGACTTTTCTAACGCCATAAAACGAAAGAAATGAGCCTAACACAGAAATCTACGGTTTCATAGCAGATAAGGGAGACCAGGCAGGACCTCTTAAATCACACTGCATTATGCATGTTATGTCTGCTTCGCATGAATGGAAGGGAGCAGTGGTGCAGATAATCGAAAGATCATTTCCACTTCGTTTGGGAATGCACCACACGGTGTTGTTGTAGCTGATTTGCTTTGCTAATTATGTTCTACTGAAGCTAATATTGAAATTGGTTCAATTTTTTAAGCTTCTCTGGGCTAGAAGAGAGACGAGGCAGAGTGGCATGGCCCACTTTGAAATGAAGGAAAACAGACAACAATGAGGGGGCAATGAAAATTTTCTATTTAGGCTAATGAGTCCACCAGATAAATGGAATAGGATCAAAGTAGAACTTGGCCAATTATACCTGGGCAGACCAAGCAGCCAACTGTCTCCCGTGGTTCAACAGCCACTGAAAGGTCAGTCATTCCCACAGCCTGTCCACAATCCAAAATTCTCTAAATTAGTACTCTACGTGAAGGGTCTTTGTCATAATACAACCGTGGTTGTAGCTCTATATAACAGCAAGAATAACACATTTCCAGGCAGACACATTAGCGGTTAGTCTGACTCAAACTGTATCCTCTGTATTGACCTAGAAAGAAAAGAACTGAAGGCGAGAAAGACAAGTGTGCCTTGATAGTTGTATCACCACACTAAGGGGTCATTGGGCAACCATTGTGGGAAGATAAGAGCCTGAAGTACCATGGAGGTGGGCAGGGAGACTTGTAAGAAATAAGACAACTGCCACCTCTTTTTTTTTCTGAGTTTCTTGGCCACTGTAGACACAGATAATATGTAATTATCGCCAATAAACATTTCTCTTTCTTAATTATTTTCCTGGGGGGCAACTGGACTTTCAGCCGGTTCTATATATTTCTCTAGAGTCTTGGCTTCTTACTTTCAGTTTGTTGTTTATTTGTTTGTTTGCCTGCTTGCTTTTTGACATGGGTAATTTAGAGATTAATTGTGCATTGGCTTTCTAACCTTACAAGCTGCCGCGGGGGACAGCTGACCTATTGAAATGTATTTCTCTCTTTCTCCTCGCAGTCTGCTCCCAGTTCTCCAGAGGGGTGTATGCTATCTTTGGATTCTATGACCAGATGTCAATGAACACCCTGACCTCCTTCTGTGGGGCCCTGCACACATCGTTTGTCACACCGAGCTTCCCCACTGATGCAGATGTGCAGTTTGTCATTCAGATGCGCCCAGCCTTGAAGGGGGCCATTCTGAGTCTGCTGGGCTACTACAAGTGGGAGAAGTTTGTATACCTCTATGACACAGAACGAGGTAAGAAGATGCATCTAGTTTACTCTATGGGTATTCATGTGACAGTGATTTTTAAACGTCATCACAGTGCATCCCTTTCTTCCAGTAGATACAGTTTAATTCTCCTTTAAATTTATTTTCAGTATTCAAAATAAGTCAAACATGGGAAATCAATTGTAATCTTAGAACCTAATTTTCCAAGTCATATACAAAATTCCTCACTAAAATGTGATTTGGGATACACCGTGAACATAATTTTTGTAAGAGAACTCATCAAGAAAAACTTTATTTGATGTAAAATAAACAAAGTGTAGAATACTATCAAATAAAGTTTTTGGTCTAAAAAATAAAACCTTCCACGTACTACTATGTGTGTATATGTGTGATCTACTGTGCCATATAGGATATGGAAACCCAATCTGGAAGGTGTTTGAAAATGAATCTTGCGAGATTATGATGATCGTCCTTTCAAGATTAATATGTTGAAACATACACATCATAATACAGCTAAATGTGCCCCTCAAATCCAGTTGTTTCTGTTGTTTTCCAAAATGAAACTGAGGGCCCTTATTATTATGATGTTCCATCAGTGTTCTGATATCAGTCATTTGCCTGTAGACTAAATATGAAAGGTTCTCTCTGAATCTACCATGTCAGATTCAGAGGAGGAAGAATCAAAAGAAAGGTCTTTCTTCCTGGTCTCTGGGGTAGCTAAAAAAAAGCTCTTTCTGATCAACATAATTTGAAATGCTATCGTGCTCCTGAGAAGCAAGAGCATTATTCACATTCCTTTGATTTAACTGCAGCACAAGATCATATCATGAAACACGCAAGCCTGCCTTTGCCTCGGATACATACCAGGAAAGAGGGGTTGAAACTCTAACCCTAACCCTAACCCTAACCCAAGATCTAATACTAGCTAGCATTCTGATCTTGACCAAGTCTCTGGTACTCTCTTGAACTTGGTTTCCTCACCTAAGGCATGTCCCTTTTTTATATATATAAAATTCTATGGTTCTGTGATTTCCTTTGACAATATACCAAACACAAGAAACTTTGTATCTTGGAAATAATTGTAAATTAGATATTACAAAAGTCAATCTAATGATTTGGCAAACTACTATCTATCTTTAATGGTGTATTCTACCTCTAAGACAGAATTATATAAAATATAGTTCCAATAGGTGTGAGCAAAAAAAAATAATTTGTGTGACAATTCATGCTATACTAAATTCTGATTGCTTTAAATATTGTAAAAAGGTAGCATTTAAGAAAAGGATAGTTTTCAGAGACAACTCCTTAGAGTAAATGAACCTCTACAGCAGGATTTCTTGAGGAAGGGAAAACAGGAGCATCATGAGGCCTCAACTCTAAACAAAGATCTACCAAAGTAGTCGGTCCTGAGATCATATACATATAAATAACATTATATGGACTGAGCAGGTTATATTTATGTATTTGGAAATATTTTTATATGTGTGACAAGCACTTTAAAAAAGAGACCATGAATTTGAGAGATAGCAATGGGTAAGGGTGCATGAGGGGCTGCAGGGAAAGAAAGGAGGAAAATAATGTAACTATATTATAGATTCAAAACCAAAAATTATTATATGTTTTTAAAAAGAATAGAGACAAAGAACAGAGTACAAAGCTTTGTGTATTCAAGCAGAGTCTTGATTCACTAGGGTAACAACATTGTTTAAACATTGTTTTAAAATGTCTAATTCACGATGTACTCTATTTTAATGCATTTCCTTCCATTTAAAACACTGAGAGTGAATTAGTTAATTTCCATATATTGCATGTAATGCAATTTGGAGCACTGTAGCTTTCAGAACTAAAGACTGAAAATCATCAGTTTCTCTCCTGAAGCTTTTTTTTCATTAAAGATCAGTTCTCTTAATGCTATAACTACATTCATTTCAAAGAAGACCCAGTGCATGCATTCTCTCATCATCACCTATAAAATATCTCTGCTCATTAGACCTCTACTGTGAAAAAGAAAGCTGACACCATATAAGTCTGCTTCTTATACCTTCTTTAATCTTTAAACCATCTCATTAAATGGTTTGAGCAATTCTACGATCTGACGTCCAAAAGAAACATATCTGATTGAATGTTTATTTCCATGTTTATTTCTCCTTTAGCTATTTACCAGGTGGGACTAATTTATTATGTTTTCGAGAAATACATTACATAAACGTAAACATTAATGTCCATTTTGGAAAGTATTTTCAAAATGTTGTACCAAGAACTATCCCAAAATTTTAATAACTTTCTATTACCCACATGATAGAAAATACAGTCTGTTCTTCAAGATTCAGTATGCTTATGCCTTAGCCCATTAACCATCAAGTTCTCCCTATGCAACCTCCTAAGATTTATCTCTTGTTGGTGATTCCGATTTGTCACTATTGTCAAAATGGGCCACATCCATGCCTCTGCTTTATCAACTTCACTTATCCTACTACTTCCTGAAGCACTCTCTTATATCTTGATAATGAAAATTGTTTCAACTTTTCTAACCCCATAGCAAACTCTACCTCCATCCTTATTCATTTAATAGTTGTTAAGCTTCCAATAGTAAATAAGACACATATGGTTCCTACTGTCATAAAACTTATCTTCTAAGAGAAACAGAAAAAAAATCAAGTAAATAATAAATAATTGTTGTACATTTACATAGTTTTCTATGAAAGAAACAAAGATTATAATACTTGGATCTAATTTGTAAAGGGTGTTCATGGATAGCCTTAATGAGGAATGACATTATAATTTGGTAACTAACAAAATGAAGGTCACAGCCTAATGTGGAAACAGTCAGTGCATAGAAACTGTAGAAATTAATAGAAGACCAATGTGGGTCAAAATTAGTGAGATGAAAGGAGGATGGTTGGATAAAGACTGCTGAGATAAACGAGAGCCGTACTTTAGTCATAGAGTATGGCCAGGAACAACGGTAAGAAGAGTGGATTCTTCAGGGGAAAAGTATTGCAAGAGTCTAAGCAGAGGGGGGGGGCAAACAAATTAATTTAAGCTTTTATAGCAAATAGAGTTGTGAACTAAGGAAAATCAGTGGAAAAACAGCCATTGTAGTCATGCAGGTCAGAATGATGACAACTTGAGCAAGGCTGGAGGTAGAGAAATTATTAAGGAGTAAAAATGTGATGCTATTTACTGAACCAGTTTGGAGGAGGAGAAATCTTGCCTACCTCTGAATACTCAGAGAATCCTCTCTGTCCACAACATTCACATAGCATTTAACATAATGGCTTCTGCATTGTTACTTCATTTGGTCTGATATAAACTACCCCAACCTCTTCTCTCCAATGTGATAATAATCAGTTCTTGAAATAACTCGGTAACGTATCTTTTCTAATTCTTTTTTTCTTCAATGATCATCTATTGCATCAGCATTAAAATGATGGGAAGATAGCATCAAATATAATTTATACTAGTTTAAATTATACTAGATGTGGAAGACAAAGAGGGAGAGGGAGGGATCCCTCTTTATGTTCAAATCAGCTAAATATACAGTGTTGTTACTGGTCTAGTTCAGTCCAGGAATGAAGAAGAAGCCAAAGAACGGGTTAAACTTTGGAGGTCATTTAAAAGATATGTTGTGCAAACATGGCCATTTTTCTCTGGTGTTATCAAACACTGAATGAATTTGAGGGATACACTGGCCCTGCTCTGATTTCTGTCTGCAGAGGAAGGTCTGATTCAGGATTTGCAAGTCACTGTTTCACTTAATAAAAATGTCACCTTGCTTCATTAACACCAAGTTAGAAAATATGTGTTTGGTTCTATCTACATAAAAGGTCAGTTCTTAGGGAAATTATGAAGCTGACTAAGAACGTCACCTACCCTCTCTATAATCTTTCCTTTTATTAACTTCCCTGTCTCTTGTTTACCTAGTACTCCTTACTGTACATCTCTATGCCTACCGTCCCTGCTAGGAGCAAAACTACAGCTCTGCCTATCCTTTCTCCGCACCTTCATGAATCTTTGTGTCCTGCATTTTGTTTCCCCTGATTAATAGTCCTTCTCTGCTAATGACAGCACCTCAGCTCACCAATTTATTCATGCCAATTGGTATGGTTCCTAATGACTTAGTGTATTCAGGAGAAAAGAAATTTCTATTCAGGAAGGAACTTCTATAGAAACAGAACCTTAATCCAAAAGTGTTTCTCTCTTTATTATTATCACTTTTAATTGGCACACACTAGTTATGCATATTTATGAGAGACAATGTGATATTTTGATACATGTATACATTGCGTAGTGATCAAAATTGGGCTAATTAGCATATGGGCCACCTCATCTATTTGTCATTTTTTTATAGCGAACACACTCACAAAACTCCCTTAGTTATTTTTGAAACACACAGAATGTTGTTAACTCTACTCATTTCTTTGGGCAACAGAACACCCAAATCCATTCCTTCTTTCTAATTGTAACTGTGTACCCATTAACCAACCTCTATTCAAGTGTTTTCCCTCTATCTCTGGTAACCACTATTCTATTCTATACTTCTACAAGTCAGCATTAATCCCAAGCTCTCAGGTACCAGGAATTCAGTTTGGATTTCTATACAGAAGATTCTAAAACCATTCCAAGAATATGGCCACTTCTTCCAGTTTTTACACATGCTTTTGGGTGCAAGTGTTCTAAATAGTAGCAACTTCCTCCACGATCGTAACACACCTGAGAACTGAAGGCAAGAATACATGATGCCTCTTCTTAGCTTCAATGGGCAGAACCCATGGGGATGAAAGAATCTGGCCCAGCTGTGACTGTGGGCTTAGATAATGAGATAAGAGTCTAGGTGTCCTTTGAGACGACTAGTGCCAACCCTTCCCAGCGTTCAATAAATTTAGCCTGCTGTCTCCCATTCTGAATCTGACTCTCCCTACTCAGTTCACAAGTAACTCTCTGAAAGACAACAACCTTTTAAGAGGCATTGCTATCTTATTTGAAAGGCTGTGGCAGGAACTGGAGAAGCCATAACAATCATTCTGTTGGTCAACATTCAGAATGACTTTCTTTAGCAATAGGTCGCTCTAGCTCACTCACAGGATTTAAAAGAAGTCAAATTAGTCTCTGCTGCTGAGGAATTGACAGTTCCACTGTGGAAACTAATTTGTTTCATGGCTTCAGGAACAAAAAGTAAAACCAACTGTTGCCATCCCTACTGGTGACATTTGCATTCATTACAGCACGGGCCTTGGGCAAATGATAAAGTTTCCCGGACAGCTAAAATGCTCAGGAAGATTTAGAAGGTCCTTGAGGTCATAAGTAGAAAAGAGAGTCCCTAAGTTAAGGAGAAAGAGGACTTTCCTCAGAGGATTATGAATGTTTTCAGACTGGTTGAATTTGAATTCTTCTGAGATGACCAGGGCTTCCTTTTCTCACACCTTTCTGGATGTTGTCATTCATACTATTCACATGACTTAACTTCATAATACTATTTTGCCAAATAAGGCACACAATCTTTTCTTTTACTCTGTCTTCCTTCTCTTTCATGTCTCTCTGTTCCATTTCTTCTTCTCCTTCTCCCTCTCCCTCTCCCTCCTCTCCCCCTCTCCCTCTCCCTCCTCTCCCCCTCTTCTTCTTCTTCTTCTTCTCCTTCTCCTTCTTCTTCTCTTTCTCTTCACACACACACAGAGTAAAAGCAAATAAGTAATTCTCACATGTTATTGTCTCAATATACGTTTTCTTACTCTGCAAACATGTGTGAGATAATGCATGCTAAGAAAGCTCCTACCACTAAGGTCTTTGCCTAGATCTCCAAAATTTTAACACTAAGTTGACCAGGGTGACTTTGAATTCATTTTGTAGCTCAGGTAGATATGCACTCACTCTGGGGTAGATCATATTTTTAAAATAAGAGCAGCTGCCATTTCTTAAGTATTTAATACATACTAGGTCTTGAGTTTGTAGATTATCTCATTTCATTATAGTAACCTCTATACATTTCTACAACAGAGGGAACCAAGGCAAAGAAAAAAACCTTCAAATAATGATTCTTACAGTTATATAACACCAAAGTAATAAAACCACATGTCACCCTAGGTCTACCATACACCACAGACTATGTGCTTTTCTCTGGCTGGCATACTGCTTCCCACTGTCTTAACATTTAGAAACACTAGTTTCCTTTCCCTTCAATTTTCCTGTAGCAGTTCTTCAAAGGTCATGCTACTAAGGTCCTCTCTACTTCAATTGTATCTGTGTAGGTGCAATCCAGTTCTCAATTTACTTCTCATAGCATGGTGCTCACAAATAAATAAATACAAATATCTTTTGTTGCTGTTTTTTTTATTTTCAAGATACAGTTTTTCTGTATAGCTTGGGCTGTCCTGGAACTCACTCTGTAAACCAGGCTGGCCTCAATCTCACCTATCTCTGCCTCCCAGGTATTGGAATTAAAGGCATGCACCCATCTCCAGTTGGCTTCAATACTACATCTTATGGTACCAGAATATCAGGGATCAATGTAGACAGAAGGCAAAAGACCCAAATTAAAGGACAGATGAGTCTAAAACCTGGGAACAATTGAAAGAACAAAGTTCTGGACGCAGGCAGAATGTAAGTTCAAATGGACAGCTGGGATGAGGTCTGAATCTAAGGCAAAGAGAATTCCTATATCATCTTTGAAGCTAAGACCTCAGAAAGACATAATCCTGAATATTACTACTGTTAAGAGCTATGCATGGTTGTGGCAAAAAGCAATGAATGACTAATGGTTGGGTAACTGTCAAAGATTGCCTCAGTTTTGCAGCCAGGTACTGTGTGTAGTAGGTGTCAGCAAAAGAAACCTTGGTTTTTGTTTTGCTTCGTTTTGTCTTGTCTTTTGGTCATCCACTTCAAGAACTAGGGAAAGGATGTACAGAGGTAAAAGATGGCTCTAATTCTAGTCATGTCCGTTTGTCTCCTGGGAAAAGTAAAGTCAAGAGAGTTTTTTTATTAAAATTCAAGCTACTCTTTTATATTTGAATAAATTAGGAAGGCCCAGAGAGTACATTATCCTGTGAGAGACAGATACTAAATTCCCCTGTTTGAGCAGCAGTAATTGGGGTTGACAGGACCTAAGACACTTGGTGGTTTCTACAGGCTGCTTAATCTATTGTGATGAGTCTTCAACTATGAGAGCATCTTGAGAGACTGTACAATAATATTAGTGAATGAATATTTGGACTGGATTGTGAATAAAAGACTGTACATATGTCTATAATGAGGGTTTCATTGAAAATGAAAATACTGAAGCTGTCATATTTTTAATATTTCAATTTGCACATCCTTGACTGCTTTGGGGCATAAAAAGAGAAAGTGCTGAGCAATTTGTTGTCAGCTCTTGAAATAAATTATCATTTAAACACTTCCTCTCCACAAAGGTTATTAGCTTAGTAGCTCCTTCATTCCTGGGGTTGGACTATCTGTAGGGGAAGAATAAAAAATATCACAAGACATTAAAGTACCTTTTCAAAAGCTGAATATTAGTTACTGTGGAAATTGTTCTCTTAGTGGCTTAACATATTTTTGCTGTAGCTCTCCAATGCTGCAGATTATACTGCAGCAACTATTAATAAATACTGTCATATTTTACAGCTGTCATGCAAAGCTGAAAAAAGGCTTCGCTGTGATTAGATCCTGTTTACTGTAATATTTCCAGCTCAGACTCAGAAAGGCAGTTTTCCTATAAAGGTATTTCCATAAGTAGACTATTTTTCCATCAAATGACATGACTAATTTTAATATATCGTTAACTCCTTGGTGACAGTGAATTTGGGGTTGAATTGATTCCACAACCAGAGGTACATTTGTCTCCAAAGACACATTAAGCAAAAATGTCAAATTTCCTCCCTTGGGTTGTCCTTCATATGCAGAAATGGTACTTCCTCTCAGAAGGTTTGCACCGAGTGTCCCCCTCCCTCTTTGATGCAGAAGTCTACACTGAACTACTTGCCTGCTTTTGCTCTGCTGTTCCTGTGACCAACTGCATTGTTTGCCAAGACAAGCTAGTCAGGATTTAGGGTAGGTGTTCCCTCAATAGACTAGCTAGAAATTTTGCTTCTTGTCCCAGTGTCATCATTGGAGCAAAAGAAACAAATCATTCTTCCCACCACCACCACCATCAGCTTCAGCTATTTGGAAGTGTGTCTGTGTCTGACAGAGGTTTTGGTTTGGTTTGGTTTCCTCTGAGCTTCCATTGCTTTCATCAGGTGTCTTGAGAAATTAACCTCCAATAAGCTGAGTATTTAATTATTAATGAATGAATATTCTTTAGACCAATAGGGGCTAGCTGCGATTTGCTACAATTACTGGGTTTCAGCCTGAGAGGTTCTTGAAAGTGAGACAGATTTTGTAGTCATCCTGCAACTCTGACACTGAGGTTTGTCTCTTGGAGCACTGTAGACATCAATTCAAGTGAGGGCACAGAATGGGAATTACAGAAGACAATGTATATAAAGTCTTTAGTGCCCAGCTGAGCAGAATACCATGTTCAATGAATTTCAGCTCTTGTGTTTACTATAGTTTCAAAACTTTTCCCTTGAGAAATAAAATTTACCCCCTCAGGGGACATATGGCAGTACATAGACACATTTTAGTAGTGGGGGAGAAGCCAGGAATACTATTACACATTCTGTAATGTAAAAGAAAGTATCCCCTCTCCCAGCATGGAATTATTTGTTACAAAATGTTTATGGTAGGAAGGCAGTATTGAGTAAAAGGACTGGCTGCAGAAACTCAAAAGACTATGAACCAACATAAAATCAATTGAGGGTTTCATTGTGCTAACAATAATGTTCAAAATGGAATAATCTTTGAGTATGAATAGTTCACACCATGCAAAGAGAAGTGTGTTAAGAGTAAGGCCCGTGAAATAACAGTGAGTACGAAATAGCATAAGGCAAGAGCTATATTGTGTTGTATGAATTTCAAGTCCCAAGGGAGACCAAAGAAGATAGAGTTCCTGATGGGCAGGCTAGAATCATCAGGGAAGGCTCCGTGGAAGAATATATGTTTCTGAGCCCACAATGGAACTGCTTCACCTACCAATGACCCACCTTCATTGTTAATGCTAAACTTGCCTCTAGAACCAAAACAACATGGCATTCCCGTCAACGATCTCCAACATAAGAGATCAGAACAAGACACATAATTAAAAAAGGAGCACTGTTCCTTTTACAAAATGGAAAGCAATTACAGGGCTGTTGAAAATAAGTAGTAAACAAAGAAAGGAAGGGCAATACTGGCAAAATTCCATTTTCAGCAAAAGTGCAATTTGCAGCAAAATCAAGAGAGCCCTCTCCCCTTGTCTTGCAGTCAAAAACATTGTTTGGTATCAGCATGGCTACACAGGATGCCTCAACTGAAAAATAATGTACAAAAGCAAGAACGACAGAATATGAACTGTGAAGGAGGTTGAGGGGGCAGTAGGGGGGGATGACTATGAACTGCCATGACCATTGGGGGGCATTTACATGGAACACAGTTTGTCTGCTCAGCAAATTCTCTGTGGAGCACCTTAGTTCATGGAATAAGAGGGATTCAAATAAAGACTGCTTCCCCATTTTCCTGGATTCATTCCAATCATTTCAGTTGCCAGTGTCGGCGGCTGTCCTGCTTTGTCGACTCCACAAATGATCTGATGAATTCTCTGGTGCTAACTGCCTCAGCGGGCTTTCTTAAAAGTAGAAGAGAGGCTAATTAAGATCATGTCAAGCAAGGAGTTTGACAGGTTACGTTCCTGGTCCATACTGAGCTTTTAGGTGTTTCAACTTCACTGCAGGCAGGCAGCACTTGGCTAGGCCTCTAGTTGCTTCCACATGCTCTTGTATTAACAGGCCTCCGTTTAGTTAAGGATTTGTATCCTTCTCCTTAGGGTAATTAGGTGCCAGTGTGTTTGCTTTCAATTGCATTACTCTGGCTCTCTTTCATTTGAATTTTTAATATGCTTGTAAACAAAGACAACAATTAATAGTCAGGTCATTTTCCTACTAAATCATGGGTCTGTGCGCGGTGTGTCTTACTGACATACAGCATATAGAGGTGAGCTCAGGATAAATAAAGGAAACTCTACTTCTCACAGAAGGTAGAAAATGGGAGAAGCATATGGAACTCATTATACCAAGTGGTAGATTAGACTGAAAATATAAATAGCTTCCCCTCCCCCAAATAAAGGTTTAGATAACGTCGTGAATAACAGCTCTACAGTGAGGTATTAAGAGCAGAAGAGATGTTTGGAGGCTTCTCTGAACTGAGAATGTCACAAATCACATAGAAGATTTTTTCTGAGGCCATACTTACCTTCTTCCAGGCATACAGTCACATGGAACACTGGCATTCTATCCCCTAGGATTTAAAGATTTAAAACATCTAAGAGGTATGAAGGAAAGCTCAGGAATAGATGCAAGTTATCCAGGAACATTCTGTCTCCTCTCATATAATCAGAGTCTCTAACCACTGTCAAAGGTAAGCACAGCTGGACAGCCAGCAGTTCGGAACAGCTTTTAGTCAGTGCCATACCACTGCAACAAGGAAAGAGTTCAGCATAAACTGATGTCGCCTTCAATTTATACAAGCGTCCCTGGGTAGTTTAGAGAAAAGGTGAGTAAATAGGAGCAGCTGCATAGGGTTCTCAATCACATAAGTGAAAAGTTACAAATAACCAGAAAGCTTGGTCTACGGGAAACTCATGCAGTTTTGATAAGTGGTACTTACTGAACTCAAGCTCTTACCATCCATTAGATGTTGGGATACATAGGCATTATATTTTGCTATATGACAAATAAGAAATTAATTTTTTTTCGGCCTCGAGTTCCTCAGGCAGGCATTTTAAAATGGGCTGTGGTCAACCTAGGAATGTGACCTTGAGTTTCTCAAGATCACGTCAGAGTTCTGTTCAAGTTCTGATAGACCAAGCTTGGAAGCCCTTCAAGTACAGGGCTTAGAGAAGTCTACCAAGAGTTTAATAAGGACAGAATCTTTGTCGCCACACAACAAGAACACCCTGTTATAAGAGGTGAGTGGGGGCTGGAGAGATGGCTCAGCAGTTAAGAGCATTGCCTCCTCTTCCAAAGGTCCTGAGTTCAATTCCCAGCAACCACATGGTGGCTCACAACCACCTATAGTGGGATCTGGATCCCTCTTCTGGCACATGCAGACAGAATACTGAGAATACTGTATTCATAATAAATAAGTAAATCTTTTTTTAAAAAAAAAAAAGAGGTGAGTGTTTCAGTTGTTAATAACACTGATAGAATGGATCATCAAACCAGAACTGGTTCTAAGTCCATCTCTGCCACCAAATAGCTGTGATCAAACTCATGTTACATGGCCTTTTTAGCCTCCACTTTCCACATCTGGAAAATTAAGGACGGAGTCTGCCATCCTGCAATGAAAACTGTCCATCAGTGCACTACTGGGGTTACAAAAGTGAATGAAACAGAGTGCCTCTTCATAACAAGCCCACAGTTTAGAAAGACATCCTAATATGTCAATAGAATCTAGCATGAATGCTAGGTGCTGTAAAATCCTGATAGCTACTATAGCACTTCCGTTTATAATGAAACTAGAACTGCCTTTCAAATGACTACTCTTATTGGGAGTTGAATATGCAAGTAACTATCTCCATTGACTTCTTTAACTAGCTGGCCACTACTCAGAGCATCCACACATTTCCCTTTTGGTAATCACTTAGTGATCAACCTTTAGCCTTATCAATGTCCTTTGAGACAGGGGAGAAAAGGCAACAATGCCTAGATGATAGGATGGGATGACTTATTAGGGTCTGAAAATCCTTCCAGGTAAATTTCTACACCATTGAGTATCATCAGACACTTGCGATGGGTTTTCTCCTGACAAAGTTTGCTGGGTTTCTCAACGGTGGCCTTCCTGCCATGCAAAGCCTGTTCTTCCAGCACCCTTCCGCATCTTAAAACATGGTCCCATTGTCATTTTCAATCTCTAGGCTTCCTAAGAAGGAAAGAAATACCTCTTATTAAAAACTATATGAAAAAATTCTATAATTAAAGATAAAGAAGCTTTGTTTCTGGAATACATCCAGTTTCTCTAAACATTCAAAATGCTTCACTAGGCAGAATTTTACAATTCTGACCCATTCCCAATGATGGATCCCGACATTTAACTTCTTCTTAGCCATTTACTTTTATGCCCTATCTAGACTCGTTCCCTAGTAAACCCTTCTGCTCCATGTACTTCTCCAGAACTCTCATCTTTGAATCTTTTAGATTTATTTTATGTGTATTAGTGTTTGGCTGCATGTATGTATGCGCACCATGTCTGTGTCTGGTGTCTGAGGAGGTCAGAGAGGTAAAAGATCCCTGAGGACTGGAGTTATGGGTGATTATGAGCCACCATGTGAGTGTTAGGACTCAAACAGGGTCCTCTGAAAGAATAAGTGCTCTTAGTCACTGAGTCCTTTACATCCATAAAACCTCATCTTTGAGTCTTCCCCTACCACCCCTCACATTCCACTACCATAAACTCCTCTTTACTAGTACTCCATAACTCTGACTGCTCCAATATGCCACATGGAAGACACTCATTTCAGATTTCAGGTTTTTTGCATGTGGTGTGTTTCTTTCTGTCATTTAGATCACTCACTCAGTTTCCCTCCAAAACACACACATGCGCACATGCACACATGCGCACATAAATATATATCTACACAAAACTCTGGAAAATACCTTATCCTCTAAAGTCCTGCACAAATATGTGTTTCCATTAGCTTAGGTATCTCTACCTACTGCTTTCTGCTCTCTGCCCTCCTAGTTCTTTGCCTATACCTCTAATACAGCATTAAACAGAAAATGGCAGTATTATTGTTTGTTTACATATTTGTCTTCTAAACAATATTGTCAACTTATTGAAGATGAGGTTTCTGTCTTATTCATTGCTGCAAGCACTGTGTTAAGTGCTAGATAAAACATAGTAACTGGTCATTACTATTAAGCAAATAAATGAGTGAGTGAAAGAACTTTAGCTGAAACCAGAATGTATAATTACACAAGCTTTGAAAACATAATGAAGGACATTGACATGTGTTTACTGTATAGTTCTGAGTAGAATATGTTCTCAAATCATGCATTAGATAGCCATCTATCTCCTGTATTAGCCTGTGATCCAACCTCTGTACCAAGTATACCACTCTCCTAACCCAACCGAGAAGCAACACAGATATTTGAATGCTAGCAACTTTAGTTAGAGGCTCTAGGTAATGGACAGATTTTCAAGACTCTGCATGGTTCCTGAACCTTGCCAATACAAAGCCATTCATTATTGAGAACTCTCAAGGTTTAGGATGTGGCTCTTGCACTATTTCACGCAAAGCACATGAATTCTCTGAAGATGAGAGTAAAATGACATTAATCGCCACATATCTAACTATAAAACTAAAGAAAATTACTTCAAAATCTCTGTGTAGGTAATGCTACAAACACAAGATGTGATATGAGAGCTAATATAATCAGTTCTTGGTTGTCCACGTAAGAAGAAAGCCAGGCCTTGATTATCTAAAGGGTATTTATGTCAGAATAAAAGAGTATCTTGTAGAAACAGATCTTCCTTTTCATTCCAACATAGTAAGGCTTACCTACATATGGAAAGTAAGGAAGATATTCCTGGGAAAGGGATTTTTTGGATGCCACTTTGATTATAAATTTTCCATGGGAATTAACAGGACTCCATAGAACACAAAACCATGACCTATGAGACCAGAATTAGTTAGGAGAGGTGGAGACAAAAATGAAGCAGTATCAAAAACATCAGAACAGAGAAAAAAACAAACAAATGCTGGTCCGTATTATACCTAAAAATCATGATTTAGTGATACCAATAAGGAGCAAGGAGAATGAGCAACAAGCACGTGGAAGCCTGTTAATTTTTGCTAAGGAGATTTGATGTAAGACATTTTATTCCATAATAAACTCAAATTGTGTCACGTGTGGAATTTCAAGGTTTCCACAATCAAAGCACAGAGTTCTCCCAAAGATGCACTTTATGCCACTGAAAGGCTGAGCCAAGGCTCCCAACGCTTAGGTGGGTTGCCTTCTCTCTCTAGAAGCTCTCAGCAAAAGGATATTCCTGCTGAAAATCACAAGGAAGACTTTCTGGTTTCTACTGGGCACAAAACATGGAAGGGTACAGGATAGTGCTACTTACTAAAGCTAGCCATTTTTGACTCGTTTCAATAACACTAAGGTGTCATAATTCATCAACAAAAAAGAACTGCAACTTTATTAAGTGACTTTATCCACCTAGCACAGTACTAACTAGTAACGTTAAATTTTTTATTAGACATGTCAAGCTGGAAAAGCTTTGAAAGTTCTTAAATTTGAGGTTTGGAATTCTAAAAAATGAATCAGTCCCACATTTTGTCATGATCATGAGTCTTCTAATCTGTAATTCTTCTTTATAAGGTGGTATTCTAAAAGAATTTAAAGGCTAGTCCAAGATTTATCACTTTAAGCCTTTTCTACCCTGTTTCAAATACCCTGCATATGATGTGTGTGTGTGTGTGTGTGTGTGTGTGTGCACGCACGCGTGCTTTACCCTTTCATATAGGAATAAAAGAGAACGATATGATGTAAGCTAAAATCAAATGCCGAGAATGACCAGGCCATTTCCTAAAGCTAAATTAACAGCTCTATAGATGAGTGGTTTGGGTGTGAGAATGACTCATCCTTTTGTGTCCACAGAAAAACAACTCTGTTTGTAAAGTTCTACCCAATCAAACTGAAAGAGTTAATGGAACTTCCTATGTTCTTCACATATTCACCTGCTCAGGCAATCCAACCAGGTCTAGCCATTTTCTCTGGTAATTAGCAAGTCAAGTCAGTTCATCTAATAAAAAAAATCTGCAAATGATTATCAGACAAGGGATTCCTACTATAAATGTCTTGGGTCATATCATGGATGCCATAATTTTCCCTAACTCATAGGATTGCCTCACGCTTTAGATGTGTAAAAGGTACCTAGAACAGTTCCTGGGCACGTGGCTTCTGTAACTGTTAGCCATTGTTACTGAGCTCTTACCAGGGTCACAGGAAAGTGGTGCTGCTTCAACAGTGAATGAAGAGCCTTAGTGCCCGAGCTCCCCTCGACCTATGCCACAGTGCCATGCTGCCCATCCTTTCATTTTGTTAATTTTGGTTCTACTCTATCAGATTCAGAAGCTGTTCCCATGAAAAGAGCTTGAAAACTCACAGAAGATGACAGATATGGCTGAGGGACAATGGGCTCAGATATGACATTTGTCTAAGTGCAGACACACCCTCAGGCCCAAAGGAAGGAAACCTTGGTCTTGGAATTGCTAGACTGATGATCAGGAAATAGGGCTTGTTTTTCCCCTGTTGTCTTGACTTCATGGCCAGCCTTCCATCTGTTCTACATATTACCAAGAGTAAACCCATTGATACAAAACAATGTGGTTAGAAAAGCTCAGACCCATGCTTTTTTGAGGGTTTGCTCAGCGTATATTTCAGAGAATAATAAAGCAAAAATAGTATTCTTTGGATTTTAATTAAATAGAAATGCATAAAGGTAACTTTAGATAAAAGCAGATAACTTCTTCAGAATGTACAGAAGTCACTGACACCGCCCAAAATATGCATATACATTCCTTCTTAACTAAGCTGAGAGAACTCAGTGTGTCTTTTCTGACATATTTTTAAATTCACCTAAACTATAGTATGTAAAAAAAAAAACCAAGAAATTGGAAGTAAATCTCAGTTTGCAATCTTTCATTTGTTTGGTGTAAGCTGCTGCATATTAGAAATTAAGAGGAATTAAATTAGAATCTAGTTCCAAGTTCCCTACCAGATTCCCCTTTGTCTACAGACCATGACCTTGAGATTATTGTTAAACTGTTGGATGGACCCAGTCATCTGTGTATATTAACCTGAGCAGGGATATAACAAGAAAGCAAAGAACAGATATTATAGAACATGTAGAGTCTATGTTCATTTTATGAAGATCAAGGAATCAACTATTTTATGCTCTTAAGGGTGAATAAAAAAAGATATGTTAATAACAATCCTCATTAAATATCTGAAGCCAGTATCCTCCAGACGGTAGCTTCCCTCATCACTTGTTCTTATTTTATTCTGTTTGTCTGAGACTGGGTTCCTGCTTTGTAAACCAGGGTCACTTCATACTCACAATCCTCCTGCCTCAGCCTTCTGAGTGCTAGGATTACACTTAAGCATCATTATGCCTGGCTTTGTAACTTGGACTTAGGGATTGGTCCCACCAAGCAGATGTTCAGAAATCCATAGTACACTAGCATCTTTTCCAAATGCAGAGACAAGTGGTCTGAAAATAGCTTTGTTTATTTAAGGCAAATCTTAAGATTGAGTTTCATTGTGGCATCAATCAACAGTATGAAGTTGAGCTACAACCTCTCTGTGTATTTGTAAAATCCCAATGGCTATAGTCTCTACTTCTTTGAGCTGCTATAAAATTTAAATGAGATATGATAAACATGCTTAGTACAATATCTGATAAAAGAAATATGCTCAATAAGTGGCAGCTATTATTGCTTATGATAATGATTAAACTCCTTCAAAAGCACCAATATAAACTATACTTACTAAATGCAACAATCACCTTCATAAAAAAAGAAAGATGCACAAAATTGGGACTGCCACAGAAAATCCTAGGTGTTTTATCACTATATCTATCTATATACTTTCCCAATAGTTTAACAAAACATCTTAAATGAAATGATATAAAAATCTAAAAATAGAGGCAAAGGCAACATTCTTGACCCCATAATTCCCTGTAGCCCCTAATAAACTATCTGGAACTCTAGGGATATTATTTCTATTCCTAGCACCTATCTATTTTGCTCTCTGGGTGTTCCAACCTGAAATTAACAAAATATTTCCATACACTACTTGCTTTCATGACCTTATCCAATATGAGATAAAAATGTTGCTTAATGAGAACATTTAGTTATTCTAATTAATATTATTCAAATAAAACCTATCATTTTCCACTTCCAGGTATTTTCCTGTGCCTTTTATCACTATTCATACTCAGTGAGGAGGGCAGGGCAGGACAGATGTATTGTTGGTTTGGAGACAAGAAAAAAACCAACTATATCTCCAAACAGGAGAATGATTTGCCTGAGGTTGTACAACTAAAAAAAATAATAAAAGAAAAGAAAGCAGGGCTGGAGCCCAAGTTTCCAAACACTCTATCCAGAAATCTTTCTTCTCCATCAGACAGACTGTCATATCCCTGTAAGGCAGGGGTTTATTTTCTTAAGGACCATGAAAGATTCAGGCTTGAGGGGAAAGTCTGAGTGGTAACGAATCACAGACTAATATCTACCCTTGATGGAGCACTTGCTATGTGCCAACCTTAGCAATAAGCCTCCAAAATGTATCATATCCCTCAATCTTCAGAGTGGTTTTAGTAGAGAGGGATTGCTGCGGTTCTCCTTTTACAGATGAGGAAGTAGAGGCATGAAAAGGTTAAGTGATTTGATCTCCCATCATTCTCCTAGAAAGCGATGGAGCTAGCGGTGTGCATTCTGCTTCTTCTGTTTAAAATGTTCTTCCTACAACTCCACACTGACAGCCACCTTCAGCTCTCCTATTCACAAGGCAGAGATGTTATTTTTAAAGATGCTTTAGGGCAGGAAGATAAGTGGTACTCTCTCAATTCCTCATACTGATAGAAGGGAGAGGTACACAAAGCACATCTTGTCTATTCTGAAAGCTGAGAATTTGCAGCCTCAGAAGGGGACTCAGAGTCCAATAGAGTTGACCTGGGCAAGGGGACATTCTCTCTCAGTTACTCACACCATGCCCTCCCTATACCTGGTTCTCAGCCAAGTTGAAGAGTGAAAGCACGTTATTTAATCCTTAGCTTCGTCTACTTCTAAGGGTCTAGCCACACCCCCACTTACCCACATCCGTTGTCAGAACTACCCTGTTTCTTTTTATCAAGAGCTCTATCAGAAAGATGGAGCCACATCCATGTGCTTGTGCCTGACAAGGTCAGTGGTCCCCATCTCAATGTCATTGCCTTTCTTAAGTGCCTGGCTGCTCTTCCAGAGAACCCAGGTTCGGTTCTTATGACCCACATGGTAGCTAACAACCATCTGTAACTTCCACTACAGAGGATATGACACCTTCTTAAGGCCTCCCCGGGTACTGTACATATGTGGTACTCTGGCATAACTGCAGCCAACGCACCCATACACATGAAATAAAAGTTATTATCAAAATATTGAGGAGAGTCTTCTGGGCCTTTACCTTTAAGCATCTAAACAAAGAGAAGCAGGGCTGGTTAGGAAAGAGGCAGCCAGGGAAGAGTTGTCATGCCTAACTCACTAATTATTGAAGTTGACCATTTTCATTTTCTTGCTATCATAAATCTTCCCCCTGAGGATACAAATCGCTGCAAATCACTCTAAAGACAGGAAAGGTGAAGCTCTAAGTGAACACTTAGATTGGGAAAGGGAAAAATCAGTCCATTATTTTAAGATCTCTTGAGATGCTGTAAATACACAGGCAACACAGAACAAAGATCCCTTATTCCCCCCTTACATTATTTATGGGCCATCTAAAAATTACATTCCCGTTCTCTTTCCAGCTCTGAGAGAGAAACATGCATATTCATGATCTGATAAATATTTAAGTGGGATTTATTTAAATGAGAGAGACCATTTACAAACATTCCCTGGCTCTCAGATCTTATCCTGGGCACACAGAGGGAGGATAATTCCCTCTGGTAGATTCAAAACCTCCGCTGGCCACCTGTCCCCCCAAACTTGGAGCTCTTCCTTGAGAACTGGTGAATGTCACCCGCAGTATTTTAAGGGAGCCTTCTGCACCACCTCCCTCCAGTCCTGCCTTCCTGCTGTGAGATCATGTCATAGGATCTATCTATCATTGGCAAAATTCTGTAGCTGGAAGTAGATGGGGCGAGGGCTACAAGTTCAGTCCCGGCTTTCTTTGCCTGTGTCTTTCTTTCCATAACCCAGTAGTCCCACAGCACTAGTAGCTACTCAGCTTATGGGTGTAACCCTCCACACTCTAGGATGATAGTTATAAGATATACTTGGTAACAGACTATTTGGTTGTTAAGCAAGAATTTTTGATGTTTTGGGAGCATCAAAATGGATCAGCAGGTAAAACTGCTTGCTGTCATACATGATGACCTGGATTCTATTTGTAACACCCATGGTGGAAAGAGAAAACTGACTCCTAAATGCTGTCCTCTTCCCCCTACCCATGCATCATGGCATGTGAACACATGCACCTATGTATATGCACACACATGTACACTCAACAATAATAAATTATTTTAAAGAAGAAAACAAAGAAAAAAGTGTTTTGTTAATGTTCTGTTTTCTAAGGATTTTATACATACTGGGCTTTCATTACGTCCTTTCAATAACCTTGTTAGACTTTCAAGGTAAAAATCATTTTCTCCATCTTAAAGATGTTTTTAAGTATAAGAAAGATGCTGTTGGCCTAAAAATAATCATACAGCTGTAAGTTGCAGACTTAGGACTGGAACACATGTCTGACTCTAACTAAGATCTGGGGCCTCAGACTGCCTTTGGTCTATGGGAATTCTGGGAGAAAAAGCAATGATAACCCAAACAGAAAGCCAATGCTGACATATCACCACTGCAACTATAGGAATGGAGAGGCAGCGCCTCTTCATTGATGCTGTGTAGTAGGTATTCTTTGTGTGAACAAGGTCTGGCCTCTCCATTCTAGTATCCATTCTTAGGTACCACCTAGCCCTAGTTGTAGGGCAATTTCCACTCCCGCAATAGAAATTCATCTATTTTGTGTCTCATTTCCACAGTTTATGAAATGTCCATTTAACTCACCTACTAAATTAATCTGGATAGGGAATTGCATGCTGGTTAACATCTCAATGTAAAACTCATCCCAAGTAATACACAGGTTTTGACAGAGGTCTCTAATTACATAATTCAGGGACACTGTACATGATTAGGATTGCAAGTAATGAGCCAAGCCAGTGAAAGATAAAGGACTGGGTTTCTCAGGTCCAGTAGTTTGTACTGCCTAAATGGCTATCTAAACTACCCAATTTAGACTTTCGAGATAAAATGTAGGTATCCAATAAAAATTTACTTTCAAATAAATAAAAAGACAGATATTCTTCTATTATGAGTATAACCTAAATATAAGTGTCATACTTAAACTGAAATAATGTTATTTGAAGTTCAAATTTACTCAGCTTTGTCTGTTTGTTACTGTATCTGGCAACCGAGATTTAATTCAAAGTCCTATTCTAAAGAGAATCTTCATCCAGAAGTGACTATTGGGTATCTGCTTGCTTATGGCCCTAGCCTGTGACTAATTCCAGAGCACAAGGCTAAAGGACTGAGGGCTGTGAGTAGGGAAGAGATAAGACAGGAGGAACTATCACATTGTAAGATTGGTCCTTGTCACCTCTATATGACAAAAAATGTAATGTCATTGAACCATTTTACACAACAGAACTAGCTTTATCTGTCTCTTACCATCCACCTTCCAACTTGGTGTGCTGCTTTCCTCTATCATTTTCTGTCCTTTGATATATGAAAAAGGAATACATATTGGCATTGCCAGACTCTGTGTTCTCTGGGAGTGATCTGGGCCTCATAAGGTACATCACAAGCAAACAGCAAGACAGGCTGCAGGGTGCAGCCAAACCGCCGCACAGACATCAGAGCTACTCAAATGTAATTAAGTGCCAAGCGCAGACCCCAAGAGTGACAGTGGGAAGAGTTCCATGACCAAAAGGAAATATATCACGGAAGTGGAGTTGAGAATGCTTACAAGCCTAATTAATAATTTGCAAACATCAAAGTTTAAGATGTTGCCAGTATCAGGCAACTTTGTGAATTCACATTGGAGAAGCCAAACTGAACCCAAGGGAGGGGATCATATTAAACTCTTGCTAGTCAAGCTAGTCCAGTGGCTGAGGCATCTACCAAGACTTTGAAATTGAGAAAATGACAAAATTAGAACACCAACAGGGGGCTGGCTCACATGCAAGACAATTACAGAGACTGAGGAGTATGAACTTCAGAAATGAAGCCGTTGAATGGTAATCATAATAGTGATGATAACGACAAAAATAGCAGACCTTACTGAGAGCTTATTATGTGCCAGGCACTGCACTCTGTACTTTGCATGAATTGACTCATTTAATCCTGACAACAACCCTATGAGGCTTGTCACCCACATTTTATGACGTGCAGAAAGATTACATAACTTGCCTAGATTCACGCAATTATTGAATGATGAATCAAAAAAAAATCAAACCTAGGCAGTCAGGTGCCAAATCTCACGTATTTAAATGCTAGGCTCTCCCATTGCTCTAATATTGTCTTTTGTTTGTTTGTTTGTTCATTTGCTTCTTTGATTTATTGTCTCAAAGTCTTGCTAAACTAGCACACAGCTAGCTCTGTAGACCAGACTAACCTTGAATTCAAGGCCTGTGTCTGCCTCCCAAGTAATCTCTTCTTGAAGAGACTTTCCCAAACTTGGATAAGCATTACAAAGTCCTTTCCAACACCCTTACCTAGGTCTTCTCAGCACAAAGGACACCCAGCTGGTCAAACAGACAAAGGTACTTTATGGACGTAGAACAGAAGGAGCCTTCTCAGCCCCACCATGCTCTCAATGAATCAACAATCACTGTTCTCTTGTTATACAGCAGACCTAAGATTTTACGGTTTAGCTTTGGTCCTTGTGATGTGAGCTAGATCATACATAGCTGCTGGTTCTTCAAGAGTTTTGAGGTATCCTTAGCATCATATGAGTCTTCTGATATCTTAGTTTATATCCTTTCAGTATCATCTTAAATAGCATCCCCATGTCTATGAGGCCATTCTAATTTTCCCAGGTGGAATCATTTGTTACATTTGGCCTCCAACTCTGCCTTTCCACTTATCTTTTTCTCCCTCAACAACGTAAGAATGTTGAGGCTGAGGATCATTTACTAATATTTATATCATTTCACAACAGACACACACATACAGAGAGAAAGAGAGAGAGAGAGAGAGAGAGAGAGAGAGAGAGAGAGAGAGAGAGATTTCAATCAAACAAATGAAGTTATTCTAACTGGTCATTTTTTCACATAAGAAGACAAAGTCCAGAAGAAGAAAAGCACTCCTCCTAAAGTCACACAACAGCTCATGGGCTATCATTTCACACTCAACCCAGTACTCCATCTCCTATTCCTGGAGAATCTAAATGGGTTTCTCCACAGTGCACGGATATTATCTCATCCTCACAATAACCCTGTGGCCCAGGCAGTGTTATATTGCAGGCAAAGATCTTAAGGTTCAGAGAGCTTAAGTGATTCCTAAGATTACACAGCTCTTAAGAGACACAACTGGAATTTAAACCCAGTCTATGCTTAGTATCCATGCTCCTAGTCTTTATTGAGCCCACTCTGGAGTAACTGACATACTGCTGTCGCAAAAGTGCTTTCTCTAAGCTCTGCTATTACTGTGTTCTTCTCTATGGCTCCTCAAGCCACACTCTCTAGTAGAGTAGCTACTAGACACATATGACTGTTTAAATATTGCTCTAAACCAGTTATAATTATAAATGAAAGTTAAGCTGCAGTTCTTTAGACTCCCCAGTCACAAGGCAAGCACCCAGAAGCTCTGTGGAGGTAGTGGCCCCAAAATTGGTCAGCACAGAGGCTACACTCAGTCCAGGTTACTCACAGCCCCTGGTAAAGCCAGCTCACCCCCACAGGCACCTGAGCTCATATACGTGTACCTATACACAAATATTTTAAATACAATAAATCTTTTAATAATTGGACAGTACGCAAACAGATTATTGCTATTATTGTAGAAACGTCCATTGGGCAATGTTTCTGTAGAGAGTGAAATTTCAACTCCTCTGCCTAGTGTGTCAACTGCATCGTGATCGGAAACCTGCTAGCTTGTCAGCACAAAGACAGAAAAAGAAAAGAGGAACAAAAGTGAAGCTGAAGAAATGTGTGGGAGTCTGGGGATGGTAGCCCTGTGGTGCTACAGCAAACAAGGGAGGCCAAATTTTATTGTATACAATGGACTTCCTCCCTGCAATAGAGAGAGCCCAGCGAACATTGATACTAGGCTCAAATGTGCCTCTGTGAGAAAGCCTGAGAGAGAGGTCTTAGCATCACACTGGTGACTGGGTGCTCTCCAGCAGCGACAAGGATTCTGATGTGTACAGAAAATGTCTGACCTTTGAAATGGAGTCACGGAATCTATGGTCAAATTCCAGCTCTGCTGACGATCAGTCACAACTTTGCTTATTATTCGAAATGTAATGTTCACACTGGCACTTAGCATTATTGGGCTTGTTTGCCTGTCTGTAAAACAGTCAGTAATACATATTCTCCCGAGTTCTGTGATAAGTGTGATAATGAGGCAGGTGAGATAATGGTCTGGACTTCAACACATACTCTAAGTGATTTGTGAAGCAGATACAGTTCAAACTCTTTGAACCAGATGATCTCTGAAGTCCCTTCAAGCTTTGAAATTCAAACTCTGACCCACACTAAGAGAGGTCAGCAATCAGTTTCGACAAAATACTTAGGAAGGTCCTTACAGCATGCTGCAGGTTTCATTAATAAGCAATGTTTCAGCCATCATGAATAGCTCAGATTTCCACATAAAACTGCCTTTGAGAGACTGCAGGGTCCCTCTCCATCAAACGATGGATGCTCCCAGAATCCCTAGTTCAGGACTATAATATCATGGATATTTATTAGTCTGAAAATAAGTCATTTAAAAGAACCAGTGGATTTAGGATTGGGGTATTGGCTCAAATGTTGTTCCTATCATATATAATTGCTTTACTCCAGGGAAATAGAAGATTCAAAACAGCAGGCAGATGGAAGTACAGAGATATTCAAGATGAAGAGGACAGAGAGGAGGTGGCTAAGGGAAAGAGGGATGGGAGGAGAATATTCTGACTAATTCAAATAGCATCTTGTCAAGGCCCAGTTGAAGAGCAAAGCAAGCTGTCTTTCTTAGCACTTTACCCTCCGCAGACTTCTCTATGACCCAAGATTTTCTTCCACATCAGCAGGGCATGGAGACCTGGCCTTCCAACTCATGGCTCAGGAAATTTTCAAGATCCTGAAGTGTCTTCTTAAATTATCAAAGAAAGATAGAGTTTTGCTCAGTCTGGTGCAATATGATTACTTATATTTTGCTTTATATTTACTCCATAGAAATCATAAAGTCCTGTCAGGTGAATTATAAAAAAACACTCACAACTATTTGATGGATCAAGACACTCTGTTTCCACTGTGCCTAAAACGGAACCTTTGCAAGATTACAGGGGCTTGTAACTCCATCTTTCAGATGAAGGAGAAACATCACATTGGAAATCAAGAGTTGCTGCATCACAATCAAGTGGTATAATTCTGGAGGACAAAAGTTCCCAGGCCAAAGCAAGCATCACCATCTTGATTCCCAATCAGAGTGCACTCCTGGGTTCATCTTGAAAATCCAGGCCAAGGCTTTGAATACCCAAACCCAGGCAGATCACACAGACATTTCCTTTATACTCTATAGTTTGTCTCACTTTATTGCTTCCCCAACTGTTGCCCCAAGACTGTACAAAGATTGCTTCTTCTTTTTGTGTGCTTTTTAGTTCAGCTGGTGAAGCAGTTTTGTGGCAAAAAGCCAAATTAAATATGCTCACTTCTTTTTATTAAAAAGAAGGCAGCTGAGGATTAGTCCATCAAAATTCTCAAGGAATGAACTGTTCTAATTAAGAGTCTTCTAATAAGTGCTTGAGCTGGAACTGAAAGTATGCTGAAATAATTCATTTAGTTTGGACTACTTTTGACAATTTTCTGATGTTTCTTGTTCTGTGTTCTGCATATAAAATATCACTGACTTTTGCATGGAACTTGAGCTACCATTTTGCCTGTATTTTCAAGGTCCAGGATTACAAGGGCAGAGGTTATAACTAAAACTTGAACTAAGCTCAGGACACAACTTGGGGAAAATATCCAATTTCAGAGGTTTATAGTTTGTTGCTTCTTTTAATAAGTTCATGGCACGGTGAATTGGTGCACTATTCTATTGCTGTGATAAAACACCATGACCAGGGAAACTTATAGAAGGAAGGATTTATCTGGCTTACGGTTACAGAGGAATAAGAATCCATCATGGTGGGAACATACAACAAGCATGGCTGACACGAACAGCTAAAAGCTCATAACTCTAACCACAAGCAGGAAACAGAGGGTAAATTGGGAATGGCATGATACCTTGAAACCTCAAAGCCCACTTCCATTGATATAATCCCTCCGGCAAGATCACAACTCCTAAGCCTACCCAAACAGTACCATTAACTCAGAACCAAGTGTTCAAGCATCTGAGCTATGAGTACCATGCTCATTCAAATCACCATACATGGGAATGGAACAATATTGTTGATGAAGATTCTAGTTAGAGAAAATGTAATACTTCTAACATGTCCATACATTTCCATGCCTGAACTCTTGGGAGATAAATTTCTTATTTATAAACGGAGGCCGAAAGATTCTAAGGAACTTGTCCAGGGATGATATTAACCCAGCTTCTATAACTTTAGTCTACTAATTGCTTTGTGATCACCCCATACTGTGATGTCAATGTCAACGCTTCCCTTTCTACATCTCATCGGCTTCCTCTCAAGCAGTCCACACTGACGGGGCTCAGGTAATCTCACCACAGTAGGAGTAATATCTGAATATGTACTCAGCTTTAGTAGCACTAAGAATAGCTTAGGTGAAAGCCATGGGTTAGATAATAATGGCTGCCATAATAATGTCCTTAAGCATCCCAGTTGAGAGCCATTTATTTTGCATAATATGATCTTGGCATGATAAATGCTCATTTGCATCATTCTTCTGAGGACACTTGTCTGTGGGATAATTTTTTTCAGAAAGGTTTTAGTGTCTCCCAAGAATAAATACACTGCTCTATTTCTCAGAGGCTAAAGCATACTATGTGAAAAGCAGTAGAATATGTGTTCTGAGATTGTTAGTGTAGCCTTTAGGTGATTAAAAAGTAGCCATCTTCATTTTTTAAATTATTCTTTTGCAAAAGTGGGTTGTAGGAGGTCCTTCTGTATTTCTGTTGCTTTCATTGGTTGAATAAAGAGACTGCCTTGGACTTTTGATAGGGCAGCCCTTAGGTGGAGGGAGTAGACAGAACGGAATTCTGGGAGAGAGAAGGAGAGTCAGGAAGAGTCACCCATCATGAAGCTCCCAGGTCAGACACACTGAATCTTTCCCGGTAAGCCACAACTCATGCTGACACACAGATTATTTAAAATGGGTTAAACAAATATGTGAGAGTTAGCCAATAAGAAGCTAGAGCTAATGGGCCAGGCAGTATTTCAATGAATACAGTTTCTGTGTAATTATTTCAAATGTAACCTAGCCAGCCCGCAGCTGGGAACTGAGCGGCAGGACACAGCCCACTGCTCCTCATTACTACAGTGAGTCCTGAAGCTCATCTATATCTCTAGGGTAACTTATCATGGGCCACATAACTGTGTTCCCTGTGGTATTTAACAAAACTTATCATAAGTGTGCCCTGAAAGTTTTCTACAAACCTGCTTTCCCTGATTTATCTCTGACATACTGAAAATTGCCCACCTTGCCAAATTCATATGATTACTATGAAGATCAACTTATATAATTTTATTCCTGGGACTGAGGAGGGACATTAAGATACTAGAGAATGGAAGCTGCTTCAATCATCAATTTCATAATCACCTACTCTGTAGTAAGTCCTATATCCATGGTTGGAAGTTGAATGGGAATGGAGATATGAAAGGTGTAGACAATCAAGAATTCAATGTTGGTCTTAGGGTTTTTATTGATGTAAAGCAACACCATGACCATAGTAACTCTTATAAATGAAAGCTTTTACTCGGGGTGGCTCACTTACAGTTTCAGAGGTTCAGTTCATTATCTTCAATCATGGTGGGGAGCATGACAGCATGCAGGCAGACATGGTGCTGGAGAAGTAGCTGAGAGTCTTAAATCTTGAAGGCAACAGGAAGTTGACTGAGACACTGGACAGTATCCTGGGCATAGGAAACCTCAAAGCCCATCACAGAGTGACACACTTCCTCCATGCCCCTCCAAAAAGCCACACCTCCTAGTAGTGCCACTCCCTATGAGATTATGGAGGCCAGTTACATTCAAACTACCACGCACATATATTAGATAGATAATTTAAAATTTCTAACATGCACTGGATGGTGGTAGCACATGTCTTTAAAAGAATCCCAACATTCAGGAGACAGAGACAGGCAGATTTTTGTGAGCTCCAGGCCAGCCTGGTCTACAAGAGCTAGTTCCAGAACAGCAAGCATTGTTACACAGAGAAACCCTGTCTCAAGAAAAAAATTCTAACATGCATTATAAACATCTCAACAATTGACTTAAATTCAGACACTGCTTCAGTAGGTCTAGAGGAGGTTCCCCAAGAATCTGTATTTTCACAAATTTCCAAGCATTGCCAGTGATGTTTGTTCAAGGAACATAATTTGGGGCATGGATATTATTTAAAATCTTGTGGCTATCATAAGATGAAAAGGAAACATTCCAGAATATATATGAGAAGAAATCAAACAAAAGGAGACAGAAAAAGCTGTAATGTATGCGCCCATCCTCTTTTCCTTAATTGCCCACAAAGGATCATGTGTCCATGCTTCTCAGTCACAGAAGAAATCTTCCTGATACCTGGAAAATAATCACATTTTTACCACAATTGCATGGAGTGGAGCCAGTCCAAATGGAAACATTTTCTTCCTTCCTTTCTCTAGAGCTAGAAAGCCTTTTGCTTTGGAGTCAGCAAGGGCACATCAAAAGAGGCACCTCTCTTGTCACTTCATAGGATAGTGTTTCTCAGAGGCACATTCCCAGATGAACAGTGGCAGAAGCACTTGGTAGATAATGAGGAACGGACAAGAAAAAGCAGAGTTTCCTGAAGTGACACCTAAGATTCTGAACTCCCAAATGCCTCAGATTATTGGGCATTTCTGAAGTACGCCCACATTAGAGAGCTGCTCATGTCAAGAATAACACAATGGGCAAGAACTCTAAACATGATCTCGCTTTTCTTAACTGACCTGTAGCACCCCTTTCCTGAATTTACAGATAATTAAACCTCACAAAAATACGAAGGGCAGCTCCTTCCATCATTCAGTTTTCCACACAATATCTCACCTCAACCCCATATCACATGAATCCATACCTGGGTTATATCTCACATCATTAAAACACATGGTCCTAAGAGCCTGACCAGTTCTAGCCAGAAAAAAAAAGAGTTGGATTTAAAGGGTGCCTTTAATCCATCTTTGTTCTGTGGTTTTGTTTTAGTTTGGTTTTATCTCTAATACTTCTTTATGGCATAATGGAGGTATTCAAAGCCTTTAAAACCAGAATGATATGCCCTATTATTCCATATCACTTTTAGTCTTTTTAGTATTCTAAGAAATCTCTCTCTCTCTCTCTCTCTCTCTCTCTCTCTCTCTCTCTCTCTCTCTCTTTCTGTGTGTGTGTGCGTGTGTGTGTGTGTGTGTGTGTGTGTGTGTGTGTGTGTGTTAAAACAGGTTATTTTCTATAGCCCTGTCTGGTATAAAAATCAGTAAGTAGCCCAGGATGACTAAAAATCATGACAAACCATCTGTCTCTGTCTTGTAATTGTTGTGATGCCATAGCTTATATTAAAATAATTAAATTATGAGAGAGTAAATTCAAAAATATGGTGAGTAAAATAACTGAACATGAAATTAATTAGAAAGATGGCTAGATACAAAGGCTGGGCCTCTCTTCCCACAGCACTAAATATAGTCTCTTCCTCTCTTCCTCTATTTCTAGAGTTGGGAATGACTTTTCAAGTTTGGAGTTAAAATGTAGTCTTTTCACTTGGGTTGACGGCTATGAGTCTGCCTGTATTTTCACATTTTGCTTTATTGTCAAGTCATGGCAAATACATATACTGTGTCTCCTGGAACAGTGACTGTATATCATGCACTTTCTCATTATAGATGTCTTGATATAATTCTGCATGAAGGTGCATTTACTAATGAAGTTCAGAAAATATTGTGACAGACACATAAGTTGCTAGGACACATATCTAAGCAAGTGAATCCTCTTTATGAGAGGGGTCCTAAATGGCTCAGTGTTCAGCTTTGTCTTCTAAATTCTGTCCTTCTCCTTCTCCGATAGAGTGTGTAAATGCATGAACATATGTGCATGAGTACGTGTAAGAAAATAGATTTCCTCTAGATAACATATAATCAATTGTGTTCTTAATTTTATACAAAAAAACCTATTTTTCCTCAAAATTTATTCAACCTGTAGGGAGGGGAAGAGACGAATGACATGGGTGGGGGGATGTGTTTAAAGAGGATGTAGGTGCCAGTCATCAGGATGCATTGCATACATGTATGTGATTGTAAAAGAACAAATTTAATTTGTAAAAATTATTAGCATTGTACAAAGTAACTAGATTTTATCATGACATTTCTATACATGTGCATAACATACTTCAATCATGTTACCTCCTCTTCATACCTTCTTTTCACCTTTCACATCTGTTAACAGCCTTCATTTTACTTTCAAGCCCTGTTCTTGTTTTCTGAAATTCTACACATAAGGAAAAACATTAGATGCTTGTCTTTATGGATAAGGTTTGCTTCTCTTGACATGATCAGTTTCAGTCCCATCAACATCTTCTGTAATTTTGTTTCTTTGGTTTCAGTTTTGCATTTGCATTTAGAATTATGCAAATGTTGACAACCTGAATTAAAGTCTATGGTTGTAATATAATGCTATCTCCACAACACTTCTAGGAAAAGCCACATATTTGGAAGGTGGTCAGTTACAGGATGGAGTTGATGGGCATTCAAAATCTTTTTCTGATCCCAGTGCATCCTTTGATCTGCCTGTCACAGCCATCAGTACCAACTGTCGTAGTCAGAAGTCATACTTTGAGGTTAACACATTGAAAACTTTGCAGCATGTTAAGGCTTTATACATAAACATCTGTTTGATTGGTTTGCCTCACTTTGAAAGGTCTTGAGAAGACAGGACATACAGAAAGTTAAACTTTGGTTTGAGTAGTAGTGGATAAGGGTCAGAACAACTGGGCAAAGTGTCCTAATAAAGAGAGCTAAGCTGGAGGTTCTGGAACCCAGGTGGTAGAGAGAAAAATGTTCAATTGTATCATATTAGCTAAAACTCTCAAAATCTTACTAGTAGATTAAACATATAGCAGTCATTTTGCATGATAAAGCCTCTCACTGGGCAGTTGTGGGCATTGATTCTACTGCACACGAATGTAATCAAAGACACAAGCTCTTCCTTTCAGCTGACTTATTTGAGTACTTGTCACCTCTTTGTCACAAGGTCACTCTGACATCAATCCACTCAAGAGACAGGAAAATGAGATGAGGAAAGAATATAATCATGTCTGTTTCTTTTTTATCAAAACATAACTTTTTCAGAAATTCCCAACACACTTTCATCTCAATGTCTTGGACCAAAGCAGTGCTGCATGCCCCACCCACTCAACACTACTGCACAAAAACTTCCTTGTAAAGACGGCATTTAACTCTTCCCATTGCCTTCAGAACTGTCACCAAAGACAAAGGAAATTGGCACTGAGTAGGAAATAAAAGTCCATCAAAAACCAAAACTTGGTCTTGAGCGTTCTAATTAAATCCCACACAATATTTGTTGGGCACCTAGTAGATATAAAACACTGTCACAGGTGCGGAGGTCAGACTTTTGTTTTAGGCTGACCAAATCAACTAAACAAAACTTTTCTACAGAGGTACAGTTCCAGGGCAAGTGTCCAACTGTATCTACTTTTATTTTGTTCCTAGCCACTGACGCATACTGGATTTTGGAACTATAATTTATTCTCTGTACCCTGTCCGTATATGGAGCTTCACAAAGAAAGGCCTTTGAACTGTAGCTATCAGGATTGTTTTTTCAGAAAACCATGCATTGGAGTTATTTTATGCATGCAAATCCCTCTCTGCTTTTTAATTGGATTTATGCCTGGATATGCTGCAAATTGCTTTTGAAAATGGACTACAGAATAGATTCCAGCTATGGACAGCAGTACAATGGCAGAAACACTTTAGGTGCCTGCTCACCTCCACACCATTATTTCTACACAGCTTCCAAGCTCATCCTAGTTGCTGAATGTGCAACACAAACGAATTCTTCTAATCTAAAAAGGGACATGTAGAGGCCTTTGCCCTTGCCTTACCACTCCCAATAAAAAGAGGAAAGGAAAAATATGAAGAGTTCTGGAATTATTTCTATTAAAAGTTCATTTTCTGTGAGTTTACCTCTCCAAGGGATGATAAATAAAGGACTCTAGAAGAGAGAGAGTCATTGCAGTTGTTTTGATGATGATACAAATAATCAAAAATGTCCTGCAATGTTAAACCCAATCTTCATAGCCACTTGTTTTTAATCAGAGTAGGAAAGAACACTGGAAAAATCAGTAAAATCATTTTGCATCAACTCTTCAAAATCAAGCTTGCTATAGTCTGGTACCAATGGCCTATGCAATGTGATTTGAGAGGGAATTTTATTTCTAAAAAAACAAATTCTTTTTTCTTTGGCCTACCATGATGAAAGTCCCACTAATATTATTCTTAGGGACCTTCTGAAAATAGGTTCACTCCATTTCCACAGAAGGAGAATAGCCTAGCTGGAATTAGTTTATCTGCTGGCTCTTCTGTCTTCCAGAAAAGACCAGACTTCAAAAGCTATGGTAGCCTTCAGTAGTACACTTTTGTCTTAAGAGTAAGGAATATGACAGTTTATAATTTGGGAACCAAGCAAAACTCTGTGGGCTGCATTAGGAGAAAGTCCAGTTTAAACAAGGAAGAACAAATGGCCCCTAGAATCTTAGTGAGTATATTGAAAGGAAAGCAGGATGAGCTAGAACATAGCTCAGTCAGTAAAGTGTTTAACATAAAAGCATGAGAAACTAATTTCAGATCTCCAGTCCCCACAGAGGTACATGCCTATATTCTAGCATTAGAGAGGTGGAAACAGAAGGATCCTTAAAGTTGGCTGGTCAGTAAGCCTAGCTATATTCATGACCACCAGGTTCAATGGCAAAGTCTTTCTCAAAATGAAGTTGAAAGCAATTAAGGAAAATACCCAGTGTCAACCTCTGGAGTTCAACATGCACAGGAACATGCATACATGTGCACTGGCATACAGTTGGGCATATGACCACACAAATACACACACACACACACACACACACACACACACACACACACACACAAGAGAGAGATAGAAGTGGGCAAGAAACACAATAGAAACAGAAGGAACATTGCTAAACTCTTTTTACAAGGCTACATTTACCCTAATACCCAAACCACATAAAGACATTATTTTTTAAAAATTTTTATTGCTTTATAAGTAATACCATTCAAAATTTCTACTTCCTCCCCTCCTCCCATTTTCCTCCTGCTCCCCCACTCACCCTCCCCCCTCCCCTACCAGTCCTAAGAGAGGGCAGAGTAACCTTCCCTGTGGGAAGTCCAAGGCCCTCCCACCTCCATCCAGGCCTAGGAAGGTGCCCATCCAAACAGACTAGGATCCCAAAAGGCCAATACATGCAGTAGAAACAAATCCCAGTGCCATTATCATTGGCTTCTCAGTCAGCCCCCATTGTCAGTCACATTCAGAGAGTCCAGTTTGATCATATGCTTGTTCAGTCCAGTCCAACTGGCTTTGGTGAGCTCCCATTAGATCAGGCACACTGTCTATTTTGGTGGACCAGCCCCTCACGGTCCTGACTTCCTTGCTCATCTTCTCCCTCCTTCTGCTCTTCAACTGGACCTTAAGAGCTCAGTCCAGTGCTCCAGTCTGGTTCTGTGTCTCTATCTCCATCCATCGCCGAACGAAGGTTCTATGGTGATATTCAAGATATTCATCAGTGTGACTATGGGACAAGGTCAGTTCAGGCACCCTCTTCTATACTGCCCAAGGACCTAGCTGGAGACATCCCTGTGGACACCTAGGACCCCTCTAGAGCAAAGTCTCTTACCAACCCTAAAATGGCTCCCTTAATTAAAATATCTTCTTCCCTGCTCCCATATCTGCCCTTCCTCCATCTCAACCATCCCTCTCCCCCAAGCTCTCCCCAACCCTCCCCTTCTCTTTTCTCTCTCCCTGTCTCCCCTTCCCCCCATCCCATCACCACCCCCATGTTTCTGACTTTTGCCTGGACTGGAGATCTTGTCTGCTTTTAAAAAAAGAATTACAGACCAATCTCACTCATGCATATTGATGCAAAAATACTGGCAAATCCAATACAAGAACACATCAGAACCATCATCCACCATGATCAAGTCAGCTTCATTCCAGAGATGTAGGGATTGTTCAACATGTGAAAATCTGTCAATGTAATCCACCATATAAACAAACTGAAAATTAAAAACCACATGATCATCTCATTAGATGCTGAAAAGGTTTTTGACAAAATACAACATCTCTTCATGATAAAGGTCTTGGAGAGAGGAGAGATACAAGGAACATACCTAAACATAATAAAGGCAATAAACAGCAAGTCAACAGTCAACATCAAACTAAATGGAAACTCCCAGAGATCCCACTGAAATCAGGAACAAGACAAGGTTGTCTACTCTCTCCATATCTACTCAATATAGTTCTTGAGGTCCTAGCCAGAGCAAGAAGACAACAAAAGGAGATCAAGGGAAAATCTTGAAAAATAAGTCAAATTTCTTATTAAAAGAAGAAGTCAAACTCTTATCATTTGCTGATGATATGATAGTTTACATAAGCAACCCCAAAAATTCTACCAAGGAACTTCTACAACTCATAAACACTTTCATTAATGTAGCAGGATACAAGATTAACTCAAAAAATCAGTAGCCCTCCTTTACACAGATGATAAATGGACTAAGAAAGAAATCAGAGAAACATCACCCTTCACAATCCCAGTAATTCCACTTTTGAGTATATATCCAAAGGATGCTCAACCATGCCACAAGGACATATGCTCAACTATGTTCATAGCATCACTGTTTGTTATAGACAGAACCTGAAAACAACCTAAATGCCCCTTGACTGAAGAATAGATAAAGAAAATGTGGTACATTTACACAATGGAGTACTACACAGCAGAAAAAATAATTAAATCTTGAAATTTGTAGGCATAAGGATGGAGCTAGAAAACATCATATTCAGTGAGGTAATCCATACAGAGAAAGACAATTACCACATGTACTCACTCATAAGTGGTTTTTAAACATAAAGCAAAGAAAGCCAGCCCACAAACCACAATCCCAGAGAACCTAAACAACAATGAGGACTCTGAGAGAGACATACATGGATCTAATCTACATGGGAATAGTAAAAGACAAGATCTACTGAGTAAATTGGGAGCATGGGGAACATGGGAGAGGGTTGAAGGGGAGGGGAGAGGCAAGGAGGGGAGCAGATAAATATGTATGGCTCAATAAAGTAATAAAAATAATTTATCAGAAGGTAAGCATTAAACAAAAGACTTAAACACATTTTTCAACAATTGTGACGACATAGAAATTATTTAAATGGTAAAAATTATAAATTTATAATACAGAACCCCAATGAAATTCAAAAAAAAAGAAGTGGGTAAGAAATTGGTAGACTCATGGAATAATTCAGACAATCATGACATTTGTTTTTAACAAAGTCATACTCAGATCAGAAGAGTATGCCTGTCTGGAGTATTTAATACATCTCTTAAATGAAACGTGGTGACACAAAGCTCTAGTACAGAGTCTTACAGACCCTGATAGAAAATAAATGATGAATGTGCAACATGAAAAATTTTATAAAGAATTTCAAGAGAAAGGATAAAGTTGATGAAAGGACAGAACATCAGTGGAATGGATGACCACACCTATTCATAGCTTGCATCGTTCAGTGTGCATCCTCTGGACTTTGGTTTGCCCACACTTCTTCTGAAAGTTGATCTGACATCTCTATAGATACGAGTCATTGGAATCTGTAGCTAGGGAGAGTGGTAATAGGTTCTGGTGTGGATGGAAGAGACCAGGTAAGGGACGGGGATAGATCAGGTAAGGGACGGGGAGTAGAGAAAGGGAATAAATTAATTAGTTGATGCTTAAAGATAAAAGGCAGATGAGTATGACAAAGTAAAAAAAAAATAGAAAGAAGACACTGGATATTAAAGTAATTAACACTAAAACTATCAATAAATAACATTTATAGAACTTATTATATGCCTATAAACCCTGCTGGAAGCACTTTGCACACATAAACTCATTTAAATCTTTGCAATAATCCTATGAAGTTGATTCATTATTATTGTACACTTTACAGACTTAAGACAATGAAGGCACAGATTTTTTTATATTAGCATATTTAGTAGTAGGTTTCATGGTGGCATGTGCAACATACTTCATTCTTACTGAGTTTCCCCTTCCACTCCCCTCTCCCATCCCCTTCTCCCCTCCCTTGGTCCCCAATGAAGTGCAGAGATTTAAGTCAAAATTCTGTATTTGTAAAGCAGAGCCAATGGAAGAAGAGTAAGAATGATCTTCAGACTTCTAGGTTACGTAAGCCAATAATCCTTTTTCTTAAGTCACTTTAAGTCGGGTTTCTGTCTCCTATAACCAAAGGAGTTCTTAGTTAAGTGAAATGTACGAGCTCACTTAATCTTGACAACTCAATGCATTAGGTACTGCTATTATTATTCCTGGTTTGAAGATGAAGAAACTAGGGCACAGAGAGGTTAAATAACTTACCCTGAGTCATGCAGCTAATAAGTAGCAGAACTATGAGCTGATCTCCTGCAGCCTGACTCCAGACTCAGTGTGTTTAGCAACTATGCTAATCTTGGGTGAAAAAAATAGAAGACCGTGTCACCAGTCAGCGGTGAATAGTGGAAACCAAAGGTAACTTCATTCTAAGCATTTGATTTAATGAGTAACCTGGCAAACATATAACTACTCTTTCATATTCCAAAGAAATCAGGAACTACACTGGTTGAGCTTCTACTTGGAGGCTCCTTTCCAGTGGGAAACCAGAATTTCTGATCCTATGAAGCTTCAACTCTCCAGTGAGGTATCCCCTTTGGCAACCAAAGCTCACTCCAAGATTTTCTGTGTCCTGTGACACTCTCTTCCAGACTGGGGAGGTAACTCAGTGGTGGATGGCTCATCTAGCTTGTATAAGCCTGGAGCTTGATCTTTAGCAACACACACACACACTCATAAAGAAAGACTCTTTCAGATAGGAAAAAGAAATTATGATGAAGACATATCTGTTGTTAGTACTGGAAATATTTCTTAGAAAAAAAAAAACAGCAGCATGCCACCCTGGGAGAGAAGCTCCATCCTAAGATTCACAAAGCCAACATCAATTGAGCAAAGCCTACTTTTGATCCCTACATGCCTGCAGCCTCTCCCCTCAGAGGCTCACAGACAATCCCTGGAAGCTCTGCTTCTTTCACTAGTGTCCTACAGTTAACTGCAGTAGCTTCACAGCAGAAGAATGTGAGCACGCCTTTAAAGCTTTTGTTGCTGTTGTTTTAATGTGCAGAAAGCCTGCCTCCTGGGGATAAATGTTGGCTAAAGAATGATCATTTATCCTACCAGAATTCAAATGGTTAAAGAATACAAATGGCTTCCATTTAAAAAAAAAAAACAATTAGGTGGCTCTCCACATAATTCCCAGCTGATTTATATCTGTCTCTATTTCTGAATAGACAGCATTAAAAATGTTACATTAAGTTATTTCATATTAGAACAAAATCAGGATTTACCTCACTTAAAAAGCAAACAGTAATTTTTGCCAGTCTGTTTGAATGGTTCTTGTTTCCCATTCATTAAATGCTTACAAATTCTTAGAGACTGAATGATTAACAGTATAGAAGAGATGTGGAGATGTTTTTTAATCAATCTTTGCTTATACTGCCATTCCAAAATATGTCCCGCATGACACAATAGATCTTTTCCATGCAACCAGTTAATAACCAGGATTCTGCATATTTTATAATTATGTGAACTGCCAACAGTGTATAGCTGGATTTACTGTGCCCTGAGGTCCCCAGATTGAGAGTTGGGCTTTACATGCTCTATTATAATGAATTGTGTAGAAGGGTTCTTTATGTCACAGGATGCTGTGTTGGATATTTAAATAGCATGCCCTGGAAGTGGTCTGAGTTATGGTGGTGAGAAAAGAGGGACACCATCTAAAGTACACTGTGATTTAAGTAGGTAGGCTCATAGCTGTAACTGCAGCTCATTGTCTGAGGGATTAGGACTTATAAAATAGGAAGTTAAAATTATTCCAATAAAACTCCAGTTGACTAGGAGAATACTGGGGAGCAGCTTGATTGGTTCTGATTTTTTTTCATGCAGGAAACATATAAGTACACACATAAGGCTTATAGTAATATTCTTTCAATAAGGAATGTAATTGACAAAATTTGTGGAAAACAATCCAATTATCTATGCCTCTATTTTCTCTCCATCCTTTATGATGTTGGAATGTATCACTATAATAAGCCATAGGTGAGTAGAATAAAATATGCCATTTCCCTGAAACAAAAGATATTCAGTAATTGGGGTGGTATTTCTTATTAATTAAATTATAATCTCAAAAATACCTTTAAAATGCCAAGGAAATAACCATTTTTGGCACACATTTAAATTTTTCTTCCAACTCCATATGTATATGTGCGTGTTATACATATATAAGTATATATATAAGTATATATATACATATATATATATATATACTTTCAGCCAAATGGATGTAGAGGGCAACTTAGATTGTATGTTCCCTGACATCTGGCCCAATGTCTTTATTTGTGCCACCTGTAGCTTGTCCTGCTCCTGGTTAATTTAGTCTGAGAAAAGTATAAACTTCTTGGATATTGTTCTCTTATACTACATTTATTAATCAAGTTTTCCCTTTCTCCCGCTCACATTCCAGTGTGACTTCCTCCATCTTCTGCACCCAAATCTACACATCTCTCCTGCTCTCCAGCTACTACTCAACACACTGAAATCCTCAAATTACTTGAACAGGAGGAGAAAAATTATGCTGTATGCCCTCAGAAATCTGACACAATTATTCCAATAATAAGCAATAGAAAAGATAGGTTTAATTAACTACAACCACCAAATCTAAATAGGCATAATTGACATTACTAATGCTCGTACACAAACAAATAATTACACCACTTTCCATCCAAAGTTCACTTAGGACATGAAAAGTCTACTTAGTTTACTGGAACACAAAATGAAAAACTTTACCAGAGGCAGCAATGCCCTCAGTAATGTACAGTGTGTACCTAGGGCATATCTTTACATTGTTCATAAGAACTGTTAGCACACAGTCATGCAAGGGATAGTGTCTTAAGGATGCCTTACTAAATTTATGACTGCTCACTACTAGTCCCTTATATTAGTTCTCACACAAATAAAATGCTGGATTTCACTTTAGGAAGTGATATATACTTACTGCTTATCAAATGCAGTCAGTCATACCTCTTCAAAAACATATCAGCTAGGCTATCTTCCATGGATTTTTATAGGGCAGAAACATAGCTACCACCTTCATACTTTTTAGATATAAAATTTGAGGCCTATAAAAGCAGAGTCCATGTATGCAAAATGTTGTGTAATTCATATGTGCACTACTGTAACATCTGCTCATCCCATTACATAGTAGCAGCAGTCATACTGCAGGCTCCAGTTCATAAACACCTCCTAAGCCCTCTGATTTTTTTAGAAAATACAAAGGAAGAGGCCTAATTATCACCTAAGATAATCTATAATCTAATTCCACATTTGTATTTCTTATTACAATAATGCAATCATAGAGAAGATTTGGTGAATTGGCTTATTGATGGAAGGCTATTGGGATGAGGAATCATTTAAAAGCTATTAGTCAGTGTTTGGGGATATAAGGAAAATCAGTAATAATAGCTAATATTTACCAAGTACTTATTGTTTGTCAATGCCCATGACTATATTTTTTTCACATATAATCCAGTTTAATGTGTTAGGTATTCTACAGTTGCTAACTCTAGCAGCACTAAAATCAGACAGTCTGCATTTAAATACTGTCTTTAATATTCACTGACTCTGTGATCATAGGCAAGAAACTTAAGTTCCCTGTGCCTTGGCATAATGATTTTTTAGTGTAAAATTGTTTTTAATTTCTGCTAGATAAAAATTATAAACTATCCTTTTATCCTGTATCATTTCTTTAATAATTTTATTGTCATTAGTACAAAACACTTAGACCAGCATTTAGTATCCATTTAATAAATATCTAAATAAATATCTTTATGTTATAAATGGAGAAATTTATGCATAGAGACGCTGAAAAGCTTTTCAAAGTCACACAGCCTGTGAGTGGGCAGAGCTAGAACACAAACTCAGTGAGATACGGAACTCACAGTGCTCAGCTCTGCATTGCATGGTAGGAAATCTTTCTCTTCTTTCATGTCTTGTGCGATAGAAATAAGAGGCATTGGAACTTAATGTTTCGCCCTTGCCTCTAACACCACACCCATCTCTGGGCCTCAGTTTCCTCCTACATATAATATTTACACCCACAGGCCTCAGATCATAGACAAATGGGACTTAAATATAATTGAAAGCATTTAGCCAACTGGTGTAGAACACCGCTAACTTTCAGAGAATCAGTGCACGTGTCTGATTCTATCTGCTTTGAGCAGTAGCTTGTACGTCTCAAGAGCTGTCAAGGTCAACATGGGCCCATGCCCTCTCTTAACACTGATATCTTTCCCTAGAAACCAGAAAGTTCCACTGAAGGTCTTTAATCTCTTGACAAGGTCAGAGAAATGCTGTGAAAATAGCTACTGCAAAGGTTAGGGCTCTTCCTTGGCACTTCCACCCTCTGTCTAAACCTTAAAGGACCAGTGTTCAATACTACACACTCACAATAGGATTTCTTTTCTGTGCCCTGGGTTTCTAAGGACTATTTCCAATCCAGATTTGAAAGCAAAAAGTTTCTCTAGTGAATCCGTTGAGCATTTTTTACCTACAAGTACATATCCTATTACTTCCAAGGATTCATGAAAAATATATAAAACAAATTAATTTTGATGCACTTTAATTTTATTGTATGTATACTGTGTGGAAGTTTGAGGGAAAAAAGCAGTCTGAGGGACTGAGAAAGAGCGTTTTCTAAGTTACTGGGCAAGCATATTAAGGCAAGAATTATTTAGTCGTATTAAAAAGATCTAGATTTATCATTGACCCACCAAGTTATAAAATTACTCATTTGTTTTCAGGTAGTATTTTGGTCCAGATAAGAAAGCTTTATTTCTCCCAAGACTAAGATCATTGAAATAAATAAAAGACCACGTCCAGGGAGTGTGTGTTACCTGTGTTTGAATGACAGTATGGTGTGTGCTGGAAATAGTATTAAGAATATATAACTTGTTCACAGGACAGTGACGGCTGGAAATAATTTCTCATCCATTTATGTGAATCACATGATATGCCAATTAAACATTGAAGGATACATGTACCTGGAGAAGTGCTATGATTTCAATGTTTCAGCCTTTCCTTGAAATCCCCTTGGAGATCCCAGCTTTACATCTGTGCTCATTCTAAACAGGGTCACTCTGAAACAAGGTAGCGTTCTTTGGGTCCACATTCTCTACACCAACTTCTGACTTCCATACACCAGGAACACTCTTCAAACGATTTCTCCTTTAGGGAGGCTCTCTCACCAGTCCCAGTCCCAAGATCCTAGTTTTAGAACTAAGCCCAGGGAGATTTTGCTGAAAGCCTGTAATGTGCCTGCCTATTTTCAGATTCCAAAACACCACTTGGTTTTCTTTTTTGTTATTTGTTAAGGTTTCTCATACAATTCATATATTTTAATCACACGCTTTTCCTTTCCCCAACTCCTCTAAGATCCCTTCTCTCTCCTCCTTCCTCCCTCACAGAAAAAGAAAAAAAAACAAAAACAAAACTGAAAACCAAAACAATCAAGAGCTAGTAAAACAAACAAATACTGGGCAGGCCCTATGCCCAGGATTAGTTAGCCAACAAGAAACAAGCTACATGTTTTTGTTTTTTTTTTCCTTTATAATTAAAGTTTCAGTCAACCAGACTCTAATGAGTCAAATGGCTGGAATTTCTGTCCAGATTTTTTTTAAAAAAAGAACCATTTATAAACTATGATCAGGCAGCAGCACAGATTTAGTGGAAGAGGCAGTTTCCTTGTATTATTCCAGGGTTAGTGTAGAATTGGCTGGTTTCCTCCACTTTTCACTTCTCCAGACCTGAGTAATTAATATCTATGTTGAAATGATAATCCTAAGATACTAAAAAAATTCTCAGGCAACAAAACAATATGCAGTATTTATATGATCATATTTATTATGAAAGGAAATTGTATATATATATATAGAACATATGTACATTAGAGATACATTAGGGTTTCAATAACAATAACATAACTTCAAAGAGACTTTCTTTTTAGTGCTCAGGTACTCAACAAATCGTCTAGATTTTACTGTAAGTTCCTCCTCAAGCTTCCTTCTCATTTCCAGTTTTCTAGGTATGTCACATACCCTCTGACTTGCATCTGTAAAATAAGATTATTATTTAAAAGATTAGAGTAGATTAGATGATATCTAAGGTCTTTTCTAATTTTGATGGCCAATAATTTCATCATCTTTCTAATTCCTTGATTGACCTCTGTATATATAGCATTAAGCACAATTCTAACAGGACCTACCTCAAATGAAACATAATTCAGTCTGTGTCCTTCTGTCATTGGGCTTTGAAGCCTCAAGGGCTAGGGAACAGTCTCGGGACTATTAGCACAAATTGACCAAGACATTTTGCTTATCCCACCCATGGAAGGCTACAGAAAGTCGGTGAAGGATATCTTTGAAATGGGAGGACCACTCCCATAGAAGGCTGGGATGCATCTATCTAACACAGCCTGGAGAAATCAATAAAGGACAGTTTGGTAGCTGCTTCCAAAAGGCTACACTGGTCTCAAGATACTGTAAAATTAAACTTGTATTATTAATTGGAAAGCGAGAAAAGAACTTTAAATCAGATAAAAAAATACACAGATAATTCTACTTACTGACAGGAACACCCCAGGAAATCTTGGCTTTTGGCCACAGTCTTAACAAAATACTTTCAGATTTCCTTTGCCAGTAGGTTCAAATATATTTCTATATCCTCTCTTCCCAAAACAGATATATATCTAAAATGCCAAAAACAATCCCCAAAAGGTCTGCAAGTATTAAATATCTCTAAAGACACAATTTACTCCCCCAAGTAGTGGTAGTCCTGCATACTTCCTCCTACAATAAAGGAAAATTTCTAGTTGCTTACCTGAACCACATCTATTAAATGTAGGACTCGGGTTCTTATGGTGTGAAAAACATTACTTTCAAATTAAATGCATACCATCTGACATGATTTTAAACCCCACACCCAAACACAAAGCAATATTCTGCCTAGTGAGACAAAACAGAAAAATGTCAAAACTAGCAAAACAATAGCAACAAACAAAAAGAACAAGATATTTTCAAAAATCCATGACCATTACAGTGTCTCTATCAGTTCTATATCCCAATATAGGAATTTCTTACACAGATCTTTAGAAAAATACTTCATGTACCAAAACTAAAGAGCAAGACTTTCGAAAGCTTGTTTCCTGTATCAAAAGTCATTAGCTCTTTATAGTACCACTAGGTCTCTGAGCTGCATCATCAAAATTTATTTTTCTCAATTCCTTATTTTTAATCCCAGGCCTGTTTCTAGTGGCCTGCTTTTATTTAAGTATAACATAAATTATAGGTCGTATAAAACAAATGTGCAAGTTAATGTATTATAAAATATCCTTCAAATCATTGCCAATGAGAGATCTTGCTAGCTACCTTGGAAGTCCTCTATGTATTGTAAAACACCACTTGTACTTGTTTTCTTTATTTATTTTGGTGAAGATGTGGATAACATGAAATCTTTTTTCAATTATTTGTGTGCATAGTATGTGTAAATGTGTGTGTGTGAGAGAGAGAGAGACAGAGAGACAGAGAGAGGGAGGAAGGGAGAGGGAGAGGAGGGAGGGAGGGAGGGAAGGAAGGAAGGAGAAAAAAATTACAATTTGTTTGGAACAAGATCTCTCTTATTCCCTGTAACTTCACACATCAAGCTAATTGGCCAGTGAGCATATGAATATTGTCCTGTCTCTGTCCTCCATCACCCTATTGGAGTGCTGGGACTAAAGATGCATGCAATACTATATTGGATTTTTACATGGATCCTGGGAATCTGAATTCGGGTCATCAGGCTTGTGTGGCAAGCACTTTATTCAATGAACCATCTTTCCCCACACATCAAATGCTTTTTTGATGCCACAAAGTTTCCATTTATTTTCCATCTTTAAAATTTTCTTTCTCATTTTGGCTTGATTGATTGCTTAATTTTGGAGGTACTAAGGGTTGAACTGAGGGCCTTGTGCATGCTAAGCAAGCACTCTGACACTGAGTTACACCCTAGCCCTTCCAATCATTTCTAAAGCTGGCAAATATCCTGTCTGTACCAGAGGGAGTTGACAGGAAGAAATTCCACATGGGTGAGTATTTTTATAAACCTAAGAGATGGAGATAGAGAATGTTGAGAGTCAAAGAAAAACATGCATGAGAGATAAGTATAAGAAGCTGGAATCATTTCCCATTTCCTCCAGGACCATGCCTTTTCAGTTAAATAAACATCCCCACATCATGTAGATAAGTTCAAATACAAAATATAAAAATCTTGTAAAATTAAATATGAGTGAATTTAAATGCATGTATTATGCAATGCTGTCCATACTTTGGATTTCCTGTCTTTGCTGCAAATAATCAAAAGTAAATCTCAAAGATTGGCTAGACAGGATGGCTAGAGAAGGAAAGGTAGGACGAAGCAGGGTTGGTAGACTAAATGTCTAGTGAGACTTCTATTCTCTCTAGCATTCTGTTAAGAGTCATTGATGCTAGTGTTCTTGAACTATTCTGTATAGATTAGGCAAACTGTCATACACCCATAGACATATCTCTCAACAATCTAAGGACTATTTTGGAAGATTTAAGTTTTTTCCTTATTAATTCCATGGGTGTGTGGATAATTTAGAAGCATAAGTTTTTTTCCTTATTAATTCCATGGTGTGTGGATAATTTAAAAGCATATCTGTCTGACTAGTTGTCCAGTTTGATATTCAATACTGAACAATCAGTAATCAGTATTTCAGCTTTATCCAAGGCTTTATGCTTCCCTGCATCACCAGATTACAAATATATAACAGATATTACACAAATATACATATATGAACAGATATCATACACAAAAATACAGAAAGGGAAACACAAACGGACATTCTTTTGTCTTGATCATATCCTTTCCAAATAGAAAGAAAGGAGTAAATCAGCATGAGCGAGCACCTACTGTGTAACTGACACATCTCATCTAAAACATATTTTCTAGAGGTAGCTGGATTGATCTATTCTGATATTAAATGGCTCATTGGAGAAGAGAGAGGTGTTACCTCTGGGAATCAAGAAATGCAACAAGATATTGAGACAGGAAATCTCAGAATTCCCTGTCCAGAGGAGTATGCCTTGTAAACAAAAGAGATACTATCAGAGTCTTAGCTGAATAAAAGAATATCATGAAAGACTGAAAATGATGATGTCTTTTGAAATGCTCAAAACGCTAGTATTTTCCTGAGCTTTCTTGGCATTCAAAAGAAAGTAGGGAAGTTTGGGGCTGGACCAACACAGTTATCCTGATCGAGCTATGCCCCTTGCCTTCCACTTCCAGATAACCTTATCTCTGGCTCTGTTGTACAAACTGTTCATACGTTATTTCCTGAAAAAGAAGTCCTCTCTGTTGTGCTCCAGGGACTTTGGCAGAGGACTGGAGAGAATGCTTTGTAATTCCTCTGGCATTCAAGTAACTTTCTAATGCCCAACATGCAGAGCAAATGGGGGTTTGTCCAAATGTCTGACCTAAAAGGACCATGGTTTTACTTCTTTTATAATTAGGATAATTAACCTCCTCTGCTCATTCATTTTATTCCAATCCAAAAAGCTCAAATTAAAATGGCACAAGGGACTCTCAAGCTCTGGAGACAGGAAATACTTTATAAATACCTTTCATATTCATTTCAGCCACAATTATGGCAAAGCCAGAACAAAATTGGTACATCAACCCCCCACCCTTGACACAACCTAGAACCGCTTGCAGGCCACATTCAGAGTTCATCAATGCAAATATCTCATCATCTATAATACTGTGCACTACCACATATCTCTTGCTAACTAAATTGTGCAGGGGGTAGGCAGGGAAGAAGCTTAGAAAAGATATTATTTCTCTTTATTGTCAAATGGGTTTTTTTTGCGCTTTTTCCAAAAACGACAAAAAATGGCTTATAAATTGACAGGAATTGACGTGAGATTTACAGAAATTATCCCTTCAAAATAACCACTGAAGACCAAATTTGGGGTGAATTTTAAAAATTGGAATCCAGCAGTATTTCATATAGCACAGGGACTTTGTTGCTTTAGATTTTCCCCAGGTGGCTTTAATTTCCCACTCTCCACCTCCGAGCAAATCTGAAGTTTCTCTAGCAGGTGTCTACCTCCACCATGCCACACATGCAGAGAGAAGAAAATGAATACAGTCCCACTAGATTGCTTCTCTGTGCTCTAAGCTTCAGTCCAAGGGCTTCTCTGCATACAACTCTTTCTACTTGTATAGGAACTGCTATATTCTCTAGTCTGGCTACAGACCTGTAAGAGCCTCCGTGGATGGTGGGAAAGATAACATAACAGACAAAATTTGGATGTCTGCTTGAAATGAACACAAAAAGGTCTATTTCAGCCCAGTGATGCTGGGATTTCCCCTCATCTGCTTTACTTGTAGCCTTGAACTATCTCCAGAAGATGAAGATCCTGATATGCTGCTTGGTATGCCACAAGATCAGCTGCTCAAATTTCTCAAAATGCTACTGAAAGGCTTTTTGTGGGTATCTATTAAACAAGCTGGCCATTCTGAAAACTCATCAATGTTCATTCTCCCTCTGTTATATCCACTGAGTACTGAGTCTTTCATACACCTGAATTGCCCGTCTATGTTAATAGCCAAACTGTGGGTTTGAGTAATTTATACAGTAGTGACAAGACCATTACTACTCAAATTGTGATGTGCAAATGAATCACATGGGACATTTATTTAACATGTATTCTAGTTCGTTAAGTGTAGAGAGGGACTGAAGGGTCTGCATTTCTAGCAAATGGCTTTGACGATGCCAATGTTGTTCATTCATAGGGCACATATTAGGTTCTAAAGGTACAACATCTTTTTGATTTCTGCCATTGAGATAGAGATTTCTGCAAGGAGAAAGAACATATATCCCATTTATATATTAGTTAAATCCAACTAGTGTGCTTAGAATAAAAGATGATGGCACACCAACATCTTTTCTTAACAATAGTTTCCTTTCCTATTAAGGCTAAAAGAAACATTTCATAGGCAGATTTGTACAGAGGTGTGGTAAAGTAAACCCTGGCATAGACTCCCCTTCTTTGGATTTGGATTGTTAGCATAAGTCATCCTGAGTACTTTCTCTGCTTTTTAAAGCCAAGTATGCAGACCAAACTCGTTCTACATCCAGAAACTGCTTTTATCGAATCCACTTTCCCAGTGGCTCTGGATGGCTGCTGCCACAATATCACTCATGTTGTGATCTGGATCAGTGGTTAAGATAGAAGAAGCAGGTACATCATACAAGGCACAAGGCATTTATTTCATACTGCGAAACAGTCTTCTGTCCAAGTGGGCCCAGCTTAAAGCTATAAGCAATGTGCCTTTTACACCATTGGATTCTTCCACAGACAGCAAAGTATCCCTTGAGGATAGTCCAGGTGTCATTAAGCTTACCACTATAATATTGCACAGGAAATGTCCATTTCTATTCTAAGGCATGAACTGTAAAACTCCTGAAGTTGCTAAAACATAAATTTTCAATAGACATCAGCTGCCTTGTTTCTCTCCTAAAATAATTCCCAGATCACCATCTCATGTATTGCTGTTGGCTGTGTTCTTCACTCAAAAGAGGTAGTGACTCTTAAGGAACATCTGAACCACATATATTTCAGCTTCTGCAAGAGCTGGTAGAATGTGCATAGACATGATGGAATGGTTAAATCTAAAGAATTACATACCATCATTGATTTGTGGTGCAAACACCTAATATTCATTCTGTAGTTTTCAAGAATTATCTTATTAGCTATAGACACATTTATATAAAATAGATCTCTTGAAAGTAATTAATTCCTTCTCATTGTAACTGTGTGTCCTGTCACCAATAGTACCTTTTGACCTATTGTATTACACATTCTAGCTCCTAGCTACAACTATTCTACTCTCTACTTCCGTGAAACCAATATTTTTAGAATCCATATATGAGTGAGATGGTATGATTCTTGGTTTTCTGTACCTTGCTCATTTCAATTAAGATAATACCCTCCAGATTCATCCAAGTTGTTACTAGTAACAAGATGCTCCCTTGTTGATATTTGGAGAGTTAAACACTACAGATTGGAAGGTTTCCCTAAGAAGATTCCAGAGCATTATGATCATCCGGCTGCAATCCAAAATATAAACATGTTTTATGGCCTAAGGGAGTTGTCAAACAGTTTTAAGACACACTGGCAAATTTAACACAGATTTAAAAGTAGGCCAGCTTGAAGATACAGAACAGCTCCATGCCTTCACATCCCAGTGACTTCATGGAAACAATTGTTTACCATACAGATCCATTACTGCCTCTGGTGGGGTCTCCACGCTAAAGAGATACACATTTACCATTAACTGATTCCCTGTGCTCTATATCTCTTCCCTCTCTAGGTAAGTACTTAACTCTTTAACAGATCCATACTTTCATGTACATCTGACATTACAACTCTATCACTCACTCAAAATCTCACATAAGAGCTGGCATAGTGGCTAGTAAAATTAAACTTCTAGCTAAGGATTCAGTCATTCTCTCTTACTGAGTACACTGCCTGAATGAGCATAGGAGCTCTGGAGTTGTGACTGATTAGTCTCTCATTTAATCAACCATTGTAATAACTAACTTTATGATTCCTAGATGCATTTTGCTCAAGTAAATTTCTAGCCATTGTACTTTCCCAGCAAGCCAATATCAGAAGTAGGACCGTAAGTGTCAGTGACTATGGACTTGACCTCTGTAAACCCCCTATATATTTTCGTTGCCTGAAGCACTTCTAAATTCACTCACAGCAATGATTGTTTATCCTTTGCAAAACGTTATCCCAGCTGTCTATATCCTGTGACTAAGTGAAATCAAAGTCAGAACTGATAGTGTCAGCTAGATGCTTCCTGTCGACTCTATGAGTCTATACATTTTCCTCAAGATTGGCTGGCCAAATACTAAGCTGACTTTTAAGTTTCATTAATTTAAACCCCAATAACTCTAGTCAAGGAACCAACTTCCCATTGAAACAGAAGCAGGAAGACTAAAGGTAAGTGAACAGAAATGTTTAAAGAGTTACTCTTATTTTTTCTCCTTCATCTCTAACATCTATCTTCCATTTAACTCATAGTGCAATTGATTTCTTTTCATCTATCCTTCAAATTCTGTCTGGTTGTACCTATTTATACAATCATTAGGGAACCCCTAGGACTAGAATATCATTTTACTTAAGGAACTGAGTTCTAGAATGAGAAAGTAAGAAACCATAAGCTGATTAAGTTTATTTCCCTAAGATTTTCTTGGATAGTAAATCTTAATTTGCAAACAAATTAGAACATTTTTAATATCTGCAAGGAAATAGTTCTGAATATTTTAGTTCTGAATATTTTTTTAGAATAACATGGCCGTAACATAATCAGAAGGCTAAGCAGCTTGAATGGGAAGAAAAGAACTATTGGAATATCCCAAGCATATACTAATAATAGCTTGAAGGTAGCTAGCAGTACTGGGGATGTAAAGTAGAAGCAGACACATGAAACATGAGCTAACTTTGCTTCACATATGCTTAGGGCGATGAAAGAATCCAAGGTAGCACTCAGAATTTGTAACTAAGAGGTTAACAAAAATAAGGAAGTCAGAAGAAATTAATGGATTGGAAGCAGGGAAGCCTCTGAGGTAATCTGAGAATTATCAAAAAGATGTAAAAAAAAAAAACCACCTAGTCTACAAAGAATTTGTTAGTCTAATGGCTCCAAATCAGTTCTATAGTTGATGAGAGAGATGTCATCATGCAGAGAAACCTATGTTAAGGAAATGGAGGCTCTTGATATCTTGATTGTTTGATATGTGTTCTCTTAGACCCAAAATACCCGAAGGCATTTTTAAGTAGTTACAAAACACCACATTCTAGAACTGTCCTCACATATGAGAAATTTACAATGAAAATAAATAATTTCCTGTGCCACATCTACTAAGAACACATAAAAGTATTCCAAGAACACCTTATTGTGATTGTTCACTTTCTTTTAGTTGGGTTTGTCCAGAAGGGAAAAAAAGAGTGTATTTAGCAGTACAAAAGAAGATTACAAACTAGTGTTTTATCCTGTTCGTCTTGGCCTCTAGACAAAATGATGGAATTGTGCCTGAGTTGCAAGACATCACGCTGTCTGAGGTGAACAAAGGCCTTCTATGTCTCTTACAATTTTAAAATATGAGAACCAGAACTAATGATAACCTGGTCTCTTCAGTGTGTATGTGAGAAACTGAAGACCAGACAGAAAAATAGTCTAGTCAATTTTAGGTCCTATATTCATGCATTTTGTCTTTTATTTTTAACTTTCAGTGTTAATGTAAAATGACATTTCTGCTGTTTTCTGGGTAGGGATTAATTCTGATACACAGTAAAAGCTTAAATTCAACAGAAGTGTTCTGACAGTTACATTCCTCTTAGCTTTGACAACAAGATTTTCATGACTTCCTTGTGGAATCCATTCCTCTTTCATTTAATACCTATGTATGAAGAAGCCAGACAGTCCACAGCAAGTCTAGGCATTAAAAAATAGCTTCCTTCCATTACACACTGGGACTCCTATTTGGTCTGGGGCCCACTGTAACCTGCACAGCTGTTAGAGCTTAGCCTTGGTTCATCTTTCTTAGTGTCACAAATTCTCATGCATTGCCTGTTGCCTGTAAATCTCTATTCTCCAGTGGTTTCTTTTTTCTGGCTGCCTTCTTAGCAATGCTTTATCTCCATTCAATATCCTTCTTTTCATCAAGACTCAGGTCATATTTATCAAGGAAAATATCTGCTTGAGACAGTTTTTCTGGGCTCTGACATCCATCCTGTCGACTATGTTAGGGTGGCCACCATCCCTAATGGATTATGGTCCAAAACCATGCTTAAATTATGGTTTATGTGAAAAGTTTTCTTTAAGTATTGTGATATACAAAATTTCAGCTTAATTCCTCATGTTTTTATTTTTTAAATTTGTTTGTGTATGTATTTTTTGCATGCAAGTATGTGTGTATGTGCAACACGTGTTTGCTCAGTGCCTCTGGACATCAGAAGAAAGCATCAGATCCCCAAAACTGGAGTTAGTTATAGATAGCTGTAATCCACCATGTGGGTCCTAGTAATTCAACATGGGTCCTCTACAAGAGCTACAAATACTCTTAACCATTGAGCTATCTCTCCAGCCCTCTTCCTTAGATTTTTTTTTATTACAAGAAAGTTTTACATTTACTCCCCTTGTTCCCAGCCCTCCC
>JAQHUG010000060.1:409667-428741 GCA_028555095.1 Dicrostonyx torquatus
GTGCCATTATCATTGGCTTCTCAGTCAGTCCCCATTGGCAGCCACACTCAGAGAATCCGGTTTGGTCATATGCTCATTTAGTCCTGGTCCAGCTGGATTTGATGAGCTCCCAATAGATCGAGCACACTGTCTCAGTTGGTGGGCCAGTCCCTCATGGTCGTGACTTCCTTATGAGCTGAACTTTTAAAACCTTATCAGTTTTTCCTTGAAGAGAACAATACATTCTTCTTGTAAAAAGTCAAACATTACATAACCAAATGACAGTGAATGTGGAATGTCTTCATAATCCTGTGTCTCTGAGAAAACACTCACAGTTCTTGCAGATTTCTTTCACGACATGTACAATTGTGAGTTGTTTTAGCACGAAACTAAAATAAAATTACATTATACATTATAAATGATAAGTTGCTAGGTTTTTTGATTCTACATTGCATAGTATATTATATATAGTGGAAATCTTTCTTGTTAGTATATATACAGTGTTGACTATTAAATTTTAGCGTAACATTCCCTGTATGTCTGTGTATACTATAATGTACCTAGTTCATTCTATTTTGCATTTTTAACACATCCACGAAAGAGTTATTCAAACTGCTTTTTCATTGTTTGCAATGTATTTATCTTGAATTCAAAACAAGCCATTTCTGGGGAAATTAATGAGAAGTCATTAAAGGAAGCTTTATAAGAAGAGGAGAAACTCCCAGAAAGGTCTACAAGTAGGGACAAATTTACAGTTACACTAAACAGCCAACAAAGTACTATGTGAGTAGGTGATACCATTTTCCACACTTGAAAGAACACGAAAACAAAATAAGTAGGGACCAGTACAGATAGAGCAAGTAAAAAAGAAGATAAAAGTAGGTTAGAATGGAATAAGTGCTGTGAATGTTAATAGGTGCAGAGTAAATTGCTAGAGTAAAGCTTTATCAGAACTAGCATGTTTTGGCTAAATCCAATCTTGAGACAAATTAACAAAATTTGGCTATTTAAATAGATTACTAATTCAGGCTGGAACTATGTCTCAGTGGTAGGGTGCAAGCTTAGCATTCATTAGGTCCTGGACTTTGTTCTAAAAAGTTTCATGCTGCTAAAATAATCTACATCAATATAAGCAATAATTCCGTTGACATCCACAGTCACTGTTCAGATAATATCTAAAATATTAAGATAAATACAATATTGACAAGTCAACATCCTGTCATGAGTATAGAAGGTTCAGTAAAGATCCACCCCTCCCTAAGAGCATAGGCAAATAATAGTATCCAATGTGGAGAGACATTTAATCATTACTAAAGGTGAGAGAGACATTTTCTTTAGTAGTATAGCCACTAGTAAGAAGGTCATGCTATTAGGAGGAACCCCTTACCCATAAGTCCCTGTGAGCAACCCTAATAAAACTCATAGATTATTTTTAAAGATGTGAAAATAGATGGAGACTAGTTAAGAAGATGAAGGAGATAGTGGGATAATAGGAGATAAATATAATAAAAATGCTTTGAATTCATGTATGAAAGTGTCCTCATGAAACCTGTTACTATGGAAAATTAATGTATGCTTAGAAATATTGAGAAGCATCCATTAAAAAAGAGTAGAATTGAAAGGAAAATGGCTATCATCACCTAAAAGAAATTAATGAAGGATTGGGACACCATTACCTGAGGAAGAGAAGGTTAAAGTAAGACACGATAACAGCTTTCAAAACTGTGGAAGATTGTCACATGGAAAAGAGATTAATCTTGCTCCATGTCATCTCAAATTGTGGACAAGGTCCATTAAGCAGAGATGACAATACTTTAGATTTTCTACTAGACATGTGAACATTTGTGTTTTGCTAATGAGACTTTTTTAAAAAGTTTAATTTATATCAAAGACTCTTTATGTAATTCATCACTGTTATTATTCAGCCAATATTTTCTTCATAAATAGACCAGAAACAAAATTCAACACAGTCCTTGCTGAATTTTCATAAATTCTTAATTAGTGGCATTCAAAATAACAAGGCCTTATTATACACTGCTTAAGAAAGATTTTCACATGCTTTAATCTCTTTCTTCCTATGTTTATTTCTTAATCCCATGCCTTGGCCCACTATGTGCCCTCAACTCCCTCTGAAGCAGAGAGTACATAGAAAACCCACATGAAAATGTAAATCTGAGGAATAAATATGCGTGGTTGGTTTTATAAGAGTAAGAATTAACATTTAAAGCAATGGTAATTTACTCTGATCTGTAATTTTGAGCTCCTGTGCTGAAATTGCTCATTTGGAAATCACCAAGTGCTTGGGTCTCGTTTGTGATCGTCTTCCTGCACACATCCAGCACACAAAGGAGTTATAATGACCGGCTGAGTCACTACCGCCATCTCCCTGAAGCATGTTCTCCAAATGTCAATACCATTTTCTATGGTACAGTGAGGACAACTCTGAAGCACAGCCTGCTTACACCACAGAGTAGGCCCAAGACAGCAGAGAACTTGGAGTGTGTTCAAAAGGCATCTCCATCTCCCTCCATCCTCTGCTTCGGTGGTGCTTGAACTGCTATGTTGCAGATAATTTGGGATTTGCAAATCATCTCTGTCACTCACTCCCATTGTGAGTAGGGAGATTGTTTTGATAATGTCCCAATAAAGCTGTCTATCTATTCTTGGTGAAATTATACTCGGAGTATAAATTCATACAAGCAGCACAACGGGAGATATATGGAATTAGGGACATGGCTACTATAAAAGAGTATGTGTAAGAAAATGTTTGTGCCTTTGTATTTTGTACTTTAGATACACTGCTCTTGGGGCTTCATTTGTTTGCTCATTTGTTGGTTTGGTTTGCTTTGGTTTTGGATTTTTGAGACTGGATCTCATTGTATACCTCAGGCTGGCCTTGGACTCTTGGCAATTCTGCTTCAGCCTCTCCATTTCTGACATTATAAACATGAGCTGCCTATAATTCCCAATAGGTTAGCCCAAGCTCAAGCATCTGATCTTTCCTTTCTTTGATCAGGGCACCGGTATGTTTGTTGCTAATGGCTGTTGGATATAAATAAGCTAAATTAGGAACTCCTGGTAAGTTTTATTCAGGAAAATGAAAGAACTCCCAAAAACTAATTTTATTGACTATTTTATAGACTCTATCTAATCAAAGAGTAATGGTCTCTATTGGGGGTTGTCTCTCATAAAATCATAGTGATATTACCTGGGAGACACTATCTTTTTGGACAGTTACATCTATGTGTAGCTCTATCACTATTAGATTTATTTTGTTGTATTTTTTTAACATCTAATTCTGAAGAATTCTTAAGTGAAAGATGAAAGAAATGAGGTTCAAATGCAACACATAAAATTGCAGTCAGACATAAGAAGTTCTTGGCATTTATTCCGATATTTTGATATTGCATTTCAAAACGAAAGGGACTTCATAAACACCTATCCCCATGGTGCTCACAAATGATAGAATCTCCTTTACTTAAAAAAATAATAAAAAAATAGCAAAATGGAGGTGTCAACTATCTGGAGAATTGGGGTTGAAGCTGTGAGCTCACCTGCTCTCTCCAGTGAATCAAGTTTGAAAAGACCCAATGGACTGTGAATGGAAACTCAGTAGAATCTTTAACACCTTCAGAAATAGTTTTAAAAAGAAAAAAATTAGTACAGCTGTTTTTCCTTCCTTTAGGGTTTTCCATCCTACAAGCAATTATGGAAGCAGCAGTGCAAAACAACTGGCAAGTGACAGCAAGGTCTGTGGGAAACATAAAGGACATCCAGGAGTTCAGACGCATCATTGAAGAAATGGACAGAAGGCAGGAAAAACGATACTTGATTGACTGTGAAGTGGAAAGGATTAACACAATTTTGGAACAGGTATGTCTGAGATTGAGTTCACTCTCAGCCTGCATGCTGAAGCATTATCCTGAGGCAGTTGCCATATCTGCTAATAAAGTAGCCAACACACTAAGCATGCCATCCGTTTTCATAGTCTCTCTAATCCTTTCTTCCTCCCTAGCGGCTGCACAAAGGAAAAAAAATGAAATGAAAAGAAAAGAAAATTCTAAGCTGATAAAAAATTGCATCACATGATTAATTTGAATGTCTCTACAATTTAATGCTACATATCAGATAAATTCACCCCTCCACTACTCTAATAGATAGCTGGTTATTTCAAAGTAACCCCCTTCCTTTCTTATATCTTCTTCCCAACAGGGAACAGACAATATGTTAGGCAGGCTGGCAGGTAGGAGTTTTATTTCTCATTACTAGAATATGTACTTCCCCAAACCTTTCTAGGGACCATCAGCTATTGTTGATGAATGTGGTTAGATACCACTTACCAGGCTCAAGTTGTCTAAATAAAGCCTATGGGTTAGTAGAAGAGAAAGATAATAGTTTAAGGTGTTTTTAACTTCACAAACTTCATTATAAAAATCTTTCAAATAAATAAAAATATTAGACACCAAAATTAACCAGACTTCTTCTATATAGTTAGAATTGGCATTTGGAACAGAAACTGTGAAGAGTCCCACTAAAATTTACACTTTCTGTATCAAACATATTTTATGCATTTATCCACCACCAAAACTACAAAGATCCAAATTGAGACTTATAACTAGGGAAACAATTAGCTTTATGCCCTCTTTCATAACTCATGTCCTGCCACCAGTCCTTCCTTATCCTCTCTCTCTCTCTCTCTCTCTCTCCCTCTCTCTCTCTCTCTCCCTCTCTCTCTCCTCCCCCCTCTCTCTTTCTTGCACATTATACTGTAGCTTTCATACACTACATTAAAAAATAAGATGACATTCTAAGGAAATTGTTTTGAAAGTGTGAACTTTTATTTTTAAAAAGGGCAAGGTAAGTAGACAAGTAGACATAAGACATAACGGTTCAAACAGACAAAATCCCGGCACACAGGGGGGTAATTGAACACAGAGCCTCACCCCTAACCAAGAATCTATTGATACCTGCTGGGAGAGGAAGTCAGTTTTCTCTAATGGAGTGTCACGGGCTAAATCAGCCACACTACAGTACAGGCCCCATTCCCGGGAATAGTTGTTCAATACAAGTTGGATTCCATGTGTTTTTCTGGGGTTTTCTTTAGTTTCTGTTTTAAGAGAGGGAAAACAAGAAGTTAGGTGGATAGGAAGGTGGAAGAGGATCTGGGAGGAGCCAAGGAAGGGGGAAGGACATATTTGGTATATACTGTATGTAATCCCCAAAGAATAAAAATATTTAAGAAGTATAAACAACTTTAAAAAATTGAATAAGATAAAGGAGAAAATACAACCCAATGGGCCAATATGTTTTCATTATTAACCACAAACATGGAAATTTTAGACTAAAATTACTGCACGTATTTGCCCTAAGCTAGATGGAAACTATGTTTGGGACAGAGGGCCGAACTGAAATGTGGTGAAAGTTTACAGTTTTCCTCGAAAATCTCCCTTTGCCAGTTAATAACAAAGTGTCTGTCTTACCGTGAACAAAACTGTAAGGGAAACCTTCGATTCTAATTCAAGCCCAGTGTGCCTGGGAGCCAAAGGAGCTTCAGAGATCAAAAGGACGGTGAGCAGCCATTGCCTGTGAGAGCTGCTTTATAGGAAACGAAATATTAACAGTTTTCCAGATCTGTCCCTACTGAGACAAAAAAAATGAGAGGGGGGAAAGAGGGAAGAAGAGGGGGCAAAGGGGGAAACTGCTGGTGCTACAGGCTAGAAATACAAAGCTGCTCCCTTGTTAAGCTCAGCACTGCTTTTTTTTTCCTTTTCTTTTTTTTTCCTTTTTTTATTGTTAAAAGAAAAATCCACATTTACTCCCCTTGTTCCGGGCCCTCCCGCTCCCCCACTACCCCACCCCCCTCCCCCTGCTTCCTTAAGATGGGGCAGGATACCCTGCCCTATGGGAAGCCCAAGGCCCTCCCCCCCTCCATCTCGGTCTAGGAAGATGTGCATCCATATAGAATAAGTTCCCAAAAAGCAATACATGCAGAAGACCTAACTGGACCCTATGAATGTGACTGCCAGTGGGGACTGACTGAGAAGCCAATGATAATGGCACCGGGACCTAGCTCAGCACTGCTTTTAATGGATGGAAGTTCACAGAAAATGTAGAGCCCAAGCCTGGTTAGTTCCTCAACTAGCATTCTCCTGAGCAACACAAATGATCCAAGCTCTCCCTCACTGGAAAAAAAAAAAAACTTTCTTTGATTTTCTCAAATCTTAAAAATGAAGAATCAGGTCAGTGATGATGCTCTATGTACTACATGCCCTCCAAAATGTTTAGACCAAAATAGCCTTTTAGTGGGTGACCTACTTAATAGGGCCAAACAGAAGAACATCTTTCTTGCCACACTTTTTTTGTTTTCCTTCTTTTGCATTGGGGACTTTGGCTTCTTGAGTATTCAGTATTCTCTAAAAGGTATGGACTGTGGGACTGCTCAGTTCTGTGTAATGGAAAAAGGGGTGGGTGAAGCTCGGAGTTCTATAGACCTCTGAAACCTTGCGCACTTAACTCTGTACCAGCTTCCTCATTTACATGATGGACAAAACAGAATCTGCTCTACCACACAAGATTGATACAACCACCCTAAAAGGCATAAAATTTTGGAGGGAAAGATCAGTATCACAGGAGGAAAATCAAACTGCTAAAATTTAAAAATTCTATATTTCATGGCTCACTTTTCTGTCTTCCTTTCTTCTTTATGTACCTTCAAAATACCCCTCAGAATACCCTCTGTGCCATTTTATTCATTTATCTTCTTTTAAAAAATGAAACAAAATAAAAGTGTCAAAGTGTTTGCTTTTTATACCATTGAGTAGCTCCTATGAGACCGTATGTTCTACAAAGTAGCAGCTAGAATGTACCACAGAGTGCGTGGTAAATAGTAATGGAGGAATGGTAGGGTAGACACTCGATGACACACACCTTAGTAAGTTTCACTGAGATTTGACTACAGTTCCATCCAAAGCAGTGATTCTCAATTTTCCCAATGCTTTAATATAGTTCCTCATGTTGTGCTAACCCCCAACCACAAAATTATTTCATTGCTACTTCATAACTATAATTTTGCTATTGTTATGAATTGCAATGTAAACTTCTGATATGCAGGATATCTACTAAGCAACCACCATAGGAGTTGCAACCCAGAACCGCTGATGCAGAAAGAAAATAACATGTAGACATATAATGTGATTGTTAGAATACACATCTTTAAAATAGTAACTCTGCTTATCCCTCTTCCAATGATAATAAAATTTTCTATTTATTTCCTTTTGTTGAAATTTATGTATAAAATAAATTTCTCATTAAAACAAATTTCTTAAGTAAACAACTTCAACATGGCATTTCTTTAAAGACATGCTTTTAAAAAGCAATTGAATCCTTTCATTGGAGTTTAGCCATGCTCCTGACAAACATAATGATACAATACACAGATTTTGGTACAATAATAGCATTCATAACTCAATTAGTATCCAATTCTAAAAGACAGCCTCAAATTTTAAGTGTTTTCAATGTCATTTAGGGTTTTTTTCCTTAAAAAAGCTCCTAAAGTCTTCTACAAAAATCAGATTTCATTTGACTGAGATAAGAGAGCCTCTGGTGCCTTTATAACACCATTGTCAATAGATCAGATTTAAGCATGAAGTTCATATTGTACTCCAAACCCATCAGGTATTAATTAAAATATAGTAGTGTAATACAGTTATTCAAATATCATCAGATTTTCTGTAGTTTTATATAACATAATGTCAATACTGCATCATGTACATTATAATTTTCCTGTAAATATTAAAATAATTTTAAGACCAATAGAAATTTTTCTAACATTTTTTCCAAAGTCCTTTTTTTAACTCTTCCAGCTCTCTATGTAATAATAGAGAAGAAGAAGCAGTTACGTGTTTATCTTTTGCTAGTACTTCTGTGTAACTGTTAAGCTACAAGGAAGGTATAAAAGATTTACAACTGTGAGGATTAATAGAAATTGACAGAGCTAGAGGCAAATAATAATAAGTATTATTTGTTAAGTTTGTAGAGATCAGTGAATATAAAAAAACTCTATGGATCATAAATCCAAGACTTAGGGCACTATTCTGTTTCTTTTTTCCAATTTCAATAGTTTTTTTAAAATCTTTTATGGGGTTATAATATAATACAACATTTTTCCTTTCCCTTTCCTCCCTCCAAGTCCTCCCATATATCCTGTCAACTATCCTTCAAATTTATGGCCTCTTTTTTTCATTAATTGCTATTTCATGCATGTATGCATATGTATATACATGAGTATGTGTGTCTGTTCCTGTGGGGGTGCACACATATGCGAGTGCATGTACATTTGTGTGCATGTGTATAGTGGTCCATAGTTGATATCTTGTATCATTCTCCATCAATCTCTACTTTTCATCAAGATAGGTTCTCTCATTGAATCTAAAGCTCACCCTCAAGGTAATCTAGATAGTCACCTTGTGCCAGGAATGTAGTCTGAATGAATTCTCTCACTTATTAGATTTTTGACAAGGGGAAAATAAACTGCCTTCCTGTATTTCTATTTCTCAACATAAAGCATAAAAATTATAGATGAGTTAATTTGTACAAATCATTTGGAAAAGTCCCTGATTCATAGTGTTGGTATTCCGCTGTGATGCCAAAACAAAGCACTTTTACACAAATGGTCCCTTTTGAACTTCACAGTCGGATGCCAGCAGGGAAGATGTCTTTATTACAAATTTATGGTTGATAAATTGAGGATTAGAGATTTCTCGATGACTTGTCAAAACTTGACTTCCAGTTCAGTATCAATATGTGATGGAGAAAGTGTAAAATGTGGGTCTTCTGACTCCTAATCTAGTGTTCTTGTGCTAAACTGCACCATCTCCTTTAATTTCTAAGTTACGCATTAAATAAGTCATCAAACTCGAATGCGGCCCACTCATCAGGTTCAATCTGAAAATAATGGCATAGAAATTAAAGAGGATCCAAAGATGAGTGGCAAGAAAATGATTAGAGCATTAGAAAACAGGGCCTATGAAGAAAGGTTATACAAGTTGGGGTGGTTTATCCTGGTGAAAGAGAGCCAAGAGGCAGTTTAATCACCATGCCCAAGTATAAAGAGTTAGCATAAAGAGGGCACTGACCAACTGTTCTGCATGCCTAAGGACAGTGCTAGAGCAAATGAGCTTAACTGGACTAGAGAGATGGTCAGCACTAGGAAGGACTCATAAAGGAGAGGGGAAGAAAGGAAAACCTCCCAGTTCAGACTGCATGGAAAGTAAGATTGTGTTGAATTGGTGAAAAGTTAAGATTAACCAAGGTTTTGAGATTATTTTTCTAAAATTATCAAAAATTTCAAGTTCATACTGTGTGCTAGCAAATAAAGATCCTTAGAAACGACTTAACAAGTAGTGGAGGAAAGCATTACTCCTGGGTATCTGTGCTTGTAGGACTCATATCAGGTACAGAAGTCCATAGATGCCCCTTTTATAAAATGGCATCACATTTGTATGTATCCTATTCATAACCACCTGCATAATTTAATTCATTTCTAGACTGCTGATAATGAATGAGATATACATGCCATAAACATTTGTTATGTTATTCGGGGGATAATGGCAAGCAAAGGGTCTATATGTATGTAGTAAATATGTGAGTTTTTAAAGGTATTTTCGATCCCATGTTAGGTGAAGTCATAGATATAAAAACCATAAGTTACAGAGAGCTGACTGCAATTCCTAACTTGTCTGTATGTTGTATATGCAGAAAGTTAACCCTTAAAAGAGATTTAAATGTTTCCCACTTGATTTATTTTTTACCACATTTCTTTTCTTTTTCTAAACATTATTATTAGTGTATACTCTGCCTGAATTATAGCATGGATAAAATGGGACAAACCAATATGATCTACCAAGCAAAATGATAGAATGTGTGGATTTTTTTCCCCAATGCTTTCTCATGCCAAGGCATCACTTCTTGGATGATATCAAAGAGCCTGTTAAGAAAACAATACAGAAGCAGGCCAAGCCCCAGCCCTTACTCTCAGTTCTCCTGACAGAACATTAAGTTGGGTTAAGACCACATAAGACAATCTGAGTTAGCCTTTAAGAATAGTTTTGTGTGTGGTGTAGTTGAATAAACATACGCTTGAGAAGCAAAGACACATGAGTTCAAATCTTAGCCTCCCACTATCATGTCACGTTGAGGAAAATGCCTGTTTATTTAGGACTTAATTTTGCAACTCACTACCATCCTTCAACTGTTGTTTAAGATTGCATCACGTAATGTGTAAAAATTATATATTAGTACTTCAATCCTAGGAGTCCCTCAATATCTGGTAACTGTGGCTATTTGCTCGTCAGGAGTTTCTTCGTTCAAGAATAGTGTCCTTTTGGATTTTCCAAGCTATCGGTTGCATTTGGGGTCATATTTCATTTGGGTCTCACTGAATTCATCATGTTCAAACACCTCTGCTTTTATCTTCACTGTAACTTTAGGGAACGCACGTTGATCAATCAACTCAAGCACTATTTGAGGATCAACTAGGTTTTCATCATCACTTAAAATAATTAAAGGAACTAAAAATCTTGTGCCACATATGATAATTGGGCATTCTTAATAACAAAAAGTACTAAATGGCTACAGTATTCCAGATACCACTATGCAATAGGATTTTTTATATATATTATATTCATATATTTAATATTTAAACATTTAATTTAATTACATTTAATATATTATATAATATATATTTCAAGGTAAATATATATTCTTATGTATTATAGTATATGCTTATATTTACCAATATACTTATATACATTTTCCATATGTTTGTGTGTGTGTGTGTGTGTGCGTGCATGTGTGTGTAAAAATGCATATATCCCTGTAAGGTAGATTGAAATATTAACTTCAGTTTTAAAGATGAAGAAAAGGAAACCTAGAAAGTCACAGAGCTAATAACTGGTTAATCTAGAATTTGAACCCAGGGAATCTGACTGCATATGTAATTAATCACTGCAGTAATTGGCCCTGCATCTGACTGAATTTTTCAGTTGGAACTTATTCAACCAAAAGTTATAAGATAAGCATCCTGATGAGGCCTGAAGTGGCTTTGTTTACACAACAGGCATTACACAGATATTTTCTCCACTTGATGAGGAGTCATATCCCATTAACACAGAGAATTGAGAACACACCCTCAAATCGACACTTTCCTGAAGTGCTCATTTGTAACAAACAGGTTCATTTACTTATAGTACCAATATACCCACGGTTTGGATTGCGACCCACAGAGACATATATTGCAAGAAGGATTTGCCCAGAGTGTTCTGTATATAAAATTAGCATCGCTAGAGACTAGGCCAAGAATCGTGGCCTCCATGGTCTTACCAAAGTCTTCTGGCAATATGTGACCAGCAATGCCTTACCCCTACCCCACCCCCACCTTAGCACCTAGAAAGCCAAGCATGAATTCTAAGGTGTAAATACTTGTTGGAGAAGCATTTCAGGTAGGTGCTTAGACTTGAGCAGGAGGACAGCAAGGGCTGTGGTTCTCCCTCCTCCCGCTGCCACCACTAGACCCTAATGAGATGACCCACTTCCTTAAGAAGCAAGCCTTAAAGGCCTCCTCCCACCACAAACTCTGAACCACAAAGATCTCTTCTTTCCCTGTGGTCTTAAGAGTGTTTGAAAGATCAGTGGCACGCTGAGCATCAGGGCACAAGGTAAAGAGGAGACAGATACAAAAACCAAAGTGGACGTGCCTTCATCAGAACACACAGGCCCGGGACGTCTCAGAGGAAGCCAGGCAAAATAGGAGAAAATAACAATTGGTGCCATAAAACAAGATAAAATATACCGTGTTTCAAATTGGCTTTCCCAAAGCAAAGGAGAACACTTTAGGATCTAGGTTTCTCCAAAAAAAAAATCCACTCTTTATCTCTATACTACTTTAATCACAAAAGTTTGGAAGGCATAAAGAGTGATTTGACAAGACCAAGTCAGAAAAGAGAGTTTTAGGGGGAATCTTACTAGCTTCTTAGAGAACTTGAAAAAAACACCCTTCTCAGATGGAGGGTAGGTTTAGCCACCACAAGGCCTTACTTTAGACCCTGCCCTGCCCTGCCCCCATTCCCCAGATTCCTGTATATCACAGGTAGGAGAGTCTGTCTTGAGGAAAACCTTATTCCATCAGCTTCTTGCTTTCTTTATGGAAACAAGCTATAGAACACTGATTGGACACACAGGCCAATCCAAAGCATACCTCGTTTTAGGAATTTTAGCATTCAACTATGTCTGTGACCCTTCACTTGTACTCTGTTGTATGAGGAGGCCACTTGTTTGTTCCTGATTGCTCAGCCTCAAAATAGCCACACAGAAACTGTATTTATTAAAGCATTGCTTGGCTAATAACTATAGCATTCCTACCAAGCTCTTACATGTTAAATTAACCCATTTCTATTATTTTATATTTTACCATGAGGTTTGTGGCCTACCGGCAAGGTTCCACCTGCCAGCTCCTGTCTTTCCCTTCTGGCAGCTACATGGCATCCCCCTGACTCCACCTTCTTTCTCCCAGCATTTAGTTTCGTTTTCCCGCCTTGCTCTACTCTTTTGTCCTATCACAGGTCAAGGCAGTTTCTTTATTCATTAACCAATAAAAGAAACACATAGACAGAAGGCCCTCCCACACCAATACTCTAGCTATGGGCCCAGAAAATATTAAGAACAAGTGTGCTCCTATTCATCCATAGCTCTCATTGCATAAAGACATTAATGCTGTTTAATATGCATTTTAAGAGTCAAGTTTTCTGTATTTCCCAGTCTCTTTCATCATAAATGTAGCTCTTGCCTATAATGCTATTCTTAAGTGTGGCTGGGCTTAGGAAAGTGGGTTTTTTCAGTAGTGGACTCTCTTCCCCACTAATTTAACTACCACAGAAAATAAATTAGGCATCTGGTAGAACTGGAAAAGACCAATACTCTCATTACTTCTTTGAAAGATAATGCCCTTTCATGGTCTCACTGGAGGGAGTGAAAGAGAATCCCGAAGAACCTTTGTTTTAATCTCTAGCCATTCCCTTTTACGCTACTGAGAATATGGAAAAGACAATAGGGGTAGCTGCCAAGAATCATAACCTGTCAAAGTGCTGAGAGTAAGTGACTATGTGGGGGAATCCAGAGGTGTCTCAGCAGTTAAGAGCACTGTCTGCTCTTGAACGACACCAGCATCAACATTGAGTAGCTGTCATTTCGTGGATACTGATAGCTTCTGACCTCCTCTGGCACTCACATGCACGTGGTTGTGCGCATACAGACAAATAGGTATGCACACAAACACATCAACAAAGTTTAAGAAATAATTCAGTGACCGGTGAATGCTCAGCCATACGTGGGACATGTCTATTACACCCTCACTGGTTCCTGGAGCAGCACAAAAGACAAGGTCAATGGCAGAACAGAAAGAATGAAAGAGCTGGAGGAAGAAGAGGTGGATCCTTGTGTTGTGCTGCCCTAGTATAAAAGGAACTGGCAACAGCTGTGATTACCCACAGGCAACACACAAGTTTTTGTTCAATAGCTTCTTGCTATGAGGGAGGAGGGGAACTCACGAGGCCCCACCCCTCTCTGTGTTTCTCTAAGTAGTTAATGGTTACTGAGGAAGGAAGAGACACTTTCTTCAGTGGTGTAGTCACTGGTTAAGTGTCCATACTCTTATAAGAACCCCCTTTTCATGCTTCTGTCAGTAACTTGAATGAAATTCATTGGGCCACACACAAAAAAAGGCATGTTATAGGGCATGTCTATTCTCTATTGTCAGTAACTATCTAAATCACGCAATATGTTGAAGGGTTTCAGTGCATAATATTAAGCAAGAAAATGAAAACGTCATGTCTTCAGGTTAAGAACTAGAGACCACTAGATACCATGATTGAATGAGTAACAAAAGGGGTCTACACAAAAAATTAATGAGACAAGCAAATTCTAGAAGGAAACTTAAATTGGTTGGAAATAGGAAAAGAAATGACACAGCCAAGTAGCACACACTAGGAGATGAAAGGAGGCCAAAAAGTATTTTTTCTACACGCTGATCTATATTTGAAAGCTCGTCTATAGGACATTGGGGAGGAGGGAAACAGAAGAATGTCTCTCTGGATGCTTCTAGATTCAACAGTAAAAGAAAAGATACGATTCTTCTTTGTTTTCCTGTGCCATTTCTTTCCCCATTTCGATGCTTAACATTGTGGAAACAATTGAATGAATATTTTGAAGCAAAAATAAATGCACCTCCAAACTATAGGACAGCATTGCCAAAGCAAAACAATTACTGGATTACCTGAAAACATATTCACTGTAAACATGACTTCTCCCAATGTCAACCTAATGTCCTCTCCACCCTTGAGTGGGTCTCTGTACTTGTATTGAAACTTTTCAATATGTTAGAGGACTTGGACAATCACTGGCAGTCAAAAATAAACTTGCTCCCTAACATGTAACAATGTTTATCATGGGAGCTGGTAACAGACAGTAGTATTCTACATTGAAGGACTTTAGCTTTAGTTTATTTTTTTTTTAAAAAAAAATGGCTTGATTATCTGGTCATACTTCCGCTAGATTGGCTTGGTGAATATTTAGAAGCAAATTCCCTCTGGGAAAATAAAAAGAAAAAAACTCATTCACGATCATTACTTTGAAACAGAAAGACTCTTGTTTGTTTCAGATGATAGAAATTGTTGGCCCCAAAAAGGAAATGTTCCTATTAGACCAACAGTATTTTTTTTCTCAGTTTTAAAAATCTGGTAGCTCATTATTCACTTATTTCCTAGGAGGGTTGGAGGGGTATTTTTTCAAATCAACAAAAATTCAAATTACTTTTCATTAACTAACTTCAGAGTTCCTTCTGAAAATTCTCAAGGACTAAGACTTTCTGAGATGAAGGAAAATATCCAGGAGTTTTAGAAAGCAGAATATACAAGCTTGACGCAGGAGACCTGGATTTTAGCACCAAGCCACAGACTTCAAAATGTACTTCATTGCCCGACCCCTAAAGCAAATGTGTTAAATGTTCCCAGAGACTTCCACGTCCAAGAAGCTATGATTCCCAGTGCTTTGAAAATCAAGATAGAGAATTCAATTCATGAGATATCAATGGAGGAAGTAGGTATAGTATATCTCGGTGGCATAGTATGTGTGATACTCCAGGTTTAATCTCCAGCACTGTGATGAATGACAGGGAGGAAAGAATCTGTGAGAGAGAATGAGGGGAGGTAGAATGGGGAAAAAAGGAAAGAAGGAAGATTAAAAACAGGGAGAAAGGGGAGGAAAAGAAAAGGAGAGAGAGAATAGGTCCATTTTATCTTACCTCATGCTAAACATAGTAAGTGGAAAAGAGTAAGTCTTCCTTTCTGAGGAAGTTTACAATCTAAGAAACTGACAAGGAAACACAATAATTCTGGAAGGCAGAATATGACAGCTATCACAAATGTGTGAGTCAACTTTCTTGCTTTCTCAGATTGCCAACTAGTGACTGTCAATAAATGGTTTTTGCTGACTGAGATTCTTGAAAGCCTGAGCATCGGGGAGTTCTCTAAGACTTGGGAAGACAGATGATAAGGGGCATAAGATAGTATAGCCTTCAGAGAACATCACCACTAGGAAGTTCATCATGTACCTCTATCCTTAGAGCACAGAACAACATGCATCCCTGTTAATAAGAGTTTATGTTTGATCCAAGCTAGTACCACATATGTATAGATATGAATATCACCTCAGTGCTTCCGGAAAATGCCTAGGGAAAATTCCTATTAATTAAAGCCTTCTGGTAGTTGGGCTCTGATTAACTGATTTGTTTGTTCATTACAAAGCTTTCCTAAGTTCCTGGCTATATCCACATCAACCACTCTCCTCCTGCTTGGGCTTTGCATATAAGAAACATTAATTCCCTCTTAAGAAGGAATCAGAAAAATAATGTATCTTAAAGACAAACTCATCCTTCCTTCTTAACATCACAATTTTAGGACTAAGTCTGGTACTTTATTCCCAGATCTTAAACATAGGAACCAATGTAAGTACAACAATAAAGCTGGTGTAAATATCACCTTTGTTTTTAGTTGACCCTGTTACAAATCAAATGGGAATTCAAAATAGCTATATTGAAAAACAGAAATAGAAGAAAGCCTTAACCAAGTATAGCCATGTTATCCCTCTATGGGAAGTGCATATATTTTCTGTTGGCACAGAAAGAAAGCCCCCGCCATGTCTGAGTTTGTGTGGCTTCCACTGTGAACACCTTAGTTGCAGAGTCTTTGCAGACTCTGAGAGTGTGACAGTCCTGTGGGTTTCAATTGCTGGCTTGGAAACACTAAGTATTTTTTAAATCACCATTGGGCTTTATTAGGAAATTTTCTCAGATTAAGAACAACAAAAATGTAGCAATTAGAAAGTTTGTCATGCAGCTGCATGATTACGGGAGCCCTTTCCCAGATTCTAACAGATGTTACAACAAACTGCTTGAAGAAAGCTGCGAGAGCCACAGTTCACAAGAGCAACACAAAAGCTAGCTATTGTTCAAACCCACGTTCCCACGAGACCCTTATATTTAAAATAATTTAGACCTCTAGGCTCCCCTACAGAGAGGCACCAAGCAAATGCAAAAGAAGAACAGTAACAAAAAATAAAATCAAATGTGTAGTTCTGTCTTCCTCGCCATGCAAATGTGAGAGGCACATGCAAATAACAAAGCAATGCAAATATCCGGACTTTCATGCTACTGAATGTGGGAAACAGACCTAAACAAGCATTATGGCACTATCATGAAACACCCACTTCGCTCTTCCAGTTAAACGAATCCTTGTTGGAAAACCTTTGCCTCAGTTCAGAGATGGCGGAGTCAAACGGTCTTTGCCCACAGGTCCCAACAAATTGACAACCGAAAGGAACCATGTAATGGTCTAGCCAGGGCAAGGACTTAAGTAGATTGGTAATACCCAGAGTCATTTCACTAGGAGCAGAGCTAAAATAGAATATAGTAGCCAAGCACCATTCTATTATCAACCTTTTCTTTCTTTCTTCCTTTACCTTCCTTCCTTCTTTCTTTCTGTCTTTCTTCTTTCTTTTTTTTTTTTTTTGAGACAGAATCTCACTATGCACCCCTGCTGGCCTGGCACTAGCCATATACCCCAGGCTTGCCTCTAACTCACAGAGAACTGCCTACCTCTGCTTCCTGAGTACACCACCATGCCCACCCAACTTATTTTTAATAAACATATATGGTTATCAAATAACCTTCCACCTGAGCAAATACTACCCCTGTTCCACTCTGAAAAATAATAGCACCTGATGAAGTATCTTCTGAGGGAATACAGCTTGAGACCAAAGATTAAAACTCTACATTAATGTTTTTTTCAAAATCATGCCTGCCCTTGCACAGCCCCCTCATCTTTTTTGTCACGTTGGTGATGTCAGCCGTGAAATATAAAAAGACAAAATCCTTCCTTGCTCTACCAGCATGACTTTAGGATGAATCAGGCAGTTTCTCTAAGACATTCTAAGATGCCTATTGAGGACAAGTCTACAAATATAAGGGATTATAATCGGAATCACGTACCTCACTTCATGAGGAGGAGTAAATGAATGAAGGGAGGAACTCGTGGCCATGCAGCCTGAGAACTCAAGAAGGACTTACGCACGTATAACCTGAAGGAGTCTGACCTGGCTGAGTCAGAGAGAAGCTCAGTGACACACCTGTGAGAACCACAAGGAATGTTTCCAGAACATAGGCTGTCTTCCTGTTTTTCTGTGCAGCTTGATGCTACATTCCCATGATCATTGTTAAGGTTTAGATTTGAGAGGGACACCAAAACAGGGACAGTTATTTCATTTTTTATTTGCTTGTGGTTCAGTAGGCAAAATACATCTTTCCTAACTCAGTGAGTTGAACCAGTCCTACAAAATGCTGTTCAAACTAAGGGGCATGAGCTGAAATTGTTTTTATGGTGGTACATGCTTTTCATCCTAGCACTTGGGCGGCAGAATTACTTATAAGTCTGAGTCTCTGACCAGCCTGTGATACCATGTCCCAGGCTAGCTGGAGATACATAGTGAGACCCTGTCTTTAGAAAAGCAGAGCAAGAAGTGGAACTCCTAAAAAAAAATTCACTATTGGTAGAAGATATACCTGTCAATGTTATGACCATAAACATCAGGAAAATGAAAAGTGAACAAGTGATTTTGTCCATCGTAAGCTGCATATGAGGTTAATAGCTATCTGCCCCTTTGAAGGTAAATAAGAGAAAAGAATCCCAATACAGTCTGACCTCAGCACTACAATGTCTTGGATTAAGAGATAAAAATCAGACATGTTAAAGAAATGTCTAGACAGTCAAAGAGGATACTTACAGAAAGCTTCTTAAGGGTCACTCCTGAGTGCCTTGCCTTCAACTGATGTCACTTCAACAGTTCTGAGAGTCCTTTGCACATGTCTTGATGTATTTCAGACTACAGCTGGCTAACGTGAGAACCTCCTACTCAATAAACTGTCCGTCCTCCTGCTTCCCTGACCAACAGAAAATCAATTGTTACTAGATGGGCTGCTTTGTTTCAGTTTGCTCAAATGTGCAAAGGAAACACATCCCCCTTTTATTTTTTACACACTCATTAACTTAATTTCGGTCTCACCCACTCAAGCACAACACAATCCTTCAAAGGCTGACCTAAACTGCTTCGCCATTTGGTATCCATGGCAACCACCACCAAGCTGCTCAGAGAGAGCTGCAAGTAGTGGCAGGAAAGTGCCCCTCCCAGGAGAGAGGTATTAACTCTTCTGCATTAGCCACATGAATAAGGGGTGGCAACAGGCTCATACCTGAATCCTCAGGCATTTCTGTCTTCAGAGAGGAGGAGTGCTCTTCACACCGTTTTTCCAAGGGATGAGAGTTGGGTTCAGCTGCTTTCATTCTCCACCTCTTCAAAATAAAGCACTAAGTGTGGTCGGATTTATATTGAGGTCTTTAAAGTGGGAAATAGCCTGCAATACATGGGCACAGGAGACCACTTCCTATGTAAAACCCCAGTGGCACAGACAATAAGAGCAACAATGAATAAATG
>JAQHUG010000060.1:429896-450439 GCA_028555095.1 Dicrostonyx torquatus
TGTGTACAGAAGTCAGTATCAGGTGTCTTCCTCAATTGCTCCCCCATTGTAGCCTTTCCATTCTTATCATCCACAATCACACATTGAATATTTACCTATGGAGCACCACACTGAAAATCACATGAAGTAGGAAACTGGGGTTCTCCCCGCAAGGGGTGATAGGCAAAGTAGGATGGTGGGACACATATCTATATGGAGTAAATAGATAATAGACTGGATAATGTAAGAGTTCAAGACCATATCGGAATCTACCAAACATAAAAATAAGTGGCCATTAGACAACTGAAACAGAAGATGGTGTTCATGAAGACAGGGTTTTGTGCTTTTCTCATGCTGTATCCCCAGCTTGATAGATATAAGGTATTGACAAACATTTGGGGCCTATGGTTGGTTGTTTGGTTGGTTTTGTTTTTGTTTTTACGACAGAGTCTGTCTATGCAGCCCCGGCTCTCCTGGAATTAGCTATATAGACCAGGCTAGCCTCAAACTCACAGAGATCCACCCACCTCTGCCTCCCAAATACTAGGAGTAAGTTCATGTACCACTATGCTCAACAGTAAACATTTGCTGGATTAACAAATTTACATCCTGACTTTTTGTACTGAGGAAGAGGGAAAGCATCACTTGTCATTCGGATATAATCCCCAGACCTATATGCATTGCATATATAATGTGACTTTTATTTTTGGTGCACAACAAGAGTCTTCTCACTGTACTTATGACTTAAACATTTATAAATTCCCACCAAAGCCATGTATGAGTATTTTCTTGCAACACTAATAATAAAAACTCAGAGACAGATATTAAGGCTCAACCTGAAGGTCATAAAAGCAAAGCATCCAGCCACTGGCTTTTACCTCGACCTTAGTCTGAAATGGCGATCCTGCCTCCAGTAATCTCAAAATGAGACTGTGTGTGAGAGCTGTCTTCTCCCATTTTATATACCTCACTAGTTCTGGGATTAAAGGCTTGTAACAGTACTGTCTGGTTTCTATGGCAACTAGTGTGGCAATTGGGATTAAAGGTGTTTGTCACCACTGTCTGGTCTGTAAGGCTGATCAGTGTGGCTGCTTTACTCTCTGATCTTCAGGCAAGCTTTATTTATTAAAATACAAATCAGTACATTTCCTAGTGGTGAAGATTAATATGGATGCAGGGCACAGTCCTTAGAAATACATTTCAAATAATTTCCAAATAGTCATTGTGTACATCCCTAAGTGATCAAACTACTGTTCTTCCAATACTTTCCACTACAGTATAATTTTTTTCACTTACTTCATTTTGAGCATTCTACATATTCTGTTTAATGACTTTTGGCTTCCAAGGCTTTGGAAGATAGAGGCAATTAGATGAACTTTGGCTTGTTTAGGGTGGTATGCATGCCCATAGACATAATATGTGCAAAAAGAGTATTTCAGAACACTAAAGGGAGACCTAAGTGATCATTTACGAAAAGAAGTAAGAATAAGGTCATCCCACTGTAACTCTGACTTACTTTCATCTCAGGTACCACAGTGTTGTCCTAGCATGCAGGATCAAGGAAAATATATTTTAAATATATATTATATATATTAGAATTAATGTCTAATATATTTAATATATTATGTTAATAATTAATATGTGATAATATGGTAAATAAATTGGGTCTGATTTCACAATGTTAGGAAAAAAGCCTAAACATGTGTGCTGTGCTCTAACTTCTTCCAAAAACTCCAAAAGCATTTGGAGCTCCAGGGCTTCTAAGCATTAGAGAAACCCAGCTCACACACTGAATGGTGCTGAACATATTGTACACTCTGTCCTTGCCACCATCTTTCAGGCATAGTTGAGAAAATATCTTCTTCTTAGTGGCAGAGTTTGCCATGGTTTTAGAACATTTTCACAAGATATAATTTTGACCCTCTGAAGTAGGTGACACTCGTAGTGAGTTTATTTTTTCCATTACAATGAGAAACAGGCACACAGGGGTTAAAGAACTTGCATAAGATCATATATTTAAGATTGTTGCCTTCCATTGCTGATTTCCTGAAAACCTCAATCTGCTTTATGTACCACATCTAAAAGAACTCATTTGGAAAGGCAGCAATGGCATTCTTCTTGTACAATATTAACTGTGCCCATGCCAGAGTCAGCTCCCTTGCTTTCCAAAGGTGTGGACAATAACCTTTACTTTGTGCTGAGCCATTTTTCTCCCCATCCCCTCCTCTGTTTCCTCAACGAACAATTAAGATCATCTGGGACTAATTATAATATTTCTTGAGTTTGAACTTGTAACCATTACCCAATTGAGGTCACTTATTTTAAATTAACTTGCCTGGTCAGAACACAGGCTTGGTTATCTTCAGAACACAGTGTAGAGAGGCCCTGGCTCACTCAGACTTTTAATTAACTAGCTAAATAACACACACTGTGACAAGCTGCCTAAGATTTGATGGAGTTGTTCATTTGCATTCAGACAAGGATCAAAATACATTGTCAGAGCTTCAGGGACTGAGTCCTCGAAACCTTCACACAGTCTCTTGTTCAAGGCTGTGTGCTTCTTCCTTTTGGTTCCCTCTAATTATTTTTCCTGTGCTTTTGTTCTGATTATCCAACATTCATCACAAATGCAGCCTGTGATTCAACAATGACAATTCATGTCATATGCTGAGAGGGAATCAAAAATTGGAGTCATGATCATATGAGCCAAGCACAAAGCTTCATGAAATAATTAGGGGAATCAAACGGAGATTCCCAGGATATCCAGCAACAAAGAAGACTTTCTGAAGAGTTGGGCCTCAACTGATCGCCACTTAGGTAATAATACATAATAGCAGTAGGCAGTCTTTGTTACACAGAATGCATGATGGGAGCTGATCATCCTACAGTAATAACGATAGTAATGACAATTCTCATTGACAGTGATTAGTAGTAGTAGTATAATAGCATGGCTGTTAACAGTGACTAGGCTTTCGAATCAGTTAAACCCGATTTTGACCTCCATCTCCAACACTGTACACCTATGAGTCCTAAGGCATGTTGTCACACTTTTCTGAGCCTCATTGTCTTAGCCTGAGTAATACATTCACAATAGAGCCTACCTTAAAGGACTGTGGTGAGGATTCAGAGAAATAAAATCTCTGACTCAGGCAAGTGCTTGCTGCAGAAGCCTGAGGATCTCAATTCAGCTCCCCCAAGCCGATGTTTAGATAACCAAGTCTGATGGGGTGGCGAGAGTGGGATCCCTAGTACTTGCTGGCTAACCACTTTGGCAGAATGAGTGAGTTCTCGGTTCACCAAACTCACCCTTTTACCATGTTTGGCAAGAATAAGATGGAGAAGTAATGTCTAATGTTGACTCTAGCCTTCACACACACACATACACACACACACACACACAGAGAGAGAGAGAGAGACAGAGACAGAGACAGAGAGACAGAAGAGAGACAGAGAGACAGAGACAGAGAGAATTTAAAAATTATTTTAACTGGTTGCTGTGGTACACTCCTTTAAGTCCAGTACTTGAGTGTCTAAAATAGGAGAATTACTGTATGTTTAGGGTCATCCTTAACTATATAGAGATTTTAGTCCAATTTGTAATACATAGTGACATCTTACTTCAAATGAATAAATAGGTGATAGATAGGTAGACAAACAGATGATGATGATGATAGATAGATAGATAGATAAAAGATGAAAGAGGAACATTTAAAAGAGTGCTTTGTTATAGTCACTTTTTGGTTGCTAGGATAAAATTCCATGACCAAGACAATGTATACAAGGAAGAGCTTATTTGGGTTTAGAGTTTTAGGGAGATAAGAGTCCATCATGTCAGGGAGGCATGGCAGTAAACAGTAGGCATGGTGGCTATGACAGGTTGCTGAGAGCTTATATGCTTTCCCATGGAGATGATACAGAAAAAGCACTGGGAATGTTATGAGGCTTTAAAACCTCCAATCCTGCCCCTAGTGATATACTTCCTCCATCAAGGCCACATCTCCTAATATTCCCCAAACACTGCCACTCTCTGGATCCCAAGTGTTCAAATGCAGGAACCTACGGGGGACATTCTCATTCAAACTATGACTCTTCTACACAAGTCTTGAAAAATACTAGCCTATAACAAAACCCGTCACCACTTTCTCATCATTTTGCACCTACATCTACAACACCCAACTTCCAATTGCAAACCTCTGTTCCTTCTCTCTCATTCCCAGTATTATCCTAATAATTGGCATCAGCATCCCTCTGTACCTAAGCACTAATATATCTCCATTCTTTTCACTCCATACCTGCAGGGTGTTTTTGCTTTGTTTTGTTCTTTATTTGTTGTTTGTTTTCTTGGTGTAGAGGTACATGAAATCAAGGAAGCCTTTATTCAGGAGGCTGCCTGTGAACTGGGTCTTGAGGAATGGATATAATTTCTGCAGGGAGAGATAAAGCCAATGAGGAGTATTAAAAGAGCATAACCAGTCAATATATGACAAGTACTAGACTCTGTCTTAAGCGCTAAAGATATATTTCACACATTTCTTTCTTTGGTTCTATGAAGTAGCTATTAGTGATAGATGCTTTTACCATGTAGGCTACTCAAACCTAGAAAGCATTAGTTAATTGCTCTAAGTTACATTGAAAAGCAGGGTCTCTCAGGGTCTCTAACCCAGCAATCCAGCCTTCTTTAGTGTCTACAATACTTTATTCCTTTATGTGATTATATTCCCCATATTTCCTATTTTATAGATGGAAACCTAAGAATGGAATGTAATTTAACTTGCCTAGGATCATGAAGCTAATAACTGATAAATCTAAGGCATAATGCCTTTAGCAGATCTCCTTTAATTTGCTGACCATTTACATGGCCCTTCTAACTTAGCTTCTCCCACCATCATTACAATCACATCTTTTTATATAATACATGGCTACCACACACCAAATACTTCTGTTACCTCAGATATAATTCTCTCCTTTAAGAACCTATTGCTGCCACTTTACTAGACCAGTAAAATTCCTAACTGCAGTCTAAATATTATTCTTACACTCACAGATAAGTAGAGCATTCACTCCTTATCAAAGAATTTATTTTTACAGCAGATAGAAACTGTTACAAAAAGCCACAACTGGCCAGAATGCATGGAAAAAATTGATTATGGGCGACCCAGTGCCAACTGATACATCTGCAACACCACCCCATATCTAAGGCTCAGAGAACATCTCTGAAGAGGGGGAGAAAAGACTGTAAAAGTCATCCTTGAAATGACAGGGATGTTACACCCATGAAATCTCAACAGTATGGCCACCTAAACAAGTCCTAAACAATTCTAACTCCATTAGACATGCTAATATGAAAGGGGAGAAATCTCACAGGGCCCCATCCCTATATGAAAAGCTACAGGCTATTAGTGACTGATGAGAGAGGGAGAATTCACCTTTCCCCATCAGGTCCAATACATACAGTTCAACAAAAATAATTAGGTAGAAGCTGTGTATTTGAGAGGGAATAGAGGAGGATGGGGCAGGAGGTATGGTTAAGGGAGGAAAGGTAAGGGAAAATGAAATAATTATAATTTAAGTTTGAAAACTGCAAAAACATAGGTTTATATGGTGGCATGTGCCTATAAGCCTAGCACTAGGGAGGCTGAAATAAGATCATGAGTTTGAGGCTATTCTAGACTATAGAGACCTTGTTTTAAAGTAAACAAATATTTTTAATTAAAAAAAAACCTTTTCCTTTAGCATTGAAGCACTATAAAACAGCAAGACTCTCCTGAAATCAGGAAAAATAGCCTTTTACAATAGATCTCTCTTCATTTTCAAAATAGCATTCTATTTAAGTTACCTGTTTGTCAGGTTCCCACTTATAAAAGCCAAAGGAAAAAATTATTTAGATTTCTCGTTGGAGGCAAAGTACTTTCTATCTATAGCAGGTTGAGTTAATCATTCTCTCCTCAGTTGTACTTTGTTCATATTTCTGTTCTCGCACTTCTCCCACTGGATTATAATCATCTGTTAACTTGGCTGTCTTCCCCATTCAAGCATGACAGCCTCCAGACTAGGGCCCAGATTCTTGTGACCTCTGTCTCCCCGTGGTCTATCCCCACAACTGGCACAGACTGAGCCCTCAGCAAACATTTATTAAAGGAAAAGAAAATGAAAAGGTGGTTGATAGAGGCAGCTTTCCATACAGGAGGCACATTTCTTCTGATTCTGATGATGTGCCAGAAAACGAGCTATTGTCAAAAGACCAAAGTATCCATTTGTAGTATCAATTGATTGCTGGGTTAATAATTCCAGCATTGCGGATTTTAAGCTACCCATGGTTTCTTTAGTGGCTCAGAAAACTGGAATATTTAGCCAGTGCCATTCAGAGGCTCCCTGTGCTTGACTGAACATCAGCAGTTCTTCCTAGGGAGCTTGAACTGTTTGCATGCCAGTGTGATCATGAAGGTAGATGAGCTGGAGAGGAGGGCAAGCTGGTGCCAGATTCAAAACAAAAGAGTGAAAGGCCAAAGGAAACACTTCTGAGTTTGGAAAATTGTATGTTTGTCCGCCCACCCCCCACCCCCAGCCCTGATGAACTAAGCCTCAGTCATTTGTCATCCATTTGCAAACTGAGATCCACTTAAATGACATGGCTCCCAGAAGAGGAAGGAAGCTGCCAACTAAGCAATTACCCTGAAAATTGCATTGGGTTTCTGCGAGATACTTCCTTTTATTTGAAAATATAAACATGGTCATTCACTTCAGCTCTCAAACCTTTTTACAGATTACTGTGTCAAATACTGAAAACACGGCACAAATGGAAATGTATTCAAAGAAGGCATAGCGATTCTAGTCTCTGCATCCATACCAGGTGCTTTCTCTCCGTTCCCTGTCGGGATGCTTCCTTAGTCTGAGCTACGCCTAGCTCTCTAATACTGTACTCTGTATTCACACCCGATTTTGCACACAATAATGAGTCTAACTAACAATTAAACAGCAAGATTTGAATCCAGAACCACATAACATCAAGGTTCATGTTTTTTTCTAATACATCACTTTTAATAATTATCAGGTAATTTCCTATAAAATGATGCTATATATTGCTATGATGCATTGACAAACACTGTACCTTTTCTTGATGTACTTAGTTCAGAAGACTTATTATAGAGTACCGTGTTTATATGGGAGCTTTACTATATTTATTTCACCAGATAATCAGAAGATATTCCATTTTAAAAAATTCAAATGACAAGACCACTCCCATTCCAATGCCTGCTACTTATCACCCATAAAGTCTTCCAGAAGGTCTTTGTCATCAGCTCACAAATTAAAATGGTTTGAGCATAAATGCACATACAAAACACACACAGAAAGCAAAACCTTGAATAGGCATTTAGGATAAAGCTGTGAAAGGAGCTATGAGGGTCACCTCAAGTTTAAGGCCAGTCTGGATTACTCAACTAGTTCCGTGGCTAGCCAGGATTACATAGTGAGACATTATACTACAAAAGAAGAAAAATAACTTCAATTAACTAAATGTATTTTAAAATGTGTGTGTGTGTGTGTGTGTGTATGTGTGCTCACACATACCATGGTACAAATGTGTAAGTCAGAAGACAGATAACTTGCAGGTGTCAGGGATCAAACTGAAGTCATCGGGCTTATTTTTCATATCTGCTTAGCCACCTTGATGACCCTCTCTTGCCACTCCATATTAAAGCTTCTACATATTGCACTAAGCTATGATAAATGGAATATGAAAGTCTGGGAAGCACAGAGTTACCCCTAAAGGATGATCGTTAGTAAAGTTCCTACCCTCTAATCCTCACATTCTAGAATTTTGTTTCTTGCTTCTTCAATTCCTTTCTTTCCACACAAGCTTTCCTACAGACAGTGCAATTACTGACAAGATTCCTCTACTGTACGAACGTTTGTCTTGCTGACAAAAAGCTTCAGTCTCTGTGTGTGCAACACTCACACCCTCCACTACCATTGAACTGACTTCAATATAGGTCATGGGCTTTCTCTACCACTCAGATCCAGCACACTCAAGATGGCTGCTACATAAAGCCCTGCTATTCCAACATAAGAGACTAAGTGTGTGCACACTAAACTTCCTAGGAAATAACTCTAATGGAATTTGCTTCTGATATGTTTACTAAGTCTCAAACACTGAAGAAGATGACCACCTATGATCACATTAAAAAAATCTCTTCTGAAAGGTGCGGCATTTTCACCAGCCAGTTTCTGCAGCATATCACTTGTTCAGCTGATCCACACTGCTGAAATTATATCCAGTGCCATAGGAAAACAATATTTTTTTCCAACTAAGAGAAAAGGGAAGGCAGATGTGAGCCTGAAAGATATCTTTTCATTGAACATAGAGAATGTGACCTAATAGGTTTTTTCCCCCTTACATTCAGACTATCCATAAAGTAAAGGAAAACTGCCTGGTGAATTAAACCAGAAATCCTCCCCCACGAACACAACCTTCTCTCCCGGATCCTCTTGCTCAAGCATTCACATGATATTTAAATCAAAGAGAAACAAATTAAGGTGAACATCAAGGCATGTTCTGTACTCAAAGCAAAATCAATCTTTCTCTATAGATCTTTTTCTGGCGCTGATGTAGAAAACCAAACATGGAACTACTTAGGTCTGCAAATAACTTAATCTGCATACCAGATGGATCCAAGGGGGGAAAAACATACACACTTCTTCACACACATATTTTTTTTCTAAAATGTGAGCATAGAAAAACAGATGCTTTTGCCTCCCAGAGGATATGTGGGCCTCTCTCAAGTAGTCTTGTGGAGCAATTTCATCTCAAATTTCTAAAATTATGAAAATGTCTAGATTAAACATGAAATTGGAAAAGGAAGGGTCTCTTTGAGAAAAAAAACACAACTGAATATCTTAGAAATCATTTTGAACTCCTCAGAGATACTCATTTTCACAGAAAACTGGATGAGGGACAGGTTAGGAAGGGAAAAATCACTCCAAATCAGTAAACCATGATTCACTGATTTCCTTGACAGGAAGTTTGACACTGTCTACATGGCCAAGTGTTAGTATATATGCGGTCTTTCTTCTGCAAACAAACCTCGGCTCAGTGAATGAGAACTGTAGATGGGAGGGGTGGTCCCCTTTGAGATGGTAGAAATGAAGGTAAAAATAGATTTCCTTAAAACAATGAATTTTATCTCCACTTCACACATTTTCCCTTATTACATTTATCGTGTCTGCCATCACAGCAGGCCATCTATCATCCACAGCAAATCTTACAAAAGTAAAGTGACTATAGAGCATGGATGTGGGAACTTGGTATTTCTTCCTTAAATGTCACATCTGAGTGGAAAAACAGCTTTTTATCCTTGAACTTCTGAAACTAATTCAGAAAGATCTATTATAATTACTGTAAAAAGCAAAGTTGAATATTCTCTTGGCTACCAGAGTCATTAAATAAGTAAGGGTACAATTTATGCCTCGTTCATCTATAACAAATGGAGAAAGAATAAAAATTGAGCATTAACAGAACAGGAACATGCCTTTTAAATATCCAGTTCTTTTGTGCACCATATTATACCCAATATCCCCATTCCTCCCTATTTTCACAAGCCTCTCCAAGAAAACAAGTCTAAAAGTAAAGGGCAAGAAAAAAATATAGCACATTTCTCACTGAGGCCTTATTTAACTCCCATCAGTAGGAGTATAAGCAACTCCACAGAAGATCTCAAGACAACTGAGGCTCACTCTCTTAACAACTAGGGAAGCATTTCTGCTGGAAACTTTCTATGAAACATATTACATGTCCCTGGAATTTTCATCAGAAATTTCTGATCAAAGTAAACTATTGTCTGATGACTCAGGCACTCACAACAAATAGCCATGATTATACTGTGCAGTAGCACCATGTTGCCTGCTTTTCTCTCATTTCTTCCTTTAAGTCAGTTTGTCACTTCCTCTGGTACTAACGCACCTCTCCTAACATCACTCCCTGCCTCCATACACTCCCCTTCTAGCTTGTAGTGTTTAATTTACTGGGATTGGTAAGAACTGTATGTTAAATCAGAGTTAAAAAGGCACTGAAACAAGGATGAAGAATTAATTATGGGCTTCAGTGCAGCAGCTTTGTGACACCTAACTGTTCCTATCTTTAGATAACTTTCCCGTCTCCTCCAACTTAAGGCTAACTCAAGAAAGGGTGATGGGCGAGAAATACCTTCCAATAAATCCATTTGTTCTGAGCACACCATCTGGGCATGGACCAAAGCAGTTATTCTAACAGCTTCAAGTTTTCCTGAGGCTGAAAATGCAATGTCTTTATGAACAATAACTCCATTCTCTACACGGAAGCAATGTGGCATATTTCATTATTCACATCTCAAATACATTTGTAGATATTCTTCAGTTTGATCATAGCAACCCTGCTAGAAGAGCAAGAGCCAAGCTGTGAATAAGTTGATAGAGGCACAGAAAGCTGAGTCCAAAGTCAAGAAGTGAGTGCATGACCAAATCTAACCTCTGGATTGTCATCCAGGGCTTTTCTAATGATGCTACCAATGTCTAGTGTTCTTTCTTGCCTTTCTTGTGTGGAAAAACACAATAAACTTGGCCTCCACTGAAACTGAAAGAGACTTTCTTATTTTTCTCTAAGTTTGTCACATGTCCTTAGGAATAGTGCTCATTTTTCTTGAAGAATTCAAAACTCTCTGGTTTTATTATGTTGAGGGTTGTCAGTGAATTAAAAATTCAACAAATGTATGGTCCCAACTTGCCACCAAAAGTTAACAAATGTCGCCAGCAAGGATGTTTCTCACAAGCAGACACTGAAGAATACATCCCAAAAGGCACCTAACAGCTTATTTTGTGTCATGGCAGCATGAGAAATCACCCCTCAAGACATTCATTAACCTTTCTTTTCCTTCCTTCATAAATAATCAGTCTGAAATGTGGTTCATATTTTAAATTAATTGAAAACATCTCTCTTGTGCTCTCTCATTCTCTTCCTCTTCCTCTCTCTCTCTCTCTCTCTCTCTCTCTCTCTTTCTCTCTCTCTCTCATTCTTTCATATGCAAAGAGAAATGGCTTGAATCCTTATAATAATAGGAAAGTAAACATGATACTCTACTCAAAGATCCAATTCCATTTCTATGGGCCTACCTAAACCTGTACCCTCCATATTACCTTCCCTTTCTGCTTCAGGCCTTAGATATCTTGTCTTTTTCCTCTGCAAAAAATAGAACAATCATCAGCATTTAGCATTAATAAAATGATTAGAAATTGAAAATATAGTAAATCAAAATGCAGATAATATTCTGAACCTATCTCTAACCTTAGCTTAGCCTAATGTACTTTGAATAAGTTCAGAGCATGTATATTAGCTTTTAGTCAGGTAAAATAATCTAACACAAAACCCTTTTATAAGAAAATGCTGAATGGCTCACATAATCTATTCAATTCTGTAGGGAAGCTGGAAAACAGCTGGCATGCTTAAAGTATTGTTCCAGATCTGGGGATGGCACTAAGGAAGAGAGTACTTTCCTACCAGGCACAAAGGTTCCATACCATCACTATCAGTTCCAATAAATAAAGTACAATTTCTCTGGCATGTATATAATTTGGACACCACAATGAAGTTGAAAAATCATGAGGCAAATTGAAACATGACATACAGTCATGTTGAGGGTACCGGTTCTACAACAGGACTCCAACTCCAATATTTACCAAAATAGGTAGATGTTTAAGGCCCTTATTTAAAACAGTGTTTTATTTGCAAAATCCTATTAACATCTTTCCATATTCTTTAAATAACATGTACATTACTTATATTAACAATTACCACCACATAAATATCAAACAACTAGTTGTAGTGCATTGCTTGGGAGAACAGAGAAGAAAATAGTCTGCATATGTTCTATTTGAAATGATTTTTCAGATGTTTTAAAAGTGGAATTGTTTAGATGTGTGGATGGGGAAACCACAGATATGAAGGATCTAACTGCACTGCTAGCATTTCCAGAGAAAGAAAGAACCAGCTTTTAATTTCAGATTTACCATTTTCTGGCTATATGGCCTTGGAGAAATTCAACTACCTTTGGACTGTGATCCTTCATGTGTAAAATTAGACTTCAGATTTTCTGGAAATTACTCACACATACAACATCTAGTACAAGGCAAGCAAATGTTAGACATAGAATAAGGGCAGTCATGATAACTAATATTATTCAGACTTTAATGTATACTTGCAGTCTGCTATGTGGACAATACTGACCCCTTGGCCAGTTGTTTTCAAACCTCTGACAGCCGCATCCAGCTGTGTCCAAAAAAAGAATTCATAAAGCTTAACCCTACAGCATTACATCCTTAAGACCTGTTCCAAACATCATATCCATAGTTCCCCTTGTTTTATTTATCATACACTTAGCTTCAAGTTGGTCCAAAACTTGAGCGTACATCAGGTTGTTCCTTTAATCTGTATACTGCTCCCTTCCTTGGTCCCTGTATCTAGGACAGTTCCAGTGCCTCAGTGTTTTAAAATTTTTAGCTGTAATTTGTTACATGAAAATAAACCTTTACACGTAGAAAAAGAAAAAAAACACAGCTCGGTTGGTTGGAAAATATTTAGCCCACTGACATAATGAGGCAATGAAGCACACTTTGTAAACTGAGGGCCAAGTATGCAACACAGCACTGCTGATGAAAATAATGATAACTATGATGACTGAGAAAATGTTCCTCATTCTCACTACAGCTGCCATTTGAGACCAGATGATTATGGTTGTGGGAACTGTCCTAAACACTGGAAGACATCTAGCAGCATATCCGGCTTTCCCCACTATATGCTAATAGCAAACTTCCCACTAATGGCAGTCAAATATGTTGTCTGACATTGCCAAATGTCCCCTGAAGGAAAACCCCTCTGAATGCCCTGGGGCATTGCCTTCAGTGTCAAAATATAAACAGATGGTCACACATTGTTCATGTTAAGGCAAGAAAAGGAAGGCAAGCATTTAGAAAAGTTTTCAATAAGCAAAACAACCTCAGTTAACCTGAAAATCCCATTAACCCCATTCTTTGAGTGCTCTATTCCCTAAGCTTTCCAGATAACAAAAAAATGTACAGTACATTCTATTTTCTAATTTGTATGCTAAGTTCAGCTCATTTTCCATCTCAACAGCTAAGTACAGAAATCCAGTTCATGGGTGAAGGATCATCAGCTTTGCTTTTGCCATCTATTTTAAGTGACAATGGTGCTACTGACCTGGAAGTTTCAAGTGTTTTTATCCTCTTGTTTTGACATTTTAACTTTGATATTGACAACTATTCCTATTTTATCTGGCTACAATGAAATACAACAAAAAAAAAATTCTAGTCTAATTAGCAACGGTTCTACTGTATGTAAAGAAAAAATTGCACATTGTGATGAATTTGCACATTGTGACCATTTAAAAACATTCATTCTAGCCATCCCACTGATTGTACAAATAAAAAAATGCCCCTGAATAAGCAATATTTCTCATTTCTTCTCTCTGCAGGTTGTGATCCTGGGGAAACATTCAAGAGGTTATCACTACATGCTTGCCAACCTGGTAAGAACAAAAAATAGTTCTAGTGTCCCTGGGCAATATAGTCCATTTAGTTTGTGTCATCTATAATCAGCTGTAAAGGAAATACAGGAAGCACCTAATGTGTTCCCTAAATGCTTAGAGAAATAAATTTGGTAAATACCCAAACTGCCCTATAGTAGCTTTGTATTCGATTATGCTGTCTTTTGCAGCAGCAAAGCTATCTTCTTTTCTTATTTAAAAGATAATTTGAGTTGGGCCTGGTGGCACCGGCCTATAATCCCAGCTACTTGGGAGGCTGAGGCATGGTCAGAATTCAAAATTTGTCTGTGCTGCTAAGAAACTTCAAGGTCATCCTGGTAAACATAGTGAGATCCGGTCTCAAAATAAAAACTTTACAAAAATGACCCAGGAAAGAGCTCAGTAGTAGAGTGCTTGCCTAGGAAGAAGCAGGCATCAGTTCAAATCTCCAAAACCACAAATTATAACAATAATGGTAATAGTAATCTTAGATTCAATTTGGATGTCAACACTTTTAAATAGGTTTGAAAAGTAAACCAACAGACAGAGGACTCAAGAAGCTCATTCCCAATAAATCCAAGTACACATGCACACAAACACTTGCTTTGTCAGAGACTAACCAATCTTTTCAAATCAGATACAACTTGAAGTACCTTTCTACTTACACAAAACACAACCTCTGTCTGTATATTCAAATACTTCATGCCTTTAAAAGTCGTGAAGCTAGTGTTCCATCAAGGTTGTCCCATGCTTCTTCTTATTCTGAAAGGACAACTCGTTTAGTGAGTAACAAAATGGCTTATAAATTAGAAATGACTATTTGGCGAAGAGTCTATATAATACTGCCTCTGTGGAATGAAAGAGGGATGGTAAATTATCACTAAACTACTAAGAATCTATTAAATTATCACAAGTCCAAACCATAGCTTTGTTTCATCAGCACAACAAAATTGTGATCATTATAAAACTCTTAAACCAAAAGAATAGTAGCAATGGCAAATGATTAGTGTAATTGTGCTCTTGGAGTTCTTAAATTAAGGGAAATATCTTGTTTTATTTACAAATATTTTTAAATGAGAAAAGAAAGGCTGCTCAAGCCTCTTTCTTAGAAAACATCCAAATGTTACTAATTTCTGATTTAGTGTAACTCTTCAATAAGATGCTCAAAATGGAGCACTTCCATCAATTCAAGGATAAATGAATTGATTCTTCTAGGAGAAAAGAATTCCAATCCTTACCTCATATCTAGGGGGCAATTTGAGTTAGGACAATTGATAAGGGATGCTTTGAATTAGTGAGGTTAGACTAGGATTTGGCATGAAATGATGGATGCTACAGAGACAGTTTTGATAAGTTTCTCAGTTTCTTCCTAACCAATAGTCTGTTTTCCTTCTTCCATTTTCCTACTCTCATCCCTCTCATTTTGTCTTTCCTTTAGTCTTACATCTTCCACAAGGCAGTTAAATATACAACATAGTGTTCAGTATGTAGGGTTTTATGTGTTTACAGACAGTGTATGTTTAGGCAGTGCACCAGTATTTCCTTAATGAAAACCCTTATCCTTAATAAACATTGGAAAATAATTCAGACATTAAAACCAAAGTTGTTCAGATATTGCCTCACATGGAGCTAAAACAGATTTAACAAAAGTGAAATAATGGTTTTGTTCCAGTCAACAGTAGAATGTGGTTTCTTCATATGTCTGGAAACCATAGCTATTGTTTGCATAGTTGACTGAAGTTTGAGAATGAATATTGAGTTGAAATTTAGAATGTCTTGGTCTGCTTGAGTAACCACAGAAACTTCAGTTTCTTTACTGTGGATGTAGAGGTGGGAAGAGAGGATTTCTCCCATGTGAGACACTTGGAATTGATGCTAAAACATAGTTAGAAAGGCAAGCTATTTCTTGGGAGTGATACCTGTGAAAGACAAGAAAGAAATAGAGTAGTTGAAAGGGAAGGCTTGAGACCACACTATACAGCTGATACCACTGAAAAAGGAAAAGAGGGAAATCCTTCAAGAAAAACGACAGACTATGGTGTACCTCTTGGTGTACTGTATTGATCAGAACAATTACAAAGTCCTTTGCAAAGATTGCAAATAACACATCATTTCAGCCTCACTTCAATCAACCATTGGCTGCTAGAATTCAAGCAAGTATTTCTCTTGAAAGATAAGGCTGATATTGATGGCACCTGAAGCTAAAGGCGATCAGCTCACTGGACTTCTTGAGGCAAGTTGTGCCTGAGAAGATTTGAGCCCATTCACGCCAGTGATTGTCTGTTAATATAAGATGACCTAAAGAGACCCCTCCTCTTCTAAAATTCCAGCTAAGCCTCCTTATGCCTAATAACAATCTTCCAGATATGCTTTTCTTTCAACATTGAGATCTAGATCAGACACCCACCCTAAAAAAATAAAATAGCCTACAGAGTGATGGAACAGCAAGAGAGAATTGTGATCTAGCATGGTGGTATACTCCTATAAACACAGTAATTAGAAGGTACACCGCTGCAGGAGTGCCTTCTGCTCCTTCAGCCAATAGCCTTTGAGATACGAGCCCACTGGGGTGTGGTCTCTTTCGCTTTAAAAAGCAGCTGCAGCCCTCCTCTCAATCTCTTGCTTTGGACTCTGGTTTTGGCGACTAGACCCTTTTAATAATAATAATTCCAAACTGGTGTGGGATTGTTTCGTGCTTTAGTGCAAACTAGAGGATTTCAAGTTCAAGGCCATTCTAGGCTACATAGCAAGACCATGTTAGGGGTACATTGAGTAAGGATGTAGCTCCATTTTACAGTGTTTAGCTAATATTCACAAGAGTACAAAGGCTTAAGTTTGATTGAGAGAGAGACAAACAGATAGACACAGATACACAAAGAAAGAACAAACCAAGAACAAAAATAAGCTAGAGCAAGGGACACAGAGAAATAGTGGAAAAAAAGATTACTACAATGTCCTAGAAATGAATGGTGAGCTGAATCTGGAGCACACTATTCAGGATAATGAGACCTTAGGGAGATGCCTCCTACAAGAACAAGCAAAATCTGTTCCTTCAAAAAGAAAGTAATGTGTAGTATCATGTCAGTGTGAGTCATGAAAACATGAACTCATTCATTGTGCTTTGAGCTGCCACTTCTTCCTCTAGTGACCTTCTTTTCATTTGAACTCAGCCATGTACTTTTTGTAAGTCCCTGCACTCTATATTATTTGAGCAATAGACAGAGAAACTGCTATTCATCTCTGATAATAATAATGAAACAGATAGTCCCTATCATGGTTTCCAGAAATTTTAAAGCACATAAAAATAATTCAAACACCTCTAGCAATGACATACACTTACAGAGTAAAGCAAAACTATTTAGAAGTCATTTGGATGGTCAAAAAAAGGAAGTGGAACTAAGACGTTTTCTTCCAAGATGAGCCATCTGGCCTTTCAAGAGGAGCCAGCTGGGTGAAAACCGAGGATGTGTATATACTTGGAGAACAAATTCTAGTCAGTCTTGGTGTTACAACAGCACAGAAGAACTCCTTTCTCCTACAAATGCAAATTCAAGAACACTCAGCCTGCCTGAGCTTCTTATAATCACCTGCACCATAGCTCCAAGTGGCCTGTTTGATTCTAAGCTGCACAGATCTATTTAAGGTTTCCATGTCGTTTTACATAAACCTCCTTAGAGGAAGTCCTAAAAGGAGAAGGTGGGAATTTCATCAGTGTTTCAACAGAGGCCTTTCTCAGGTCAGTATGTACATGCTAAGTGGAAAACAAGCTGGAGAAAAGCTTCACTTGCTAAAATCTTTGGGAGAAACAAAAGATTCTACCAGAAACACCAGCCAGAGATGTGATCTGGTAAGGCTAGAATTAGACATTCCAGTTAAGCAAGTAAGCCTCTTACAAATTCCATGTCTGTTGGTAGTATCTTTTCTTGCTTGGGGTTGTTCTGTAATTAATTGTTTTATCTTCTAGAACAGTACTTTTACTCTGTTCTAGTCCCTAGAGGTAACTATTATATATGCAACCCATCAGTTGAGCAGCAACTCTTTCCCATATGGTAGGTTCCTAAGTCAGGACCTTTTACACTGTATTGCCATGCTTATCATGTATCATGATTTAATATTTTCATATATGTCAACAATGGTAGCTCAGATAGTACATGTAAAATGTCCTAGGTTAAGATTAGGGATTGACATCCTGAGAGAGGTAATCCACACCCAGAAAGACAAACATGGTATGAACTCACTCATAAGTGGGTATTACCTGTGAACTAAAGGATAACCAGGCTACAATCCACATGCCCAGAGAGGCTAGCTAACAAAGAGGACCCAAAGAGGGCCACATGGATATCCCTAGGAACAGAAAATAGAAATGATCTCCTGGGTAAACTGGGGGTGGGGGTGTGATGGAGAGAGAGAGAGAGTAATAAAAGGGATGTCTTGATGCAGAGGCATTTGGGGGATAGGGAGAAACCGGGTGCCAGGGAAATTCCCAGGAATCCAAAAGGATGACCCTAGCTAAGGCTCCTATCAATAGTGTAGAGTATTCCTGAACTGGCGTTCTCCTGTAATCAGATTACTGACTACCCTAATTGTCATCACAGAACCTTCATCCAGTAACTGATAGAAGCAGATGCAGAGATCCACAGCCAAGCACTGGGCCAAGCTCTGGGAGTCTTGTTGAGAAAATGGGGGTGAAATTATACAACCTGAGGAGGGGAATAAAGGTCATCTCAAGGTTCCTCACAGAAACAACTAACCTAGGCTAATAGGGGCTCACAGTCTCTGGACTGACAGCTAGGAAGCCAGCATAGAACCAACTTAGGCCTTCTGCATGTGTGTGACAGTTGTATAGTTTGGTCTGTTTGTGAACTCCTAGCAGTGGGATCAGGACCTGTCCCTGGCAGTTGAACTGGTTTTTGGGAACCTATGCTGGGTTGCTAGCCCAACCTTGATGCAGGAAGAGGAGACTAGTCCTGCCTCAACTTGATGCACCATGCTTTGTTGATGCTCATTGAAGGCCTATCCTTTTCCAAAAGGAGATAGAGGAAGAGTGGATAGGTGGAATGTAGAGGGGAGGCAAAGAGTGAGAGGAGAGGAGGGAGGAGAAACAGCAGTCAGAATGTAAAATAAATGAAAGTATTTCATTAATTAATAAAAAGTGTTATATTAAAATAAAATGATTGGGGATTGATGTAAAGGACGAAGGTAGTATGGTGTGATACAAACCAAAGCAGTAACCTTTGAATTAAGAGTCAAGTTTAAATCCTAAGACTTTATTTAACTAGCCATATCTCTGCACCTATTTATTAATTTGCAAGATGGAAGAGGGAGACCAGATTACTATTTCCCAGATTATTTGTATGAGCTGGCATCAAGTAGTACATGGCAAAACTCTTTAAGGCTTATTTGGTTTTGAATTTATATTAACTATATATTAAAACTAACTATCCTATCAAGTCTGTGATTTCACAGACAATTTTTTTAGAACAAAGCAGAAATAGGTGTTTAAATCTCAAAAGCATAGTCAATGTAAAAATATTACGTAAATTTTGGCTTAGACGCAGATTTTAGTAGTAAAATGTAAAGGTGACATATTTAAAACTAAACTACTAAAACACTCCAGGTCACTTCTGGCTCTGGATTTGTTCCATCTTAGATGTCACCTGGGTTGGCTGTGAATGAGAGAATGAACACAGCACCTGGGTGGCTGCTATGCACATAGGTAGGGGAGCAGCTCTCCTTAAGGCAGGCAGGCTGAAGAATTGAAATCAGTCCAGATGGGCATAAGCCAAGAGGACTGTGAGTGCCCTTAGCCAACTTCTAAACAGAGATGAGGATCTGAAGAACCAATCAACGTAACCCAGCCAGTGATAAAAGACAAATTAGATTCATGTTGAAATGGCCCAACAGCAGATGTTCAGGACACCCCAGAAATCAGGCCAAATAATCCAAGCACTTGAGGTGCCCAGGAGAAACCATGAGCCATAGCAGGGCACATTCATTGCTGCAGCATTTAAGTTCCTCCGCATTGAGGACAGCTACTGACCCTGCCAGGGGAAGGCAGGTAATGTCAGCTGTCAGTGAAGAATATCAAGGACAGGCAATCAAGCAAGGTATTGTGCAGGGGACAAAAAGGGATAGAAGTTAATGTATCTTTGACTCCTCCCTGCTGTGTTGCCATTTTCTTGGAACTTCCTTGATCTTAAAACGTCTCATGAGTAGAGACTTATTGCCTACCCCCTTCTCAAATCATTTTAAAAAAATCAAGAAATGGACTCAGAAGAGATACTCCACTTCAACTTGCCCAAAAGAATACAGACAATCTGTGAAGTGACTTGGGCTTCCTGCTCAGTTCACCCGTGTATCGCAGCAAGACAAAAGGTCAGCTTTACAAAGGGCACATAAAAGCTTGTGCAAAGGTGGGCTAGTGGAATGGCTCAGTAGGTAGAGGTGCTTGCCCCCAAACCTGATAACCTAAGTTCCTTCCCCAGAACTTACGTGATAGAGAAAACAGACTCCTAAGGGTTGTCCTTTGACCTCCACATATATGCAGAGATATAAAAATATGAAGCACACACTACAGATTTATGAGAATGAAGTGATCAAAGACAAAAGTGCTTTATAGACAAGGGCAGAAAGCTGAGCATGGTATGACATCCATGGAGACTGAGCACTTAAGAAGTGGATGAGAAAGGATCCTTAAAATGAAATGCTGACTCAAAAAGTAACATACAAAACTAAAACAAGGAAAGAATTGTGAATCTGAGTTTTAAAACTGTCCAAAAATGAATGTATCTAAAAGGCATATTGTGTTCTGCTACCTCCACTCTCTAATCCATCTTGTATTATCACTCTTGGTCTCTCACTCTTTTTTTCTTTTTTTCTTCTTTTTTTATTGTTAAAATAAAAATTTACATTTATTCCCCTTGTTCCCGGCCCTCCCGCTCCCCCACTACCCCACGGGCCTCCCCCTGCTTCCTTAAGATGGTGCAGGATACCCTG
>JAQHUG010000060.1:451795-513903 GCA_028555095.1 Dicrostonyx torquatus
CAAAAAGGCATCCTACTGAATGGGAGAAGATCTTCACTAACCCCACATCAGACAAAGGCCTGATCTCCAAAATATACAAAGAACTCAAGAAACTGGACATAAAAATTCTAAATTCCCCAATTAAAAAATGGGGTAATGATCACTCTTTTCTGTAGCTCCCTCCTCCCTTTTCCCTCTTGTCGTCTTTTTTTCCTATATCTCCCTCACTCACATAAGAGTGTGTTAGGAGAAATAGGGAGAAAGATATTAGATGATACTGTCTTTTAAATTTTACTAAGACAAAAATCATCACTCATAAAGTGAAATACAAAAGGACACTCAGGGGCAACCTAGGCTTGAAGAAATGACTGCTGTGCTTACCAAATCTTGGGGTGAACCTAAACCAGAAAAGAACTTGCTTTGTTTCAAGAGAAAGCAAATGAGATTTGAGTCATGCTGCTAGACTTGCCAATACCATCCCTTCTGCTCCCTTTCCCTTTCAGGTCTTCCTGTTCTGTTGTCTGCTTTCCCTTCCTTTGTTCTCCCAATTGTAATGTTCTATATAAAAATTCAACAAAGCTGTGTGTTGTGATCTTCTCAGCAAATGCATAAAAACACAGAGGTCACTGGGTTGGAGCCTGGTTTTGTAAGCAGGGGAAGTGGGCTTTCGGGGGGGGGGAAAGCTGCCTCTGGTCCCAAATGCCAGGAAAGACAGCCACCTCCCCTGGATATACAACCTCTCTGGTAGCTCAGGATTCAGTTTCTTCTTAGAATAGAGATATAATACAGCAAAATACAAGAGACAGAGGAATGGGGATTTGTCTGAAGACTAAACTCCTACCATGTTATTGAGGGCCACAAGCATTAGCCAGCTTAAAGTAGACTACTTTAGCTACTCATTCCTCTTCCTGTAAAATGCTTCCCTATGTCTCTCTGCATCTCCATCTCTTCCCTCCTTCCTGCCTGAAATTTATAACAAAAGATCAGCCACCTAGTCAATTTTATACAAGATGAGTTGGTAGAATTATATTTTCTCTCCCAAACTTCTCAATGCTGTCTCTAAAATATGGCTACATGGTAGATTTATACACAGGTGTTCCTTGATTTTATGGGGTTATATCATAGGATGAAAATACCATAACTTGAGAATGTGTTTAGTGGCCTGAGCTACTGAATTTCGTAGCTGAGCAACACAGGACACTGCAAAGCATTGTCATTGACTCTGGCAGCTACATGACTGAGTAGAAGCAACTCACTGTTCTGTCTTTGCCCAGTATCACTAACCAGAGTCATACCACTAGCCACAAAATATATCAAAACTTAAAATATAGTTTGCAATGATGCGTAACAGTTTTGCACAATTCAAAAGCAAATAAAAATGTTAACTTGAACCATCATCAGGTGGGAACTGTCTATATTTGGACTGTATGTAGTCTCTCGGTCATTTACAAGCACACTTACTTGTAGTTTTCAGGTGGAAAATGTTAGTAACAGAAACTAGAAACTAGTTATTAGCTCTTTTGCCAATAGGGCTTTCCTTTTATTCTGGCCACAGTATCATCCATAATATATTTTCCTGATGTTTTAACATTAGCTCTTTTTTTCCCTTCCTCTCCTTCTTTCCAAATCCCATGTCCCCACCTCCACTATATGGAACATTCAGCTCTTTAGATATCAGCACATGATTACTTCAGAGCTCACCTTTGGGGGTGCCCAGCAGAACCACTTGGTTCTATTTATTTAGCAAAGTCTACCTTTTCCTGAAGAACTAGAGATTGTAAACAGCAATCCATTGTGTATGTTAAGTATTGAGTAGAGTCAGTACTCCACCAGTTCTTATCTTTCTCTCCTTTTGCTTGTTTTATTGCTTTTATCCATTTTCTTCTTATGTCAAAAATGAAATACTTCAGCGTATCTGTTTTTAAAAGAGAGCTTTTTAACTACTTAAAGAGATGAACCCATTTATCCCTAAATCTTCATAGACCAAGAAAGTGCAACAAAAATAAATTACTTAAAAGTGAAATAATCAAATGCAGACACATCAAATATAACTCTAATATTTTAGTATCATGTTCAGTAAACATAAGCCAAGTCAAGCAACTACAAAGATTGATGGCAATTACTCTGTTTTCTCTGTCCTATCATCTGGCTGGCAGCATTCAACAGTAAATGACCCAGCTCCAGTCTACATACATTTAGGGTTGTAGGACCCTAAAAGTATACACAGTCTCTTTTTATTTTTATTTCATTTTTAGTGTATAGGGGTTGGGTGGGAAGAACACACATATGGAGGCCAGAGGACAACTTGTGGGAGTTGATTCTCTCCTACTACTATGTGGGTTCCAGGTATTTAATTCACATCCTTAGGCACTCCATTCCCTAAGATTGTTTGTGTGTGCCCCAAATTGCATTCACTCCACTACAAAGAAGACAGAACATCATGTCCTCAAGAAACTTAGAATAAAATGGATGAGAACAGTCATGGCTAGCTGTGTTAACTGGTCTGGAGAGAGCCAAAGAATGAAGAGAAGGCACAATGTAAGAAAAGTACTGCATGTACTGTAGTCAGAAAATTTTGCAGAACTGTGACGTCAAAGAGATGCTCGAAAGGGTGAGAAAGATCCGTTTACCTGACAAATCAGGAAAAAAAATACATCTAAACGGAACATTGCATACCAAGATTCCAATCACCATGTTTTCCTTGAATTGTCAACAACGCAATTTTATCCTGACCAGAGCAAGGCTTCTCTAGGCAGGTTAAAGAGCACTGGAAAGTCAATGATACATTTCATGCTGGGGAGGGGCATGACCTGGTGTATGTCTCAAAAGTCATCAGAGACAAGTGGATGAATTTTACAATAAATAAATCACACCTCAGTAAAGCTGTTAACAATAAGATAAAAGATGTCAGAGGCTATTTCCTCACCTGTAGCAGTTATAAAGTCACAATCACCTTTTTCTCCTTATAAATAGCTCCAAGTAGAACTGAAGTCCCATTGGGGTGGTGACCAAGCATGTTATAGCTCACCATTCTTACCATTTAGAAGACTTCAGAGTATATTTGGTGATTGAGTTAGAGGATAAAGCACCTAGTAAACAATTCAAGTAACCTGTAATCAAGTGCTAATTGGAATGGTGCAACCTTTCACTCTTTGAATTAACCCCACCCCCACCCCACTGGAGGATGAATCTGCTTTCCAGAAAAAGGCTTGTGTCTTTCATTAGAAACCTGGTAACTTAAGCCACCACAATTACTTTGCACTTGTGTGTTGAAGCATCACCTAGATGAACAATTCAAATAGCACCAAAGACAGAGCCAGCCTTCATGCAAATGACAAGACAGAGTGTTCCTTTCCTTGGCAGCCTCCCAAGCCCATATTCTATAGCTTTTCTTCTCTCTCCAGCAGGATACTTTCCATTTCTCACCCATGATCTCTCATCAACTTGGTCAAAGTCACCTAACTTACCTTGTGCTTGTTTTCCTCAATGTACAAGATGCACCGTAAGGACAATTCTATGGGCCATAAATCCTTGTACACTATCTTGAAAACAAATACTCTACAAGTGAGCCCCAAATGAGTTATTTCCATGTCTAAGCTATCCACACTACCTGAAGGAAAGTGATTTGCTTACATGTAAATCAATGGAGATCAAATAATATCAAAGTCATCTGAAACTTTTGAGGTTTGAATCATCAAATTAGGGACAGACTGTGTTGAATGCCAACTGTTCAAACACCAAATTTGTAAATAATGGGCTTAGACAATTAACCAAGGACCTTTTGCAGGACCTAGAATAGACTTCTTAGGCACAAAGTCATGACTCACACAGCCGAACTCAGATATGAGCGAAAGTGCTCCGGATTAGAAAGATGCAGTGTGCTAGACAGGTGACATCATTGATGAAATCTAGCATAACTTTCAAATCTAAATGAGTATCTTCATTGCAGAGGCAAATAGACAGATGCACAGATATTTAATACCTAGAAAAGGAGAAAAGAATTTTAACTCACCCTGAATATGAGCAGGAGGATTCCTCCCTCCCTCCCTTCCTCTCTCCCTCCCTCTCTCTCTCTCTCTCTCTCTCTCTCTCTCTCTCTCTCTCTCTCTCTCTCTTTCTCTGTGTTTTCCCTCATAGCTTCTAATTGCTTCCCTGTGCAAAGTTCACTGAGACAACCAAAAGAAAAGATACCACTGTGGCAATTAGGCAAGTAGCTCTGATTTTGATGTTTAGTGTAAGCCCACAGAAGTAATTGAGTATCTAATCATGAGTTGTAATTGTTAAAATCCCCATGAAATAATAAAATGGGCTTAACAGAAATTCCACTTAGTACAACAGGGACCTTGGGATCTTGGAGTAACTTAGCAATGACATTGTAGAGTACATGTACAAATGTACTTATTGTACAGAAGGGAATGTGATAATAAGGAAGACAAAAGTCCATAAACAGTCATCAAAATGTACAAGAGACCAAGAAATCATTAGAGAAAGAGCAAAGGAAATGTAACACAGTTTTTGGTAGAAGATACAGCAAAAACTGATCTAGAGCTTTCTTAATCATTTTGTCACTAATTAAAAATGCTAATGAAGATGTAGAAAAGGATAATTCTTATACATGGTTAGTGGGAATATAAAATTGGCATGGTCATTTTGGTAGTGATAAAGAATTTCCTCAAAAAATCTCTAAAATTAAAACTACCATGTACCCCATAATCGTCCCTTCTGGGTGTTCAGATGCTCCTTCACGCAGCGCTAAATCAAAACTGCATCTCAATCAAGCCATGGCAGTGGCAAGGACTTTCTAACCCCTGATTCAGGTTGATTGTGAGTTCAAAGCCATCATGGGCAACAGAGAAAGACTTTGAGGGGGGGAGTACAAAGACAGAGAGAAGCGGGGAGGGGGAGGAAAAGCACTTTTGCATTCCTACCTCACTGAGCACTAGAGCTTGGCTCCACAGTCCACTGAAGGTTCTGCTTGTTGACTCTTAATGTAGTACCTAACTGGGAATCATGGCCCGCTGCAGCTCCACAGCATCCTAACACTATCATACTGCATACTGCTAGCCCATGTGTTCATATAATTGTACACAAACTGAATTCGTGTCTGTCAACTCGGTTGAAGGAGTGCTTTGCTGAGGCTTTGAGACGAAGCAGGCCACAGTCTACAAAATGCACTAGAGGGTGTCTGTTTCTGACTGGAGCTGGAGCTAGGGAGTTGTGCAAGGAATTGAAACTTATTCTCAAATGATAGGGACAGATGGAGAGCTCAAAATTGGGCAGATCTATCCGCAGTCAGCTACTGTCCCTTGCTTTCCTCTTTGCTGCATTTTTCTTTACCATTTTATTAATTTACCTTTTTCAGCTATCTGGTAGCCATTTTTATCATGTAATATGCTTTGCAGAGGTTTGTAGAGATATTTGACATTTTTGTTGGTTTGAGTAAGAATAGCTACCATGGGCTCATGTTTGAATGCTTAGTCATCGGGGAATGAAAGTATTTGAAAAAGATTAAGATGTGTAGCCTTAGAAGAAGTGTGTTTCAAAAGTCCATGTCAAGTCATGTCTTTCTGTTGGCCTACATATTAGGATGAAACTCTTAGTTACTTCTCCAGCTCCCTATCTGTCTGCTGTCATGCTCTCTACCATGATGATAGCAGACTAAACCTCTGAAACTACAAGCAAACCCCCAGTTAAATGCATTCTCTTATGTGAATTTCCTTGGTGTCTCTTCCCAGAAATAGTAACCCAAGCTAAGACATTTATATACAAACTTGAGACTAATGTGTTGGCAACTCCAAAAGAAAAATCCACTTAAACTTTGGAATAAAGGAAATGCCTTAAACACGGTGAAATTTTAAGTGAGTAGGATCCAGCAGCCAGTAAACTCTTCCTCGGAGACATGGGCCTTAATCTATAACTAACTTTAACCCTGTGTGTCCCTTTACATACTTTAGGTGCTCAGTGGATATTTCCATGGTGTCAGTTGCTTTCTGAGGCTTAAGTGAGACTTGAACTCAGTATTCTCACGTGTTCTCAAGTGTCCAGCTCACAAAATAAAATCTACAACTTAAGAAAAAGTGAAATGTCTTGAAAAGTTATGATAGGAAGCATAGCAGAATCAAGGACCTGCAGCATCTTCCACCATACGAATGCAGACAGATCTCTTTGGAATACCCCCATTCCTTACTACAATCTTGGCATATAGTGTGGTTATTGTTGTCATACCATTGTCCTTGATGAAGTTGTTGGGAGACACCTATCTCAGTTTTCCAGCCACTGTGAATTGTGTTTACTCGCATAAGCTACAGAATGCAGCAACATATAATAGAAATGACAGCATGCTTGGAATCGTGTTGGTTGGCAAGCAGTAAGCAGCACTCTCTCACTTTCTTTCATTCTACCCATGGCCTTCACATACTGGGGTTTCCTGTTTTGCTGCTGATTATTGCTGTCACTCATGTTACATTGTTTTTATAGAGATTTCGGTGGGACTGTGAAAATAGTCCCACTTCTTTAGATGATCAGGAGAAATCAAACCCGGGACAGATCTGTGAGCAAGCAAATTAGTGGCTTCAGCTGATTTGACCAAAAGACAAGTGCAGCAAGGCCCAGTCAGCTGCAGCACATATAGAACGTGATTTCACTTTGATTATTCTACTCCTTAGAAAAAGGATTTTTACCCTAAAAAATCCTTCTTATATTATGAATATAAGTTTTTGTGACCTCTTTGCTGAAGTTGCCCATCTAGTCTCAGTTTTCTGTACCTACACGTTGTATTTGTGCAGGCCACCCATAAAATCTAGCAGACTGATGGAAAAGTACCCATCTTTGGGCCACGTTAAAAGAGAAACAGAAAACCCAGCAATAATTGCCAAGTTCCTAGCCTTACTTACTAAGCCGTTATCTCCTGACACTCTTGTCTCTGCCAATAACCTTCACATACCTAGTTTCACATTCACCTTCCAGGTGTGGTATGGATGTTTCTGCTGTTATTATTTTATTTATGGACTTTTCAGTCAATTCAGCACATATCCCCACACACACACACTTCTGGGCCTATACGTGGTCATCTCAAGAACTGAAACTTATCCAGAGTTTATGGAAATGCCCTGAAGTAGAATATAATGAACCATGTCTGATGACCAGGGGTGAACCTGGAGTCAGCCAGTTCCTCCCCAGCAGCCAACACTGTTGTCTAACCTTCCTTTGTTCTTTTCACTATCTGCCCATTTTCATTTTTTTCTTCTACCTCCCATGTAAGTTTATGTTCTATTTTTCTTTTTCAGGAAACACACTGGTCTCAGTAAATTGTAGCCAAATATTCTTATCAGCACAAGAAGAGAACCTTAGTTATATCTATGGATATTCAAAATACCTGAACATGTTGTGAAAAGAGGCAAAGCAGGAAGGAAACTTCTGCATATCTGCCTTTAACAAAAACACTAATCTCCAATATTTACCCCCTTGTGACAATCACCCACTTCTTCCTCTTGCTATACCTTAGATATTTGTCAGTAAGCTCCCTTATATTAATATCTGTGTATAAATTATTCAAATAATCCATTTCTGTATCTATAAACTGTATTTACACTTATCGAAATGTAATCTAGAGATAGGACCAGAAACACAGTACAGAAACATGTAGAAGGGAAACTCGTCTTTCCCTTGGTCTTTCCATTCACTATCTTCCCATGTAGATAATTTTGGGTCACCTCTTTCATCATGTCTTCTTTGCTAAATTTCTCCAGACAATGAAGTTGCTTTGTTACTTGGGATTTTTAACTGCAAATGTCAGCAATTCAATCTAGCATTATGTAAAGTAAAAATAACATGTTTGAGTATGCGTTAAAATGGTAACTAGTAAGCCATAAATAAACAGACCATCTTTGTCTCTTGAATATCAATTATAAGTTGATTATTTTTATTGATATTTCCTATTTTTATTTACCCATTTTTTATATGGAATTTGGTATCATCTTTATGAAATTAGTATCTTTCCAAAGATTTAGGAGAGACTCCCTTTCAATATACTTACCTTTGACTATGAGGTCTGGCAGACATGCTCAAGCAGTGAAATCCCTTTAAATGATGAAATAACAACAAACTGTGAGCTACGACCATCCAAGCTTGTCTCCATATGAGACTATTTCTCCCAACTTCCCTCATTCTGCCACTATGTCCTGCCTCTAACACTCATCCATTGCCCTACTCACATATTCTTGTTGCTATCTGGGCTCCTGCCTGTCATTACTGTCCTTATATTGCTTTCAAAGATTAGCACTAAGCTTACATTTCAATGGCAGTAAATGTCTTACATGATGAAAATTATGTAATAAAATAATACAGAAATAGATATTTCTCTGACTACTTTGAATGTTGTTCACCGAGTTTCAGGAGCTGGACATCTCTTGCCCTTAACTGAGATCCTCAGTCCTAAAAGAAGTGGAGTCTGTCTTTTCCTCCATCGTTGCATGATTGTTAAATGATTCATAGTCATCTCTCTTCTATCAAAGTCATTGGTAAATATGTGGTGAAATCGAGCTTGATTCTGTCCTCAGAGATGACAGAATCACACAATAAAAGCTAGCAGTTTGTAAAGCAGTGACTGCATTGCTAAGTTGAATCTGAATGAAGCTAGTCCAGTATCTAGCTGAATCCTGCAATTTGTTTGGCTCTCTCTGAGCCTCCCTTGTTTCACCACTGACACACCTCCCTTTATTTTCCCTTCCCTGTCCAAGTAGTCAATGTTGATTTTCGCATTTGCAGAAATTTTGGAAATATATGGTCTCATTATTCTCAACTTACTACCAACTCTTAAAGGTAAACTTGGTAAGAACTGTAGACAAGTTACAATGCTGAGAAAGTAGATGGACTGTGGACCAGGACTCAGCCATCCCCTCCCCTTATCCAGAATGTGTAGCCCAAAACTTCGTGTTTTAAGTGACTTTCATCTTTTTTCTTTTTTGTCATCCAACGTTTTGAAGGTTTCTTCTATAATGTTTATACACTTTTTAGATAGATTTGGCCTCAAAATCATCCTCAAAGTCTCTGGCGAACAAGCAAGAAGTGAATTTTGAACAGTTATAAACAATCACAATGCCCAGTGTTTTAATCAGATGGGAGAACAAAGTGAGCTAGTTACCAGTCAACTTCCTTTCTCCAACTTTATTATCTTACCATTACCCTCCCTGCAAGCATCATTTGATTCCCCTTTTTGGACACCCTATGTGTTTGAGGGTATCCTATTATGTTTAGTGTCTTTACTCTGATTTCAGGAATACACGACTTCAATAAAACACTATAAAGAGCTGTGTGTGTCCAACCCAATGACTAATATCTAACCACAAACTATGATAATGCATAGTGTCTTAAAATTTGGGAGATATGAGTCTAGTGGTGTTGCCTTTAAATCTGCACTTATTTCTGCTCCTCTGTATTCTGCCCAAGCTTGTCATTCCATGTTTTTAGTATACCTACTATATGTCTGATAGTCAGATTTGTTATCATAGTTATTTAACTACTGTGGGTAGTTTTGGGCCTCAGTTTATAACTTTGTCAACTATTGTTGTGCACAGCAACAGACTCTAGTAAGTTATTTAAAAATAGAAAATGAAACAGGTCTTCTAAAAGTAGAACAAATATAGAAGGCAGAGCATGAGCCACCAAAACCTTCTTTTCTTGGCTGTCTTTGGCCATTGACCCTTCCCCCACCACCCTTTTATTGAAACTTTTTGTCACCCATATGTTCATTGATTAGTTGATGTATCTTTTGAGAGATTTTAAGAGCCTTATCCCAATTTGACCACTATGAAGAGTGTAGTTCACCTACCTAAAGAAGAAATCTAATAAAAGCACTTACCCTTTACCCATAATAGCATGCAAATAGGCAGTTAGCTTTCTTGTCCAGTACCTGATACTGCCCAATGTGCTTTCACTTGGTAAAATTAAAACTATTAATTAAAGTAATATTATCTGTTTTCTATTTTTCTTTATTTGGGGAGTAGAAAGCTGAGTAATTGACTTTCATAGCAATGATAGCCTCTGCTAGGTTTTATACACAAGCTTGTTTCTCTAGTGACTTTTGTGCAGGGGTTAGCAAATTGGAGGAAATAATGTCTTAGTATCTCTCACGAAGGGTTCCTTTAGGATAAAACTCATCATAACAACAATATTATCTTTAAAATGCCTTGTGGTTATTAGAAAGGAGGAGTGATTCTTAATATGCAAACCAAACTAATTGGGTCCTTCTCCAATCTCCTTAAATTCACATCTCACAAGAAATGGAAGATGGTGGGGATACTAATTACTGACACAGTGTCTCACTAAAATATTTTCTAGGACCATTTTTTGGAGTCATTTTAAAGAACTCTGAAATTAAGAAAGTAAAGTCAGGGTTGATGATTGGAGAGAGACACATGGGGCATTTCTGAGTACTGGTTATATTTGGGGCTCAGCACTTAAAGATATGCACATACCTCTTTGTGATTAACATACTTCAAAGACTATGTTTAAAAATGCTAAGAGAAAATAAAAGAATTTATACTAATATGGGTAATACAGGTATACACATTTTTCAAAACACATTGAATGTACTTTTATGATTTGTATGTTTCATTAAATATAAATTTTACCTCAAAAGGAAAAAAGGAGGCTGGGAAGAAGACATGCACATGTGGGCACATCTGCTTGTATGTACACATGGACACACCCACATGAACACATACTTATACCACAAATACAAAAGGGAAGGGATAAAAATAATTATAAAAACATGAAATTCTAGCTATTTGGCATATGTATTAAATCTTTGGGGGTAAAAAATACCAATAGCTGCACTTAATATTTATTTTGTTTGAAATATATTCCAAAAATGGAGTTGACTTGTGGGTAAGGGAATATGAGTACTAAAATATGAATATTGACTATAAGGGTCACTGCATATTACTTTCAAAATTTCTATATATTTAAAATTTCCTACACAAAAAATCTTAGAATTGAGGTTGGGCTATAAGATTGCTCAGTTAGAATAAGTTCTACATAAGGATCTGAATTCAGGTCCCTAAAACTCGAGTACAAAATGTTCATGTATGTTATCCAAGTGTGGGAGCAGGGGAACTGAAAAAGACAGAAGAATCCCTGGAGCTAATTGGCAGCCAACCCACCTAAGCAATTAACTCCAGGTTTAGGGAGGAAAAAGGTGAACAGTAATTGAGGAAAACAGTCAACACTGATCACTGGTCTCCTCACATATGTGCACCCATATGTTACATATACATTCATACACTTAAACACATGAACACATGAACAAATGCACACACACAAATCGGAAGGTAATCTGAACTTAAAATCTTTATTTTTCTAAAAGAATTGTATACTTGAATACTGTATTTACATCATTTCTACCTTCTCCCTCTCCTTCCTTTTCTCATTCAACTACCTCTTAAAAATCAATATATTCTCCAAATTTTGGTCTCTTGATTTTTATAAGCAGTGAAACTGCCATAAGCACATTCCAAAATTTTCCCAACTGATAAATAAATACACTTTCTTTACTAATTTATTTTTCTTGTTTTTTTTAATGCAAGAGCAATAAGGTACATTACCTCTAAATCTAAATTCTTATAACAGCCATGTTGGAGGAAAACTCAGAATTAACCAACTCCTATATTTGAAATACAAAGAAAATTTCCAGCTGCTAGTACCTTTTGCCTTCTTAAAGCCACAGAAGTCTGCTGCCTATAAGCACATTTTTTCTTTCTTTTACTGAAAATAGGTTTTTTTTCATACAATATATTCTTTTTACGGTTTCCTCTCCCCCCAACTCCTCCGAGACTTCCTCCACCTTCCCTCCCATTGATATATATAGAAAGCTAGTATCCATTCATTAATGATTCTAACACATGACCAACAAAGCACAGGAGACTCATCTCCAATAGAAGTAGCAGCAGTTCCTGGATAAGGTAATCCCAGAAGACAGCAATACCCAGCAGATTTGGCAGTGCCCATGTGGAAAGGCTTAGGTGTGAACCCTGGGGAAAGTACTTTGAAGAACTTAGGTGACAAAGACACCAGATGGTAACCAGAGCAAGCTAAGGAGCAAATGGTGGATGCTATACAGATGTCAAGACTCATTTATGGATTCATGTGAGACGCACCCTGGGGTTTATGTCATCATATACAATCAAGCTGTCAGCTTCACTCACTGCATTTCTGTGAATCACAAATGTCTAAATATTCATCACAAGAATGTGAAACACTCTGCCTTATTCAGCATGTTAAGGTGAAGAAAGAGTTTTTATAGCATTTCTTAATGGCCAAATGTCTTCAACATTCTCTAGTCACGTAGCATTAAATATAACTCTATGTAGGAAGACTGAAAATATAGGTAAATGAAACAAAATATTCGCTTGAAAGCAGAACCTGTGTTGGTTTGTGTGGTACTTAAAGTCACAGACAGGAAAATGGAAGTGTGCACCATTTCTTCATTGTGCCTATAGCTTCAAAGACATGGTGCCTTATGAATTAGTTTCGCATCAAAGACCTGCCTTACTGCTAGTAAGTAATCTCAGGGAAAGAATCCATCATTCTATCCTTGTCTCCAACAGATAATGTAAGCAGAAACATTTGTATCTCACAGTCATTATCACTCTCACTGTCTTTTCAGGGTTTTACTGACATTTTACTGGACAGAGTCATGCATGGGGGAGCCAACATCACAGGTTTCCAGATTGTCAACAATGAAAACCCAATGGTTCAGCAGTTCATACAGCGCTGGGTGAGACTGGATGAAAGGGAATTTCCGGAAGCCAAGAATGCACCACTAAAGGTAATGCTCCGTGACACATAGACCATGAAGGCCAGCTTTCCAGGGCTTTTCAATATGGACGTTATATACTTAGAACCATCCTGTGACCAACTGGTCTTCCTTCAGAAGTGATTCAAAGATGCTTAAAAAGACAGCAGCACCCCAACTTTAAAAAATATATATAGAGAAAATAAGATCTTGTAAAAATCTAGTGTTTGAAAATAAATTTATTTTTGAATGGAATTTCATTTCTAATATTCTCATAGAAATTTACACTATTGCAAGAACATGAATCAGGCAAAGGGTGGAGGCGGTGCAAATAGGTAAAGAAGATTGATAGTCTGAAATAGAAAATTGGATTTTACATTATTTATGTGATTGCTCCATGATAATAAGCTCCATGAATCTCAGAACACCCAAGTGAATTAGTCTCTAATATAGAATATATATTACCTATATGTGTGGACATATTGAACAGAGATAGTTGCCTGTCTACAAAAGTGTCTTTTAAAATACTTAGATTACCTAAGCTTCTCATTTTCCTGAAAATCTAGATAAGAATATTAATAGTAGAAAGTTATAGAGTGCATATTTTTCCTATGTGTTCTTTATAGTTAAAGATCCTATTATTTACTCACATGTTTAAAACAAATAAATTATGGGAAATTATTCCAGTACACAAAGGGTCTTTCAAATAGACAGACAGACAGATAAACAGAGTGACAAATACTTTAATTAGTGTTCTGAGGTGTAGTAATGAGGAGGCATGGGCTCTTTTGTTCTGTCCTGCCCAGCATCCGGTCGCCGGGCTAACTTACATTCGAAATAACCACACAAAAGCTGTATTCATTTAAATACTGCCTGGCCCATTAGTTTTAACCTCTTATACATATTAGTTTAACCCATATTTAGTAATCTGTGTATCACCACGAGTCGTGGCTTACCAGCATGAGTCTAATTTACGTCCATCTCGGGTAAGAGCATCATGGTGTCTGCCACACTTCATTTCTTCCCAGCCTTCCGTTCTGTCTACTCCACCCACCTAAGGGCTGCCCTATCAAATGGCCAAGGCTGTTTCTTTATTTAACCAATGAAAGCATAGAAATACAAAAGGACCCTCCTACACCACTGAGGGAATTGAGCGCATACCAATTCAAGTATGAAAATAACTTTTAGTTCTTCTTTGCTGCTATAGTGAATATGTGTGCTATGTCCACAATGTAAGATGAGAAATCAAGTACCTGTCAAAGTCTTCACTTTATAGAAGGAAACTGAGAAAGTCCTCCTTTCTCATACTTTCCACTTCTCTTTCTCTCCAACAATAATAGAATAGAGAAGAACAGTAGGGAACATATATGAAAAAAGCGATGTACTCTGTACTACTCTAAACGGGTCACATCAGAACTTAATACAAGTAAAAATTTTAAACAATTGAAATGCTCTAGAAAATTCATGAGGAGCTAAACATAATTTTACAATTCAGTAAAGTCACTTACTAGTTGGAAGCTAACTGTATGGTTGTAGTAGATTATATGTGCCAAAATTTTCCAGGGCAGTTCCATTTTAAACCATCCTGCCCTTTGGTCAGACCAGGTGTCCTAATTTGGCTCAGGGAATATGGTCACATTTCCAACAAGGAATATTTTATAATCAAATCCTTTTTAATGTACTAAACTGGTATGATTCCTCCTGCTTTATTTAGGTGAGCTTATTAAAGCTTATATTTCCATGAAACTGCCTAACCATGCTGCTTTGTGATGTTTTGATTCAGCAGCTATAGAAGACAAAGATACATATATTCATTATTTTAAGGGTTCTCAACGATTTTCAAAACACGGTGTTAGATGTAAGAAAATGAACAAGGATAAGAGATAGAAAGAGAGATACTGCAGAGTAGATTATTTCTGCTCTGAAGATGGATAACTTATAGAAAAGATAATGAGAACCATCTCAGGTACCCATTAATACCAAGTCTGTATAATGCAAAGAACTAGTGTTTACTACAAAGAAATGCTTAGTCTTATAAGGAAAATCCTAGAAATGGTTTAAGAAAGTATTGAGCCTTGTACTGAATCTATTGAAGATCCCACTTTAGTACTTGATACAGAATCTAGAGAGTTGGGGAAAATCATTGAGAAATTAAAATCCAGATGCTATTTAATCTATATTTTATAAATATTTCATTTTATGGGTTATTTTAGATGGAGAGGGCAACCTCATGCATGGGTAAATAGAAACAGTAAAGCACAAAATTAAACAGTTCTTTTAGCGTAGCTTTAGAATAACTGCATTAAGATTGGTGACAATTTATGCCGTTGGATGGGAAAAATATCGTGGTTGGCTTTAGGTAGTGCTAGTATGGGCAAACACAAAGATTTTTCTTCGTGAAAGAAAATATATTCCTATTGTAGTCATACTTGATGACTTGCTCCTGAAAGAAAAGTAACATGAGAAAAGTAAATTGATAGTTGTAGAGACAACAATGTATTCACTCTCAATTATATTTGTACAGACTTTTATATACTAAGAAGTCCCTGTAGGACATTTTGTTACATTTTAAAAAGTCAATGAGATTCCATATTCTACAAATATTCATCACCCTTGCAGAACAGAGGCTAGCTTATTTTAATCGTGTTTTTGTTGATTCATTTAATAGAAAGGCAGCCACCATTTCAAACCATGGATAATCAAATCCCTTGTGTTAAGTGACTAGCCTCATCCCTAGTAGAACATATCACTGTGCACAAGGAACAGAAAGTAAGTATTCTTGCCAGAAACAGAGGTAGCATCATGAAGCATTGCCTACAAATTGTTGACGTTATCAGATTTAAAACTCAATAACAATTGTAATTTTCTACAATTGAAAAGCATCTTTGGTTTTTGCTACCCCCTGGGAAACAAAAACTGATTTATTGCTGGCCAGAGGTCCTAGCTTGCTGCAAACATGGTCCAGACAGAAATGATTAATGTTTCCTTCCAAATTAATTTCAAGCTGTCTAACTTAGCTATTTCCATTTTCCCCCTAAGTAAACAACAGATCTGAATTTTCTATTACAAACTGCAATAACTGCAATAACTTTCTTGCTTTAGGATATGCTGTTTCCGCTCTAATCTATACATGCCATCCCTTAACATCACATGCATCTCTTCCTTATAAAGCACCCAGCCTTTTATAGTCACTCACTCAATATGAAGCAGTATTGAGAGCAAGAAAGAGATTTCTGTGAGCCATTTGATCTTAACAATCTTAACATGTGCACACATGAGGTAAGAAGCTTCACTGTCAAATGCATCAAAGCCAGGCTTGCCCAAGAAAGAATTTCCAACTCAAATAATTAGGATATCTTTGTAGAGCAAATGATAGAGGTGGATGGACGTCATAAGGAATAAGGCAAGATTGGAAGGTGTCATTTATCATGTTATCTTGTTTTTCATGTGTCTGTTTTAGTACACATCTGCATTGACACACGATGCAATATTGGTCATAGCCGAAGCCTTCCGATACCTGAGGAGGCAGCGAGTAGATGTATCCCGCAGAGGCAGTGCTGGAGATTGCTTAGCGAATCCTGCTGTGCCCTGGAGTCAAGGAATTGATATTGAGAGAGCTCTGAAAATGGTAAAGACAATTGTTTGTTGGAGTGGATGGGTCTTATAAAGACACACACTCACACACACACAAATGAGACCTCAGTTCTGAAAGAGGGTGTACCAAAAGGAACAGCATCTCAGGCTGTACAGAAAAGATTATTGTGGATGGTCACTACAGTTTAGAATCCCACCGAAAGAAAGTTCTACAAAGAAGTTTGGAAAAATAGAGCAAATATAGGGTCAATAAATTTTTGGTTCTATGCTGCACTGCAAATGGCAAATGAAACTTGGTACCCTCTAAAATTATAGATTAAATACATAAGTAGGTTCAAAATAGCATATCTTCTACAAATGTCACATTTGTAGGGAGACTCTCTCTTAGGGAATAAAAGATATTCCTAACTTCAAGATAAGCATTACAAAGGACAGAAGTATCCTTAGGCTCATCAGACAAATTATGAGCTGGATAGACTGTGGAAGTGGGCCAGTGTGATAGTATTTCTGTTGTCAAAAAGAACACTTGTACTATTCTGCATGGTAGAATGCAGGAACATGAATCATTTCTAGTCCTACTTAAGAGGCTTTTGCCCAGTGCCGCAAAGAAAAAGCCTAAAGAAAAGTACAAGGAATCAATGGATAGACCATCAAATAGGTCACTTGTTTTTAGCATTTACTGGGTAGGAGATCATTTAAGGCTTCAAGCAATGTCCTTTGAACAGATTCCATTATTTACACTAGGAGCAACATCACCCATTCATTGCAGCTTTCCAAGCAAGAGCTCTTTCCTGAATATTTTACTTTATGCCTGCCACATGTGCCTGCATGCATTAAAATGAGCCTTCAAGAGTACAAGAATCTCTTCTTTCTAACTAATTATCTTGATGTTTGGGACATCCAAATGAACAAAGAGATAGGCCATCGTAAGATAATTCAGTGCACAACCCAGCAGTGAAGAATTGGGAACAGCCTCATAACGTACATCGTTTTGTGTAGTTGGCTCGCTTACTGCTGCCTTAAATTTGCCAAGTTGGACACATTCAATCAAAAGAGGTTAGTAGCCCTTGTGTCTTTCTCCAAGAAAGAGATATGAGTCATTCTCCTATCATGCAGACTCTTACGTCGTTATAACAATTCCCTAACAAATGCCCTAAGTGTCGTTTTATGGAAGTAGCACCGCACGATTTTGAAGAGCAGTTAATTAAATTCAACCTTACTAGCAGTTACAAGATTCATATTGTCAGGTGGAACATAATGATGAGTGAATTATAAAACTGCCTCAGAGTGAATCAAAGGGAGTTTTCATCAACAAAACCTCATGAGGCAGGAGCCAGCATTTCTAGTTGATTGGCCATTCATAACACCTTCCCCAAAGAGAAAGTGACCACCAGAAGAGAAAATAAGAAACTTGGATACAAAATAATTAGACCAACTATCCTGTCCTGCAGAAAAGTTTCTGCATGTGTAATTCACTGGTCAGTTCAAGCGATAAACCAAAAAAGCCACCCGCCTTTCCAGGCCTTAACAGTCACTCACCTGATCACAGGGATCCTTCAACACTTTACAAAGCAACGTGTTTCTACTGCTCCAAAAAATCTGGAAAGCAATGGCCTTTTCCAAAAGAATACGGGCCCTTAGTAATATTGTACTATTCAGACTTAAAATAAATTGATCTAAAATACTAAATGAATTACTACATTTTTTAAAAAAAATCCCCTTTTACTTGAGTTCATTAAAAGTGAGACTATATGATGTACAAACATCTTTTCTATGACTGACACATAGTTTCTCTATAAATCATTTTCCCTTTGAAGAAATCTAGAAACAAAATCACTATTTTTAGATAGAAGTGTGTTTGGGGCATGTTGAAATGAATATATAACCAGCCATCCATTTTGCATTTAGCAAGCCCCTATGTATCAGGTTCTATATTAGAATGCAAAAATAAGATAAGCTAAGGAGATCTCATATTTGAATTGCATTGCATTCAGTGTTGAAAACAGAAAATGAATGTCTCTTATCTTCAGATGCTCCTAATATAGCATGAGAATCAGAAAGATATGGATGATTAAAATTATGGGTAAACCACATGCAAGGTTATTTAGACTAAAAAGGGATTCTAGATGAGATGGTAGGAATCTGTCACTGACATTTGATACCAGACCACATCCGTAAAAATAGACTTCACTTAGAGTGGTAGTCCAATTCTATTCCTGTTCACCAAAGACTTGAATCATGGTGTTAGCATCTCTTCTAGGATACCTAGAGACTGGCCAGTCCATAAGTCAAGCTCAGATAAGCTGGGTCTTTTGCAATGTATAATTCTTAATGAGACTTGAAGACCTGAGTATGTAAAGCAATGAAGAATTTCTTAATAAGTCCTATACAATTGTCTCTGCTCTGTATGACATCACAATATGCACCAGTTCCATCCTACTGGATAAGTAATTTATGCATCAACTAAGGTCCATTTCTTTACCTAGAACTGTCTTTTCATGTGGTCTGCTAGCTTAGTGCTTAGGTTTCTTTGGTTCAATGGAAAAGCTGCCATATCAGAGTAGTTCCATAGTCTCTTACTGGTACTAAGAAATCCCCTTCTTCTAAGCCATGTTATCAATTTTCTCCTTGGCAATAGAACCCCGTTACTGTTCCTGACTTGTTTGCCAGCTTGCCATTTTCTAGAAATGAAGAAAAAAGTATTTTACCAGTTTATCTTAAGAAAACAAAAGAGTTTATTTTTCTTTGAAGTCTCTGATCCTCACTTAGGAAATAAATAATCCAGATAGACAGACGGGCAGACAGTCTTTATTTGATGTGTCTGAACGGTAGAGTGGATCAGGAAATTTGTCAATAGATGTGGCCTCTTATATTCATAAGACTAGGCCTAGAACCTGAAATCACTGTAGAATATGCAGACTCTGAATTTGGCATCTCAATACAGGAATGTAGCTCTAGCACTTCTATCTTGTTATCCAGCATTCTACATTCCTGATCCCGACAAATTTTATCAATCTTTGAATTATCTCTCCATGGCATCCATGCTCTCTGCAACCTTGACATATAGTTTAAATAAGGGGAAAGGGCTGCCTTTCTCACTGTTGAAGTCCATAAATGGGCAACCCTCTTTAAAAATAGCTAAATTCATTTTGGTTAGCTATTAACACAGCTTGGAGCTGGCAAGAAGACTCCATGGTTTAAGGTGTTTGGTGCACAAAGCTGATGACCTGGGTTCAATCCCAAGATCCCATTGGAAAAGGAGAAAATCAACTCCTGAAAAATGTCCTCTGACCTACACACACACTGTAAAACATGACCACCTGCGTTCATACATTCATATCATACACACAGAATAATTAATAAATAAAATTAAATGTCAACATATCAAGACCCACTGTGATATTTACTACATGCCTGGCATTACTTAGATCTCATTTAATCATCTAAATAGTTATGAGAGATAGGTACTTCTGGGATTTTCTATTTTACAGAACAAGACCACTGAGTCAAGTTATGGAAACCAGATTATTTTCAAATATTGGAAATATGGAGATAAGACACAATAATGGCCCCCAAAAATTATAATGCAGAATGCGTTAAAGTATTCAGCCAAAATTATACTCTTAAGAAGGGAATACTAGAAAAGAAATGTCTTTGAAACAGTGGTTATAGATGTCTCATTGCATTAGACAGGTAACCACTTCTTATACCTCCTCAAAGCATCATAACTTAGAGGCGGAGAAAAACATGTTGCTCAGAAAATAAAGTTCTGTGAAGACTTGATCTGCCACACGGAATTCAATGACCTAAAATGAAAATCCTCAAAAATTTCATCCTAGAGCCCTAGCAGCAACAATGAAAAAGATAGTGTCACTCTTTGCCTCTTTCCTTTACTACCAGGTGCAAGTCCAAGGAATGACTGGAAACATCCAATTTGATACTTATGGACGTAGGACAAATTATACCATTGATGTGTATGAAATGAAAGTCTCGGGCTCTCGAAAAGTAAGTAACCAAAAGAGACAATAATAGAAATGTCCCTCCAAAGGTGAGAGCGTTCTCACACAAGAAGATTTAGTGGAAATACACAAAGAAAACTCCCACTTGGTGTTTCTGTCTTTCCATTTGCTTTTCTATCTGCCGAGGAGCAAAGATAAGATACATAGAGTTTTGGAATCAGAATGACCCAACAATGTTTTTGAAAGGAGGATGACCATCTGAGACTAGGCACATAAAACTTAACAGTTTTCTGAACAAAGGGAAGGAATAACCAACTTTATAGCATGCTATTGAGCGGAATCTTCCCAAGTACATATGCTTCTTAGGAAATAAAAATGAAAAATAGGTCTCTTTCCATTTTGCCAATCCACCACCAAAATTCTTGGGACAAAATTCCTTTCTCCATAACTGAATTTTATATGCTTGTTGGCTTCTACCTTATTAACAGTTGAGCTAGACATAAAGAGGATTTCATAGCACTATGATAAACTCTTACACTATAAACTATCTTATGTTACATCTACAGTTAGACTACTAACTGGCTTTCTACTCCTATATATCAGCATTCTGCAAATCCAAACATTTTTCTGCTATAGAGATTTAATGGCAAAAAAAATTGATTACACAGTGGGTTAAAGTATTCTGTAGGATGTCAGTAAGGATGAGGTGAGGAAAGGAATCCTCAAGATAAAGGAACAATAAGCACTCCTCTGTGTATATCCTTTTTGTCCTGAGGGCAGTAACTGATAGAAACAGAGTATCAATCCTTGTAAATCTCAAACTCCTTGAAGTTCACTTAGTATTTCTTGGAGAAAAATAGTCATCTGGGTCATATGTCTGCTCCTTCTAGGCTGGTTACTGGAATGAGTATGAAAGGTTTGTGCCTTTCTCAGATCAGCAAATCAGCAATGATAGTGCATCCGCAGAGAACCGGACAATCGTCGTGACTACCATTCTGGTAAGTGCGGAATACAAGAAGTAAACTTTCTCAACACTATCCTAAAAGTATTATTCAGTTCTACGTACTCTGAACAGGTCTAAAAATACTATTCAGCCAGTGTTGTGTTCACGCATGCAAAAGTTATAACACGACAGCTGTTCAGGAGCCCTCAAACCCCTCTCCAAGATGAACAAAATGTTGCAATACACAACAGAATTTTACTCATCCATAAAGAAATGTTAAATTGTAGAATTTCTGGGAAAGTTTGCAGATAGTAAATGCCCTCTCTCTCTCATATGCAGATGTTATTTTCCAATTGTTAAGTATGGGTATTTAAACAGAAGTAAGTATGAGTGAAGGTCAAGAAACTACATGGTGGGTCCATGAGAGCAAAACGATGCTAATGGACAGGTGGAAGGGATACTGAGCACATGTAATATCAACATGGAAGGGAAAATACTAGAACCAAAAGGGTACCAGAGGGAATGAAAGTGGGTGTAGAGGCAAAATGAGGTGGAGAATTGGCCACAAGTACGTATTTAAGTTCCATCAGAAAATTGAGAGGAAGGAAGGGAGAGAAAAATGGTGGGATGACCCAGTGGGTGAGACTGATGTCAAGAACCTATAAGGTAAAGGAGAGAACCAACTCCGGCAGGTTATCCCTCTGGCCTCTACACAAATATTATTTGTGCTCATTTGCCATATACACAAATAAAGAACGACAGAGAGAGAAAGAGAGAATAGATGGATGAATGAGGAACACTTTTACATTGTCCTCTTCCAGTTTTCCCCCCAAAAGAATGGTGCTTCATCCAGACATAAAATCTAAACATTCATTGTAGAGAGTTGTCATTATGTGAAAGAAAATAAGTTAGGATTCTAATATAGGACCTAACACTCCTATGTATATCTGTGCAAGTTACATTTTTATCTAATCCTCAGGATCTTATCTTTGCTATTTGTAGGATGGAAATAAATAATAATAATCTCCTACCTATGTCTTAGGACCACTTCAAGGCACAATCAGTCACATATTCTACAAAATTCAACACACTACAGACATTTGAGGGAGGAGTGTCAGTTTTAAAATAGTTTTCCTAAAGCTACTTTTAAGTGAAGTACATAACTCAGTTTAAAACAAGTATGACATTAAAACAGTGTGTATCAATTACTCTCCTTCACCTTATTCTAAGAACTGTATATAGCCCTGCAGATGGAAAAAAGACTGAACCAAACACTCCAGGCTCACAAGAATCAGTGTTTCTCTATGGCCTGCCAGAGCTGGCTCTACCTTCTCCCTAATACATCCTTAGAAATCGAAGGCAGTTAGTTTGTCTCTATGTACTGAGGGAGATAGCACTTCCAATTCAGCTAAATCAAAAGATTTTGCTGCTGAAAACCAGTCCTACTTTCAAACTTTAGAAAAAAGACTTAAATGCTTCCCTACTTCATTAAATTATCTGTTAAGGACTCCAAGGAATACATGGCTCCATGAATAGCTGAATAAGGCTCCCTCCTTATTAAGTAAAATATTTTAAAAATCATATCCATACACTAAGCCTGAATAGCAACAGAGGGGAAAATGTATTTCTCTTACAATTACTATCTCTTAGGGCAAAAAATGGACAGGAGTAATCATTTGTTCTTTTTTTTTCTGGTCCCAAAGGAATCACCATACGTAATGTATAAAAAGAATCATGAACAACTAGAAGGAAACGAGCGCTATGAAGGCTATTGTGTTGATTTAGCCTATGAAATAGCCAAACATGTAAGGATCAAATACAAATTATCCATTGTCGGTGACGGAAAATATGGCGCACGGGATCCAGAGACTAAAATATGGAATGGCATGGTTGGGGAACTTGTCTATGGAGTAAGTATTTTCACTTCCACTGTTACTTATTTCTATGCTTTTCAGTTAACAAGAAAATGAGCAATTTAATGTTCAAGCTTAAGATTTATCAGATTTCAGAATTTATGAGTCTGTAAAACACAGTTTTTCATGAAAGGTATTGATATCATCCTTTGAGTGACAGCGTTATTTTATGAAAAGGAAAATAGAATTGAGGGAAATTACTCAGTCACAAAATAGAATTAAGTGAAATTAAGCACAGCCTGCCCTCTACTCAGAGTCTATTCCTTCTATATTTCACCGATTCAGGTGCCAGAAACACCCACCTATGTAGTTGCCTTAGTAGTGTCACCATCTTTCGTCATTGGTCCCCTCATGTCTAATGAACCAGGATGCACTATGAACTCTACTAAGTCTCTCAAATCTAACTGCACTTTTCATTCCAACCAACAACAGTACCACCTTAATTAAGATTTTTACCATTTGTTTACCGTTTGGCTGTACCCCTACCTCTAGCTTCACACTAGCAAATCAGATCTACATTACTGCAATTTCCCACTTTAAAAACCAGGATAAAACTTTATGAAGGCTACAGTGGTGTCTTCACAGCTCCTTGGTGACTTAGTTCTAAATGGTTTTGCTCTCAGGAAGCATCAGATCTTAGGAACACCAATGAGGCATATGAGGATAAGTACAACTGACCAACAGAATTACCTATTGGGTAAACCAGTCTCTAATAAAATAACCAAAGTGCAGATCGTGACAGGAGATGTTTAGTTCTAATAAACAAGAATTACTTGCAATGATTAGTACCTGTCCAGGCAACAGAAACTGAGAAGACAAATGAATTGGGGTGAGGAATTTCTAAGAAGTCGTAGCTGGTAAGAAGTAAACATCCATGTATCTACTGGACTGAAGATCAGGAAAATGATTCCAGAGGTAGCCAGCACAAAATACGGTGTTGCTCTTCAATCATAAGAGACTACCGGGGTCACTCAATGTGGTTTTTAGAATAGGCCTTTGGAAACCAGCATAAAGGAAGGAGCTTATTTCTAAAAATAAGGACACAGAATGGGAACTAAGGCTTAAAATGAGGCTGGGCCCCAGGTATCAAAACTGGGACACTCTCCTCTTGCCAAACAGTACAGTAACTTGAACCCCCACCTCCATCTGTGGGGCTGGAGCCAGTCACCACCTGGCTTAGGTCAAGGTTGGCCCTGGGAACTGGGGCAGGTCCGAGTTGCAGATGAAACACAAGTCAGTCCAGAGATGAGAAAGAGGTTTTCTACTTTCAGAGAGGGGCAGACAACCCAATTGATTTCTCTCAACCATTATGAGATAGCACTAGTCTCTCCCTTTCTGAGTTACAGTGAGTTTTCTTTTTTCTGTTCTTCTTTTTTTTTTTTTGGCTTGTCCCTTATTTCCACAACACTCAAAAGGTATTGGCATGCCTACAGTTCTCTTTGCACTTAATATATCATCTTACATGCAGAGAAGTCTCACTTTTTGTTCTAATGAATCAAGACCCATATACAATAATGGTTGACAAAGGTTCATTAATCTGAGCTCATGGTGGGAAAAATAAGGTAATATTTGTGTTATTCTTAGCCAACACTTATATAGAGTATTCACTGGCTGCTACCTACTGTGCTAAGTACTTTACAAATATTATGTACCTTAATCCTCACAACATGTATTTGAAGAAGTTCCATTAGTAACCTCATTCTACATGTGAGAATTGAGCTAAGAATTGAAGTCACGTTCCAGAGACCAAATACCCTGCAGGGCCTGTCTTAGTTGTTCAGGTTGCTATAAGAAAGCATATTAGACTTGTCAACAACAGATAGTGATTCTTCACCATTCTGGAGGCTGGGGCATTGATAATCAAGATTCCATTGTCTAGTAATGATGAACTTTTCGACTCATAAATTGTAGCTGCTTGTTTCATCTTCACATTAGGGAAAGGGCAATTGGTCTCTGTAGCCTCTTATTCTAGATATCCTATTCAAGATAATCCTATTCATGAAGGCTGTGCTTCATGGACTAACTACTTCCTAAGTACCTCATATCTTAGTAACACTACCTTATGGATTAGAATTTCAACATATGAAGGGGGACACCAACACTCTGAACATAGCAAGAGCACAGTGATTTGAATCTTTGAAGTTCATGTGCTTTTAATCAGTTCACTATACCCTTCCATAGCTAAAGTGTTGTTTCAGATCTATTGCATCTGGAATGAGAGTTGAACCTTACTATAAAAGGCATTTGATGCTTTACCCATTATGGCGAGAAGTTATTGAGGCTTTAGTCGCATGATCAAAAAATTGGGGAGGGGGATCAATTTCTACTGCTCCAGTCATCTGATGTGATCTAGTCCATAAGGCCACAAGCTCATCAAATGGAATAGTCAGAGCTCTGTAGTCTCTCCAAAGAAACCTGGCATGGTCTGGAAATAGATCGGTGCCCTCCTAGCATTCAGCAAGACATGATGATGTAGGATAAGAGATTTCCCGATATTGTTAAGATGAAGTTCAGCTCTCTCGTGGTGTTTTGCTTTCTCCTCTGGGATGTCCTCTCTGCTGCATGGTTTAATCTCTACACATCCCTTTCCCTTTCCACTTCATCTATTTGTAAGTGAGGGAATTTGAGAAGTACAGAGTTCTTGGTTTAGTAATTCAGACCTCATCCCAATTTTGAAAAGGTGAGATTTCTGGAGCAGCCTTTCTTTCATTCCCCTGCTGCTCTGGGGAGAGCTTTCCTTTCTGCCACAGAGGGCTCTTAAAGGAACATCCTCTCCCCTCTCCTGACCCAGAGGAAGTCTCTGATGTTTTCTGAGCTGAATAATACAAAGTGATTCTGGAGAACTGACAGCAAACCAATCCACTGAAGTGGACTGTCAAACTCCACGTTCCTTTAAGACCTAGGAATATAGAAACTAGGCTTTCCTGTCATGCGTGGAGGAAAAGCTTGCTGTCAGATAAATAGTAAGCTAAATGTGCCCTCATCTTCATGTTGAAGTTTTAATATTTTGGCATTAGAAAGTTTTCAATGTCTCTGTTCATGATAGAAATAGAGAAAAAAAATGAAAACACAGGCTTGCATTTCTGGCAGACCTGACCTCTTATGGTTTGCAAGTTGCTTCAGAAGAAGAAAGCAGGGTGTAAATGTGGGGGAGGGGGTCTCTAATAATTTCCCAGAGTGCTTAATGGACAAAAAGAAGAACAGGGAATGACTACTTGCATTTAGCAGGAAAACTACCCTCATAGGCACTGCCTAGTCTTCCCAGTGTTGCCTCGTAGGCCTTTTGGATGTAGTATGGATCAGGGCAGGTAAAAAAAAATGAAGGAGGGCAGAACTGGAAAAGGCTTTTTCAGAGACATTTCTGTATCTTCCATGAAGTTCCAAGAAAAAGTCAAAAGGAATTAAATTTGTTAAAGAATAAAGAAGTCAATTAGTCTCTTTTCAGATGATTCCTGAATGTTTTCTTTTTCCTCTAGAGAAATTCAAATCAAAGTTGATGTCGGGGCACCTTGTATCTCTAAGAAGGTTATTTTTGAAACAAACGTCAGCAGCATACAATGTGCCCAATTACATAAGCCCTTCAGTACATCGTGGTCCTGAAACTGTCCACCTGGTTTTAGCAATTTTGATTTCGAGCTGGATTTCTGTAACACTGCCACATAATCGTTCCAGCTCAAATGGCTCACACACCACCAGTTTTTACTGCTCCCAAGTAGCAAATGCTTTAAGGGGGCATTCTCAAAGAAGATTTTTGTGGCTATCCGGATTCTTAAATATTTCTTAGCTAAACATCTAATTCAGTTTTACAGATGACTAGGAGATCCACCAGGGACTAAACATTATCATTGCCCATTGAGTTAATCAAGAAATTGAAGCTTCATGGAGGACAAGAGTGACAGGAATTTCTCAGGGAAGATGGGTGGTAGCAAACTTTGACAATATCACAAAAGTTACAGTTTGACAACTTGAATGCCAGTCTGCCTGGCCCAGTGCTCTGTCTGCTGGTTTACATTGGATCAGTTCACTAAGCTTGTCAGCTTCTGGGTATCTTGATGTTAATTCAGTCAGATATGCCATTTCTTCCTGGCTTTGGGGTATAGGGCTTGAATTCTAGCTGGATTATGCACTATGCCATCCAAGATACTCATTGCATTTCTATGTGCCCTCTAGGACAACGCAATGCAAATATCTAGTTACCTCTTGAAATATTTAAAAATACAATGTAAATAGCTGGGAAGCTCTGTCCTCAGAGAAGACATATGACCTAACAATTTTTTAAAAAAAAATGCAAGAAATGGGCTAGAGCGAAATTAGAGCCCCAGTTATGAAGAGGACACCTCCCAGTGGGCCACTGCCACGTTCCTTATGTTCTTAGCACCTAGAACTAAGAATAAAGAGTACGTGGGATTGCTTTTAAGAAAGGCCAGGAATGATATTATTCAGATTCATTCATCCGACTTAGAAGATAGCAGAAAGCTCAGGAGTGGAGATGGGATTGGCATATGTTGATTGCAGATCACAGTCGTTGGCTGTCCCAGACTGCTTCACACTCCCAGGAGAAGTGGAAACTCACCAGATATTATTTACACTGACATTTCTTTGCCTATATGAAATTACCTTGGATTGTCAGTATCCTATAATAGATTTATTTTCTGTTAACAAAGGCAGAAAGTCAATCTGTCCTTCCAGTTAAAGGCAAAGAAGCAAGGATCCAATAACAGATGCCATACATTCATTTCTAGTCTTCTGATTACACTGGGCTCTAGCAGAAAGGACTGATGACTTGATAAAAAAGTGATCCTCTACTAAAAGGACATAGACTCCAGGGAATAGCATTAATGATACATGAAAGTCTGCTATTCTGGGCAGAGGGGTGGGGAAATATTTCCAACCAAATTTAGCATCACACGGCCTTTTTCCAGCTCCTGGGATGCCCGTTTATCTTCACTGGGTCTTTAAATCCCACAGCTTCCCAAGGACAAGGAGTCCAAATCAATAGACCCATACTGGGACATCTGTTTTGGATAAAGAAATGAGGAGATCCTGTTGTGACCCTGCTTGTTGTTGCACTGAGTTAAATAGACCTCATCCCTTTTCTCCAGATCTTAACAACGGCAGACAACAAATATCTCATAGAGTACAGCCAGTAAAGCAGTTTAATCCGTGTCCCCAACACACAGCAATTATATTCCTATTGTCCAGTTTAATTCTGCTCCACTTCTTTTTCTAATACATTTAAATTTTCTGGGGAAAAAGTCTGCCCAAGGCCACTAGCACTTCATGCCTGTTCAGGGAGCAGGGAGATCACATCTGCTCCTCTTACATAGTATATGGTATGGTCTGCGTGATACATCTCCTCTTTTCTTCCTTTGCCCCCTGCTATCAGAAAGTGCTCTGAAACCATGGCTGACAAGCTCCTGCTCAAACATAATCTCCAAATGGGCTACGAATTTTATATCAACTAATCAGATGAAAATACTTAAAGATGTAACAAGCCTTACAGCTGAAACAATTTGTAAAATTACAGTTAAACTAAATGTCATCTCCGCTTAAAGCTCGTCAGCTCCTTAAGTGCGTGGTCCCTGTACATAGGAGTCTGTTGGGGTTTAGATCTTAGGAAACTGACAACTTTGGCCACCCATCTATGAGAACAATTATAAATCCCCTCCAATAATGCAGTTGCTTGGGTTTGCCACTGGTTAAGTGGGAAAAAAAATCAAACCTAATTTAGTGTGTTTACTGAGCCCACACAACCATTCTTTTTTTTTTCCGGTTTTTTGAGACAGGGTTTCTCTGTAGCTTTTGGATCCATTCCTGGAATTATCTCTTGTAGACCAGGCTGGTCTTGAACTCACAAAGATCCGCCTGCCTCTGCCTCCCAAGTGCTGGGATTAAAGGCGTGCACCACCACCGCCCGGCCACACAACCATTCTTAAACTGCTTGATTAAAAATCCTTTAAGTAGTCAAAATGCAAGTTAAAACACTAGTAGAGCCTCCCCTAAGCTCTTACCATTTGCTGGGTTTCCTCTGTCACCTGGAGCGCCCTCATTTCGAGCAGTTACCCATCTACAGTTCTAAAAGTGACTTTTCTGCTGCAGTTACCAGCACAGGCTTGATGACAAAGGGCTGCTTGAGTGGTTTGGGACACCAGAAGAGAGACACTTGATTAGTAAACCAGAAGCTCACCTGCTACATAGTCCTAGCCATAATTGTTCATGCTTGACTCCAGTCACAGCTGACTTGCATTAAGAACAATTATCAAGGAAGGGATATTAGAGTGGTGGATTTGATCCACACATGTCATATGCATGCATGCATAGCAAATGCAAATATTTTAAAAGAAGGATTCCCTTTGGGTGGTTGCCTATTTTAGGTTTTCATCAGTATCTCTCATTTTCCTTTAAAGTAGCCTCCTTTGTCCAAATGCCATGGCAGTCCCAGGAGAGCTAACTGAGGAATTTTGGACACTTAATAGTAGCCTGTTTCTCCACATTCTTGTTAATCAAGCTGATTGTTTCACAGACACTGTGGCAGGTGGGTCATAAGCTCCAAAATAACCCACTTTCACAGATGGATTTTATAATATGGAGGGAGGAGTAGTGGGAGAAGAGGGCAAATGAGTCTCCAAGGAAGATTCTGAGCTCATGTGCCAGTTCTGTGACTTGTCTCTCACCAAGGATACAAGAGAAAAAGTAAGAACTTCTTAGTCTCCCACAAATCTTATTGTCCTGGAGGCTTAATCAGCAGCTCTCTTACCTGTTATTGGTAGATCCTTCTAGCTATTTGCAGCTATTCCTTTCTCTTTTTCAATCTATAGGTCTTTATTATGGGTTCTTAAGTATACATTGGAAATTCTTGTTTTAGAGCCAGGTCACGTCATCAGTGAGAATTAAGTGAGCCCAGATTTAACACCATCCTCCATTAGAGTAGTAATATATATATATATATATATATATATATATATATATATATATATCCCCATATGTGTGTATGTGTTATGTGTGTATATATAAAGTAGTGTATATATGTGTGTGTATATATATGTATATATATATATTGCTTTCTATGAAAAATCCTGAGATCCCAGCACTTGCTAGACCAAGACAGGAGGATTATCACAAATTTGAGTGCAGCCTGAGCCATGAAATGAGTTCAAGGTTAGCCTGAGCTGCATAGCAACGTGCTGTCTCATAAGCGTAAAAAACTGGAAAGAAAGAGGCTTCCCAAAAAGAATTCAGAAAATTAGAAATGCTAGGTTTAGGGAAAGAGGCAAGTACCTGAGGGGAACTGCTTTGTTCTATTGGGTCTTTTTTTCTGTTGTTGTTTTTATTTTTGTGTGTGTGTGTGTGTGTGTGTATGTGTGTGTGCATGTGTGTGTGTGATTCAAAAGTATTTTAAACTCAGAATGGCTTCCTTCGGGAATCTGTTATTTTGTTAAAAGTTCCTAGGAACTACACAATAAACCATTATTCCTGCTCTCTCTAGTCATCTTTCGTTAGTGTTTGTGGTCCTCATCATATGGTGGGTGTTGCAATTACTGAGTTAGTTTTCTTTTGTGGCTTTTTTTTAGTAGGGGTATCTTTATTTTGTTTTGTTTTGTATTTCAACTGTTATCTCAGTTTTTTCTTTCTTTTTGAGATTATAATATAATCTCAAACTTTTATAACTTTTCTCCATTCTCTTCCCTCCCAGCAAATGCTCCCAAATATAGAGTGGGGTATAGTCTTCTATTTAAAGGGGAGCAAGTGCCTCAATCTTCCATTCTGTACCTGCCTGAAAAGAGCTTAGTTCCCTTAAATCCAGTACAAATAAAGTGATTTTTTTTACACCAAATATCCTCTTACTACTACCTTTGAAAACAGAAAAAATAATAGCAATTTCTCCTAGAAGGATCAAGAGTTACAAGATTTAAAAAGGGAAAGAAAAAACTAGTTAAATTAAGTAATTAAATTCAAAGAAGATCAAATGGGAACTTACACTATATGCATATTGTATCCTCCAAGCGTGAGGCAGAAACATGTTGGCAGTGAGAGGAAGCGCCTTTATGTATGAATTATCTTGGCATGACAGAACTCTAGCTGATTCAAGCTATCTTTGCCAAAAATCCTGTCTTGCTTTCTGGCCAATTCCATTCTTATCAGCAGTCTTTGTTCCTATGACCAGGTGAATCCCTTAGCCAATGGATAAAATAGGTAAAATTTGTCATTGGCTCCCATCTCATCTTCAGTGTGGAACTGAACTAAGGAGTTAACTGCATATGATGAGAGTTGAAGCCGTAGATGATAATGCTGAAAGAAGAAAAATAAAGGACAGTACCTTGAATGATCTGTCTTATTCCATAAACCTTCAGTGATTACCTCCTAAACCAGACACTTCTGGAAAAACAAAATACACCTCGGTGGAGAATGAAAACTAGGAAGGAAAACTATACAAAGAATATACATAGAGGTAGGAAGAGAGCCTGTTGTCTTTAGTGTCAGAGAGCTAAAGGAAAGAGTATATAATACAAAAGGCCACAAATGTCACGTAGCAACTGATGTCTGACAAGATATGTCTGAGTCTGAGAACCAAGTTTACAGCTCAAGAAATAATGTCAATAAGTCATAGGGACTACAAATTAAACCCTAAAGCAAAAGCACTGCTTTAATTCAGAGATAAATTAAGTCATAGTTTCAAGACCATTGATGGTGGTGGGTAGAGGCGATATGGGTAGGGTGGTAGAAGGGTTAAAAAGTAGGATGGATGTTTTTTGGTAAACAGAACTGCCCATGATTTCAGCTGAATAAGTATTGTATGACTTTCCTTGGGAAGACTTGAACAAATGGCTACTCATTCCCAGTACAGTACCAATGACAGGCAAACGCAACAATTCCACCAACATTCATCTTGGCAAAACAAAGATTTTATTGGGGTTACTTACAGGAGTTGGGGGCTTTTATAGAAGCATGGGTAACTCAGAAGAGCTGCATCATCAAACAACTCACTAATTGTAGATCAAAGTACTATAGTATGTAGTACACATATGCAAGTGTCAATTGAAAAAGAGGAGGCTGGTTAAGAGAGTGGATCCAAATTTTGGTACCAGAAGTCTAATCTCAGCCTCTCTTTCCCTTGCAGTATTCAGTATAAGCCTTGATTACTGCCTTGTCTGTCAAAATGTACATCATTTGAAGAGAGAATAGTAATTATATCAACCTCAAGGTTGCTAGGGAAGTGAAGTAAAATAATACGTACAAAGTGCTTGGCACAGTGCCTCATACAGAGTAAGCACTCAATAAATGTGAGCAACTATTCATCGTCTGCGTTTCCCCTTAAATAAGGAGCACTTCTCAAGTGCTTTGAGTTGCCCTATACAATTCAACAAAGTAAATATCATTTTTTGGTAAATATACTTTAGTTCAAGCTTCATCATTCTTCCTCCATCCCTCCCTACAGGTAAAGATACTGAAACACAACTATATTTATTACAGAAAAACTGGACCTACTTAGTAATTTACTGCATAACTGATATACCATAGTTAAGTCATCCCCCAGTCATATACGTTTTCCCACATATACATTTTAAAGCCTCTTTCTACACTAAAACCCACTATCATTCTAAAGGAACAATTGTAGAAGAAATAAGTGCAGAAAAATCTAAAGCTTTATTTTCGTGAGAATAATATAAAAGGGTGGCATCCATGCCTTTACATGATGAGTTAATTATTCAGTGCACTGCTAACATTTATTTATCAATCTGACATGCATGAATGTTGTACTTGTATTTATCACCAGACAAGATAGCTTACTTAATAAATAAGTATATATTATAGTAGCTGTTTTATCCTGTATCTCCGATTCAGAAATATTGCATGTTTTCATCTATTATGTTCAACAATCAACAACTATTTAAGGAATCTACATTTTTAATATAGAATCAATCTACTGCAATAATAGAAACAAAATCAAAAGACTGGATTCCTGTCTTCAGATGATATATATTTTAACAGACAAGGCAGTAACCAAGACTTATACTGAATACCGCAAAGGAAAAGGAAAAAAATATAAGAAATGAAGGTTATTGTACACCATGCACAAAAAAATTACAGTCAAATAAGGGAGAGAGCATAAGAACATGAGTATTAAAATAAGAAAAGTTAAATTAGATATGTCATAAAGAAGTAAAAGTTGAGGTGGTGTGAGTGAGCAAAAACGAAATTAGAGGCCATGGAATTAGTTTCCCCAAGCCAATATGCTTCAGAGAACAAAAGGCCTTTTTCCTTATTACACCATCAAACTAAAGCAATTTAGAACCCATTGAATGACCTTGCCTCTCTAATCTTAGAATTGACAAATTGGCTGGTTATCGTGATGGAATATATTGTATTTCAACCAAAAACATTTATTAAATGACAAATGATAAAGGAAATGCTGTCTTAAAACTGCTATGTCTTTGTTTTTCAGAGAGCTGATATAGCTGTTGCTCCACTCACTATAACATTGGTCCGTGAAGAAGTCATAGATTTTTCAAAGCCATTTATGAGCCTGGGAATCTCCATCATGATAAAGAAGCCTCAGAAATCAAAACCAGGCGTATTTTCATTCCTGGATCCTTTAGCTTATGAAATCTGGATGTGCATTGTCTTCGCTTACATCGGAGTCAGTGTAGTTCTCTTCTTAGTGAGCAGATTTAGCCCTTATGAATGGCATTTGGAAGACAACAATGAAGAACCTCGTGACCCACAAAGCCCTCCTGATCCTCCGAACGAATTTGGAATATTTAACAGTCTTTGGTTTTCCTTGGGTGCTTTTATGCAGCAAGGATGTGATATTTCTCCAAGGTTTGTTTGTGTGTAATGCAGAATACCTGCTTGTATTTTGTGGTCATACTCCACTCATGTCCATCTGGTGTGCACCTGCATCAACTTCAGAGTTCTTTCATTTAACATTCCATCCAATGACAAATTATCATCAAGCCATTTTGTTTGCTTATGTTCATGAGGTGAGTGTGTCTCTGGTGATGCTTTGAATGCCTAAGGTTTGCTACAGTGTTCATAAATACACAAACTCGGGATAAAATTAATGGGCACGTAATATTACTCTCAGAGTTTCCTCATTAATTGAGCTGAAACATTTTCTCCTTTGTCAAGAGACTGAGTCTAGACAAAGTGTGAAAGAAGATAGAACATTTCTTTAAAATCCTTCTGCCTTCCTCTATTAATATTGTCTTTTTATTTTGCTCTCAGACTGCCTAGAACTATGTCTATTCAAGTTTCTTAGATAAAACTGTATAATTTCTCAAAAAAAAAAACAACAAAAAGCAGAAAATCAGTGTGGATCTTAGTGATGCAGCCACATTTGAAAGTAGTCTAGTCAGTTATGGTGGCGCACGCCGGTAGGATTTGCTGAAGGAGGCAGAGGCAGGAGGATCACGAGTTCAAAGCCAGCCTGGGCTACACATTTTTTCAAAATGCCAAAAATTTTTTTAAAAAAGGAAAAAAAGAAAGTAGTTTAGCCATTTCTTATAAAGTTAGGCATAGAATTAAAATGTGACACAACAATTTTACTGCTATTTATACCCCCAGAGTAAAAGGAATGAATGTCCATGGTAGCTTTACTTTTAATAGACAAAAGATAGAAACAAAGCAAGGGTTCAACTGTTAAATGGATGAAGAAATTGTGGCATATCCATTCAATGGCATACTACTCAATTAAAAGAACAGAATGCTAATGTGTACTAACAATTCAGAAAACATGCCAAAGTGAAATACTTTAAACACAAAATGCCACATACCACCAAACTGTATTTGTTGAATGTCCCATAATAGATCATTCTGCTTTTCCCAGGTAGACAAATTTATAGAGATAAAATGGACAATTAATGATGACCACAGTTTGAAGGGAGAAGGAAAAAAGATAACAAAGGCGGGATTAGGGTTCAGCAAGTACACGTGAGCAGAACAAGTACAAGAGTCAGAAACAACTTATATAAGTTTCTCATACCTTCTTCATTACAAATTTTTCTCTATTTGATTTTTAAAAAAATATAGCACTAAAATGCTGTTTGTCTGGATAAGAGCTTGACACCCACTAGCATTTGCTTGTGGGGCATGCATCTTACCTCTCTCATCCTTTTCCTGACCCTGCAAGGATTAAGTAAAAATGGACATGAGCAAGTTGATGAGGTGATATGAAAATGCTCCAAAAATAGATTGTGATGGCTGAAGAACTCTACATTTACTTAAATGGTTGAACAAATATGATTCTCATGAATATTACTACTTCTACTGGTGGATGGTATAGGATGCAAACTTAGCAAATCTATTGAAAATATTGAGCATGGCTTGGGATATAGCTCAGTAGAGCGCTTAACTAGTATATTCAAGACCTCCAGGACCTGAAGAAATGTTGAAGGTGAATGTCCTGAGCCTCACCAACATAGCAGATTAACTTACCTAATCACAAATAGTAGTGAATTCACACTCACACAATATTCTAACTGAATATGCCATATTTATAATAATCAGCATTATTGAGGGATGAGGGAAATGATGCCAGTGGATAACAGCACTTAGTATGTAACCATGAAAACCTGAGTTCAATTGGCCAGCACCTACATAAAAATCCAGGCAAGACTGTGCCTGCCTATCACCCCAGGATTATGGGGGAACAAGCAAATCCTGAGAGCTCACTGGCCAGTCAGCATAGGCTATGCTTCAGTTTCAGTGAGAGACCACATCTCAAGTCAATAACATGCAGAGAGATAAAGGAAGATACCAATGTCTTGCTCTGCCCTTTGCTCCTTAACACACCCATGCACTCCCATGCATGCCCTACATAATACACTGTACACATACAACCCTCTCTCTCTCTCTCTCTCTCTCTCTCTCTCTCTCTCTCTCTCTCTCTCTCACACACACACACACACACACACACACTAGAGCACATACACAGTACACACTAAAAATTATAAAATAAAACACTGCAACTTCAGCCAAATTAAACATTAATCCAGATATTGACAAGAATCATTAATGTAAATATACAAGGATTTTCAGTTAGAAATTAAGGACTTGGGGCTAGAAAGATAACCCAACCAATAAAGTGCTTCCTTTTCACTCATGAAGACTTGAGTTCAATCCCCAGAACCCACATAAAAGCTAAGCATGGTGGTGCTTGCTTCTAAAACTAGTGCTGGCAAGATAAACATAGGGTGATCCCTGGAGCTGACTGACCTGTCAATCTAGCCTAATTAGTAAACTGTAAACTAATAATATACCCCATCTCATAGGAGGGGTTGAACAGTGTTCCTGAAGATGACACACAAGGTCTTCTCTATACACACAACCACACACACACACAGAATATAAGGATTCAGAATGGCCAGATCATTTTTACAGCATATCTCTTTGTGAGACTAGTCTTTGAGAGCACTAAACATTTACAGTAAAACGTAACTGACTGGGTAGGCATCTTTGACCGCTTTTTAGAATCGCCTGTGTGGGGCTTTCAAGCCTCATACATCCAAACTACTCCTTTCCCCATTTTTCTATTAAAAAGAATGCCGCCCTCAATCTGCTTGGTTGGGTTCTTCAAATTATTCCATTTCCTGTTCCTTATGTGTTCAGAATGTGTCATTTTGTGATATCATCAGGGAGTTCATTTGATTTCCTAGTTTCTTTTCGCTTTTTGTGAAACAGTCACTTCAAGAGACTGTGGCCTCTGAATGAGTCCCTAATTGAAAGATTTCTAACATGGCTGGTAATCAGCATTGAAACAATGCTGAAGAATCATTAGGGCTGGAGATTTTCTTGCTTTCTATAAGTCAATTTTCAAAACTACATTTGTGATATTCCCACTGGAGTGCTGCCTACTATGTTGCATATTCAAACAGGTCTCTTCAAAAGCCGTTTTTACAAGTATTTATGCACATTACTTCATTAAATAAGAACCAAAGCTGACACTGAAAATCACCAGTTTGGGGTTTTGTTTTAATTTCTGATGGCAGAATTTCAACTATGGCTTTTCTGTTGCTCTGAAATACAACAAATGCCTTTTCTTTCCACGGTATAGATTTTAGTATGCTGCTCAAGGGGTCATCATATAGTACAATGGCTTCCAACTTTTTAAAAGATTTCATTATTTTTTATGTATGTTGTTGGGGTTTGCCTGCATTGGGATGCCAGAACCCCTGGAACTGGAATTACAGACAGTGTTTCAGATCCTCCGGAAACTAGAGTTACAGACAGTTGTTATCTGTCATGTGGGCACTGGGAATTGAACCTGGGTCCTTTGGAAGAGCAGTCAGTGTTTTTAACCGCTGAGCCATCAATTTAGCACCAGCTTCCAATTTTTTTTTAACATGACCCGTAAGAAATCATTTTTCCATCTTGAATCACTATACATAAATGTATATGAGCAAAATTATACCAGACATTACCCACGTGCTATGCTATGCATGCTGAGATCTTTCTGTCTTGGCTATTGAATTGTTTTTAAAGCTGGTCATGATTCAGCTCACTAAGGGCATGAAGCCTATAGAACATTTGTCTAGTGTAACAACTATTTTTTTTTGTGCTTCTTAGTGAGAAGTCATTGCCTCCAGGAGCTCTATATTTCCTAACCTATGAGGAATCACTCCTCTGATACCATCTTTTGTGACCTACAAAAGAAATTGTCTCTTTAAATCTTTTACTAAAATATTATGCTTCTTAGCATGTGTATTATACACTAGAAAGAAACATGCTTCTCCTTGACTCGTGAGCTCTATTGACTGATTATATATTTGTGATCAACTGTGTATATATTACACAGTCATATATTTCCCTATTAGCAGATTTAGAATGTCCTGACAATGGTGTAGTTGCACTGCGAGATGTGGGATGGCTTTTGCTGGAAGCATCAGCACTATACTTTGCTTAATGGCCTCACTCAGAGTACAAACTCTCTAGAAAGCCAAGAATGTGAGCATAGACTATACACTGTCGCTTTCATCAAAACCGAAGTAAAACAAGGAATTGTCCTTGAGATTATCTTTAAAAATAGAATTAACAAGTATTAGAACAGGAAGAAATATCAGAGCAAAATCAACCTAACTGCTGCTGCCCAACCTTCCCCGAACTCTCACTGTGTGTGGACGCATTAGCTACGATCTCCCCTGGATCTTAATCTTTACGCCACTGCCACAGTGGAGGCATCGTGTTTACTTTCAAGTTGAAGAAAGTGGCGCAGGTTAAATAATTTGTGAATTTGCCTAGTCACACTGACAAGCCGGCTAGAACTCAAACCTAACTCCAATCCCCAAACCCTTGTTCTTTCCACTGTATGCTGCCATGTTCATATCATAGACTGCAGTCATCCCTAGGGAGCAGACACATGGAAACACAACTTCATGGAGATTTTTAAGAGCCTGCAGTTCGATTGCTTCCACAAGTACTTCATACTGCCAATCCAAAGGGACGCTGTTCATTTCCTAGCTCCCTTCATGCTTAGGTACCAAAACTGTTTTCCCATTTTTGTCCCTAAAGAAATGCAGCACTCGTTGTTAATGAAAGTGGGCAGTGGGCCTTCATAACGCTGCTGAATGTGTGCTCGCTCTGAGCTTAAGGCTGCAAAATCAGCAATAAGGCATTATGAAGGAATGGCGTCATTCTGTTGCTATCAAATACAGTTATTGACCCAGAAACTTAGAGATTCTGCATCAATATTAGGTTTGATATTTGAACTGTTCTAATTGTTCAGAGTGAATTACTCTGTTTTACACGAAGCTGTAGGTTGAGTCAACATTAAAGAAGGTAATCAATGTAATAAGCCAAGGTTCTAGTCATACATCAACTGATTTATCAGGGAAGTCCAGAGAGGGTGTGAAAGCATTCAGATTAACCCTCTTCATCCTGAACGTGCACTGGGGGCCAGACGGGGTGGGGGGGACAGCCAGATGGAGAGGGCAGAGCAATTAAGCCGGAGGTGCTAAAGTTACCTTCTCTGCATTTCAAGGCTGCTCTGTGGGTTGTGTAACCTGGGGCAAGTTATTAAGCCCAGCTAAACCTCAGTCTCTCATCAATAAAATGCAAAGCACAGTCCTTGGCCTATGAGCTCAATAAATGTTAGCTATTGTTATTATGAAATTGGATTCTTCTAATCATCCTAGTGTAGTGTATATACCCGTCAATATTGCATTTGGTCAGAGTCCCTAAAACTGCTGGTTGATAGCAAAGTGCAAGCCTCTTTTGTTTGATCCCATCTAGTGCGTTTAAGGATTACATTTCTCCAAAGTGTTGTAAGCTTAGTGTTCCATAATGTGTTGCTCACATTGACAAGAGAGTATAACTTTCTAAAATGTGAAATATGTTTCCTTTGTGAAACTTTGATAGAGCCATTTGTGCCATCTAGAGTCTAAGTCCAGACAAATGCTCCCCCTGCTGACTTTCTGTGAAGCTGCAGGGAGTACTAAGGGCCAGCCAAGTGGAAGTCATGAGGGCTGGGAAGAGTACCAAAAGGAAGCTGGAGGGCAAAGGATAGACAACCTTGGACCTCATTACTGAGTACGGATTATTCCAAAGGTACTTTTTATTAAGTTTTCAAGATAGCAAGTCCTTTGAAAAAGTAGGCAGGGGCTCTGTCACAGTTAGACATGGGCTCTCCACACATAGCTCCTCCTTGAAAAGAAAAGGTGTGTAGAATAACAAAAGATCTTAGGAGTTTGAGCTGCATCTTAAGTGATGTATCTTTTCCTTTCATGGTGTATGCCACTCTTCATCCCACCGCAAACTCACGTCCCAGCAGTAGCGATGCAATGATACATGAATAATGTAAAGGCAGGATTTTTTTATGACAACGATTTCATGACTCTGGCTGAAAGGCGTAGTTTTCTGTCTTTGGGGTGTGGTTACTTATTTCCATCAGAGAAGACTGTAAGAAACAAAGATTGATTCTGCACATTTTTAAAAGAGCCTATCACAGTCCTGGCATTGAATGGAGAATGGAAATGATGCACACTTTAGGAACAGAAGAAAGGAATGATAAAGAATTTAGATGAAGGCAAAGGTTTTAGTTACCCCTCGTCATCTCATAAAGCTAAGATAGTGCAGATTACAAAATTTACTTACAGGATGAAGGTTATGGTCCATAGCTCACTTTTATTGTCATTTCAGATGTCCTAAAATATACTTTTTTATTAATGTAGGGACTCCAGTTACTTATCATTACAGTAAAGAACATTATCTATTGATATATATATATTTGACAATATTTTGCATGTGTTTTTTTCTTTTGGTACTAATTTATTTTCATTAACTTCAAACCTCCTCTTACCCTTTTGTCAAAGGTATGACATACATACTATTTTGTGTTTTTAGAAACATAAGTGTGCAGCATTTTACAGCCATTTCATTATGCTAACCTTGAGATCTGTCTTGTGCAACAAAACTACTTGAAATGAATGTTAAGCAATTTGCAGCTGCATTAATGGAAAGAAAAGTACTGAGAAATGATAGGTCTTTCTAATTCAACTATAAAGTCTTGTCTTATTTTAATAGATTCTTTATAAAATGTGATGGGGTTGACCCATCAGTCACTTTTTGTATAGTTTCTATGTGAAATGTGGGCTTAAGTGGCTGTAGTATTACTAATGCAAAAAAGGGAAACACAAAACTGCTTGCGGAGCTTCTTCCCCATGGGTTCCACTGCATTTTTCCTTAGTAAAAAGACTTAGCATGTATGCCAAGAAAATGGAAGAGGGTTAATATAAATTCCACAAAAGCCTTTGTCAAATCTACTTCTGTCTTAAGGAGACATTATCAAATGCAATCGTTTGCATCCTATGCTAATCACACAGAAGCTATTTGTTTATATCTGTAAGGCTATTTTATTATTTCTATAAGAATATTCTCTCAAATTTGCAATACCCATCCATACCAGCATCCTTTGTAACTTGATGGATTAGTTACAGGACCCCTGTCAGATGCCAAACCCTGCACATGCTCAAGTCCCTTATATCAAATGGCACAGAGTTTTTGCATATAATATATGTACATCTTCCCATGCACAGTAAATCATTTTCAGATTAATCATAACACCTAAAACAATGTAAATGCTAAGAAAATAGTTGTTTGGCTATTGTTTGGGGACTCTCAAGAGGAAATGTCTGTCCATATTTCAGAAAGACGGCATTTTCCCAGATATTTTCTATCTACAGCAGGTTGATCATGTAGATGTGGATCAGGAGGATGCAGAGATCTGACTGTAGGTCATGAAATTAACCACATAATCGCCAAAGTTAACAACCAGTAGACAAGAAGGCACGAAATTGGCCATTTTGCACTTAGGCTCCTTTTTAGTCATGTCAACAACCAATCTCAACTGAGTCATTCTGATAAACCACACACTGATCTGAGTCAGTATTGAGGTGGCCAAAATAACCAGATTATGTTGTGCAGGCCTGATTTAAAACCAGACAGACATATCCACAGTCCATTAGCCCCAATAAAATGACCCAATATAATTTCCATAAATTCCTGTATTTTCCTCCACATTTCAAGCAGGCAATACATAAACTGCCATTAGTATTCATAGCATAATATACCTCTTCCCATAGCAAACTCCAAGTCTGGAATTACTGCAAACTCAGGCTTCAGCAAAACCCATCATTCCACATCAGGATGAGTTTTACAGGTGCAGTCCAAATGAACAACAAATAATAATAGACAAACATTTCTTGGTGTTACTTTAAAATCTATCGTTTTCACACCAATATAAATTTTCTTATCCAAACCCTGTTTATTTTATACTACAAAATATCTGGGTATTTCTCTTCTTAGGTTTTTTTAAAAATCTCCTTATCCTTATTCATTTATTTTTTTATTTTACAAGTGGGTAGAAGGGTGTGTGTGTGTGTGTGTGTGTGTGTGTGTGTGTGTGTGTGTGTGTTCAATAGTGTGTATGTGGAGGTCAGAGAATAACTTGTGGGAGTCAATTCTATCCTTCCACCATGTGGGTCCCAGGTATGGAAGCCAAATTATCAGGTACCTTTACCTTCTGAGCCATACCGTCAGTCCTGGGAATCTCTTTCCTAGTATAAAAGTACAGACGTTTTATTTTCTGATTTTCCTCTCTGTGTCAGTTTCTTTATCTATAAGATACCCTAGCTTACTTATCTGTAACACAGTCCTGGCCAACAGAGATGGAAGATGTAAAACGTTGGTATGTATAAGGCAATTAGAACAATTTGTCACAAAGGATTTGTTCAATAAGTGACAACTTGTTTTATCGTTTTTTACTACCCTGCTGCCATGGATGCCATTTTGAAGCATTAATATTCTGTGCAGTAAAGTAATTTTCAGAGTCAGATATGTCTATGTGTTTAAAATTTGAATATGTCAAGCATGAAGATAATTATGAAAATGTCTAAATTCCTAGTTGAAATATTCTGTATACTTTTAGCATTAGGAAGGGTGACAAATTCTTTTCTGACTCAAGCAGATGTGTTTATCTCTTCTGATTTAAAGAGAAATGTTTCCAGATGCAATTGTAAGGATGTAGCTATTAGCTAGAAAGAAATCTGTTTCAAAGCAGATTTTCACATCTAAAAAACTAGAGTAATTATATTTGACTGTGTTTTAGGCATCCAGAGACCAACAGAAAATGCAGACTTAGAAGATAATCAAATAGATATTTTATAATTAACCAGTAAATAGTACTATTATTTATCAAAACACTCGCTAGAATTATCAGACTGTTTCCCATAAACAGCTGAATTTTCCACATGCTAAGAGCAAGGGGTTATCTTGGGACACGGGAATTTGAATTTGCTTTAGAGTGGTAAAATCATAGTACATGCAGAGAAGAACTGGATTTGTCAGTTCTCAGCCCAGAACTGCCCTCTTCCCACGGAGCCTGGAGATGTGCCAGGCACCTACGCTTATTCTTTACTTTCTAGAAGAGTGGGTGCTCTTTCTGTGAGCTTCCCTACGTGTGGAAGAACATAGCTGTGCTCAACACTAGAACTATACTAATGATGATATGGCAATATTTCATAAAGCACTACAGAGCAGATTCCAATTTCTATAGACACCAGCCTCCAGCAATACTGCAAAAGAAGTGAAGATTCCTAATCACAAGTCATTACCCATTGTTGAGCATCTGATGTCCTCTGACTTTCCACAGTCCCTCTCCATGAGGAGCACTTGTGATGGAGGGATATAATTTACAACTCTAATTATACTCTTAAATTTTTATAAAATATGCCAACACCCAGAACTCTGAACTTGTCTAGAGGAAACTCTAAGCAACGTTTTTGTTTTGTTTTGATGTCTTTGTTGGTTTGGGTTTTTTGTTGTTGTTGTTGTGTTGTTTTGATTTGACTCAAGCAGATGCTCTTGATACACAGGCAAAGCTGAGTCTGTTCATCACCTGCAACAGAATCACCAATGATACCTAGGCATCATCTATTCATGGGCATGCAGATATCCTGAATCTACATTTTAGCAACCCTACCCATAAAGCCAACCAACAGTAATGTTGATAAAATTTTCCTTTTAAAATGTATCCATATTTGGCTACAGTTCCCTGATAATTAGATCAAAACATTGAAGGAAAAGTTCAAGTCATTAAAACTTACCTACCATTTCCACACTAACTGAACACCATTAGAGCACAGAAGACCACATAGAGCAGCGGTTCCAACCTTCCTAATGCTACGACCTTTTAATATACTTCCTCATGTTGTGTGACCCCCACAGCCATAAACTTATTTTCATTACTACTTTATAACTGCAACTTTGCTACTGCTACAAATTGCATCTGATATGCAACCCATGAAAGGGTTGTTTCACCCATAAGGGAATTCGTGACCCACAGGTTGAGAATAGGCAACATAGAGGGTGGTTTGAACAATTAAGAAATCTATGGTGGAATGGGTTTCTTTGTCTTAGGATTTCAGAAGTAGCCCTTTGATACCTCTCAACCTGTATTCTTCACTCAGGACTGTTTCGTCACTCAGGACTATCCCCAGTGGCTAAAACTCCACGTGTGAAGGCAAAGTGTTTTGATCTCCTGATTCTCATTAACCATTTATGTGAAGATGAAAAGGAACATTATCATTTGGTTCCACGCCTCATGGGTGACCAGCTCTACAAAATAGCTGTGTCAACATTAGTTTATGGAATTCAAATTAACAGTGCTCATTTGCCAGTGTCTTCCCATTTCTCTTCAAATGTGAAAAGATTTGGGATCCTGTCTATTGCATATTGCTTTATGTCACTTGATCCCTAAATTGACCACAAGTATAATCACTTGTGCAATATTAGAAGTTCAGAAATCTAGGTATCACCACCCAAGCTTTGATGTCATTGACCTTGGGTAGATCACAGTGTTCATTCTCCTATATATGTGCCCAGAAAAGGTTATAGAAAGCAAACATGTCATGTGAAATTATAAATGAGAAGGGATAAGAGAAAGGCATTTTATATGACTAAAAGTTTGGATTTTCAATCTGGGCTAGTCTTAATCACTGAGACAAAATACCAACTGCAAGGCGGAAATGTTTACTCTGGCTCATGGTCATGGATTTCTAGCCCATAAGTACTTGGCCCCTTTTCTTTGAGCATCTGGTGAGGCAATACATTCTGACAGAAGCATGTGGCTGGTGAGACCTGTTCACTTCCTGGTGGCCAAGAATCAAGAGAGAGAGGGGGGACTAGGTCCTATCATTCTAGTCAAGGACACCATATCCTGTGACTTAACTTTCTCTAGCTAAGTCCCACCTCTTAAATGATCCAATAGCACAACAGAAAGACTAGCAGCCAAACTTTCAGCATAGGCCTCTTCGGAGAGACGTTCAAAATCCAAACTGGAGAAAACTTGGAGAAGCCCAAAGGGTGTTTGCCCATGTCATCATCATATACATGGTGTGGTCAACACGTGAGATTTAGCTGTTGATTTGATTGTATTGCATCATCACTTCCCTCCTTCATTGCCTATGATAAAATCAATCTTCTTTCTGTAAGTAAAGACAATGATTTTTTTTTAAACTGAGATCTGGGCCCTCTGGGTCTGGACTTGTCTCTGTTTTGTTTTGTAGGTCACTTTCTGGGCGCATTGTCGGAGGGGTTTGGTGGTTCTTCACCCTGATCATAATTTCGTCCTACACTGCAAACCTTGCTGCTTTCCTGACTGTGGAGAGGATGGTGTCCCCCATTGAGAGTGCTGAAGATTTAGCCAAGCAGACTGAAATCGCATATGGGACCCTGGACTCTGGTTCAACAAAAGAATTTTTCAGAGTAAGTGCTTTGCCGTTAATTCAGCCTGCTGGTTTTCATTTTAGCTTCACAAAGACAACTCTGCAGTACTTTTAAGTGAGGCTTGTAGAAAAGTGGAAATTTTTATCAAAGGACGGTGTCTTAAATACTGTTATGCTTAGTTGTAACTGGACCCATTGTCCATTAGAATTAAGACTCATGGAAGACAGAGCAGATGACATGTTGAGAGTACTGAATTTGAACTCCAAGGTTTGAATCTCAACCCTGCTATGAAGTGAGTATTTTTCCTTGGGCAAGTCACTTAACTTCTGTAGGCTTTTGCCCTCTTACTCAAATAATTAGGGTATTGAACTAAATAATACTTCTTTCTAGCTTTTATAAAAGCAGAGATTTCTTTTGTCTCAGTGGTTCACACAAGTTAGATAATTAACTGTAAGATTCTGACAAGTGATGGACTAGGAGAAATTATATATTCTATTTTAGAGTTGATTTTCTGTTGAAATGTGTTATAGTTGTTTCAGGGATATACATGATAATAATGCTGTTTTCAAAGGCACTTTATCACTGTTTTCATTTCTTGAATAGACTTATTGAGGAAAGAGCAAGTTATTCATGAGCAAAAGTTAGTAAAGCTCTGTAAACTGCATTGCCATTGGTAAGAACTCAAATTTTTAGTTGCACCAGCAAGAAAAGGGGCTTGGTTTAAAATGAGTCAATACTGCCACTACCCTTTTCTAAAGCCACTATAAGTGGTTGTAACAATGTTACAAACACCACTTTAGTGTGGACAGGAAAACTTTTATCACTCTTTTCAAATAATAAACAAGTTACTGGATGGCAGGTATGATTACTGGCTTCTCCTCGCAGGTCCAAAGTAAACAGATGTCTCTAATCTGACTTGTTTTAATAAATTAGTAAGCAATATTTTTCTATGTGCATTGTGATGAGATTTCATGGAAAAGTAGAAGGTGTGTGTTTCTTAGCATTACAGCAATTAACTAAAACCTGTTTCATGCCCAGAACGCTAAAAGGATAGATCTGGGACCCTTAGAAGAATTTTCAGTGCCTCCACTTATCCATGTCTCAAATTTACCTCCTGTTTACAGAAGAGACCATTATGCCCAACTAAGGTATAAGTGTCAAAATGATGTTAAGCCCCTTTGGAACTGATATGGCCTTGACTGTTGCTTCTATGGCAGTCCCAGAAGCTTATTTAGGAACAGTCCCTTACCCTCCCCCCACGAAATCACTCACATGTGTCAGGGCTGGAAGCCAGGGATTTCCATCTGTTGAGTACTCAACACATAATCAGCTCCATGGAAATCTGGTTTGGTATCAACCTTCAAGAGAGCTCATGCTCACCATCTCAATATATATCTAATTGTTGTATGAATTAATTGACCACTTAGGATATCAAAAACAAACTAGGACCCTCTGATAAGAAGCATTTGTTCTACAAGAAAGCATTTTCCCTTTGACAATGATACAAGGTTAGGGAGATATGTATTAAATGGTAATCAATGCATAACATCAATTTCCATTAAGCTTTCATAATCCATCCAACAGTACTGTGCACAAAAGGAGCATTGTTGAGGAGATTTGTAGCAGACAGCTTGAAACTGTGGCCATATAATCACGGTGCCCAGGCCTCATCTCCCATGTACTTTGTGCCTGTATCTACTGATCCATGTGATGATGATTTCATTAAAGAGGTTCACATTACTGCAGCCGATTTGAAGCTACATTCATTTCTGAACAAAGTTACTGTCCCATTCTAATTGGTTTGTGGATTCCAATATTCAGAAACTACTGTGACCTTTGCAGCCAATGAGTAATTTCCATGAAGATGGAGCTTTAAAAAAAAAAACTGATTAGAAACAGGCAGGTGTAACAAAGTGCAAATCACTTCTGATACCCTGAATGACACTTTCTTTTTCCCCAAATGATCACTAGTGACAGCATTAGAACTCTGTAGAGTGGTTCACAAAAGCAAATAAAGGTTGGTGATGATCTATGAGTGAAGCCAAGTGGCGTAGAAATGTTGACATTTTAAGACTGCTTATACTGAAAATGTTCTATGAACTTAGCAAAGAGAATAGTAAGCATTCACACAATACATGAACCGAACCTACTAGTCTCCAAGGCGCTTTTCCTCACTGTGTTCTCTCCTCCACTGCTCAGTGCAGAATACCCCACCTGCCCTCAATGGGGCAGAAGAGCCAACCTGCAAGAACAAGGACTTGATGGTTGTCGTCAATATCCCTTCAGCCCCTAGTGATGTCAAGGTAGCACACGAATTTTAGGAACAGCTCAAACATTTAAAATAATGGAGAGCTTTGATAGCATGCCTTCTGGGTTTTAGAAAATGAAACAAGACCACACAAAGCATTAACAAACATAACATGAGCTCGTTTCTCTTCCCTTTTACACCATTCCAAAACCACGGAGACCACCTAGTAATAACATAAAACAGCCTAAAGCCAGCCCTCTAGATCTTCCAGTGTGAGAAAGAAAGAAACGAAATAAAATTCTTTTCTAATTGCCCTGTAGACATTTTTTTTACTCACCCTAGGTAAGGCTGTCATTAAAATGATGGCAGTTTTAGGTGATCCCTTTTTTTGTTTCATTTTCCAAGCTTTCCCTAGCTGTTGTTTTACACTCACATAAAGTCACTGAAACAGTGGGGCCTGCCCCATCAGGAAAAGCAGGACGGAATTGAGCAAATGCACACAGGTGGAAGAGACATCTGGAATATTACCATCAGCCCTCTGGACTTGAAAATTGGTTTCCTTAGACAGCAGCTCCCAATGAAAGGTGCAGGCATACATTCTAAAAAACCAAGCTGACAACTTTATTGTCACAGGCAAGAGAAACACTACTATGGCTTGTTTGGAAAGCTACACCAAAACAGTGATTCTCCACTGGTTTCTAAAATTTTAACCTGATACAGGTTTGTACTAAGAAGTAGTACTGTGAGGAAAAAGCAACTGCAAAATCATCTCTGCCTTCAGACACCTCCTTAAAATACCTCTTCAAATGCTTGGCAACATTGCCATTAGTACCGATTCAGGGTTAAAAGGAGGGATTTTAAGTGAAATACTTGAGAAAGTGAATGTAGAAGCTGAGAAGATGACTCAGTCAGTGAAGTGCAAGCGTGAGGACCTGAGTTCATTTCCCAGCACCCACATAAACAGCCAGATATGGGTGTATGCACCTGGAACCCCACCACTGCGGAGGTAGAGTCAGACAGACAGATCTAGGAGCTCCCTATCCCACTGCCTAGACAATCATTGAGCTCCAAGAACAATGAATGCATGTCTTCAGAAAGTTAGGTGGGGAGCAGTTGAAGAAGACACTCAGTGCCAACATCCACATACTCATGCACTTGAAAATGTACACAGTGGGCAAGCACATGTGAACAGACACACACAGAGAGAAAAGTAAATATGAAAAGAAAGGCGTGCAATGAGTGGGGACCGTCCTCTCTGTCCTAGGATAAACAAATTATCTGGCCTTTAGTAGGAAACCGTTGAGGACACCTTCTTTGTTTTGAGTAGAACATATTGTAAGTCCAGGAGAACACCACAGGAACACAGTTTCACGTGGACCCCACATTTCTTCAGTATCTGTCTACAACATGATTTTTCAAGCGCATGAATAAAAGAGAAAATTCCATCCACAAGTATACCTGTGCCGTGTATGTTGACATTTTGAGATGATTGGGAAAAGTTATCATTAATCTCCCTGACCTCTTCTACATTTCCTGATGTTAAGTAGCACATCAAACTATAATAACATTCTTGGTAAAATTTGTGTGTCGCAATCAAAGTTGTGACACACACTGTATCTGGGTGGGTTCAACCAATGTAACTAGTTTGAAAACACAAGCTGGGCTTGGTAGTATATACCTGGCAGGTATCCCAGCATTCAGGAGACTAGGGCAAAAGGATTACTAGTTTAAGACCATCCTAAGCAACATAGCTGCCGAAAGGTCAACCCAGGCTATACAATGATCCATTGCCTCAAACAATGATGTGGCTAATGTTTGAGAATACAGTCAAGCCAAGTACAAGAGAACACATGATGAAAACAGAAAGAGGGGAGTTGACACAAATTGGTGGCAGATTGGAGATATAAGCTATACATACTACGTAGTAGTTGTAGAAAATAAAAAAAAAACAGTATTACTTTTCTGTCATATAATACATTAGATAGGAAAGGTCAGAGATCAACCTTTTAGGTCAAGACTGGATATCGAGTGACAAGCACAAGATGAACATGCTGAGGCCTCAGAAAGGAGATAATGATGTTGAGATGGCTGTTGGATTTCCCCATCCCTTCCTAAGCAGATATTCACTCAGAGAGTACATGCAGCTGTATCATTTCCCAGTTGGTCTTTGTTTTCGCTGCCCGTAGTGAAGGAAGCTTAGCCTGCTGTAGTGGTACATACCTACAATACCAGCACCTGGGAGGCAAGGGGAGAAAAGCCACAAATTTGAGGCCGGGCTGGATTATATATAAGACCCTGTGTCAAAAATAAAAGTGCAAAAAGAAAAACCTATACTTAAAGAAGATTGTTTTTCCATGCTCTGACAACTTCAAACTGATCCAAATAAGGAGGCAAAGAAAGGGAAGACATTTATAAAACTCAAAGGAATGTTGTAAGCACTGTAAATTCCTACCATTATATGATTTGTTACACTTTCTGACATGCTAAGACTTACATCATACATGGTGGATAAAGCAGAAAAGAAGAACAGAATGAAATTGTTTTTAGTTCTCTACCCACCAATGACTTTCCTATTTTTTCCTTAAAGAGAGGATATTGCTTCTCAACTCTCAAATTTGTCAGTGATACTAGTCCCTGCTCTACTGTCCTCACGGGGTAGGTGAAAGCATATCACTAAACGTGCTTTAAAACTATGAAGGGTTCTATAAATCCCAGGACATATTAAGAGAAGTCCCCAGAAATAGGGCAATTAAAATAAAGTCACTCCAGAAAAGGCTCTGTGAAGGGTGTTTCTGAAAAATAGAATAAGAAATCTTCCACTGCTTTCATGGTGGAAGAGATGTAATTTTTTTTCTTCCAAGTCTTGTGAGGTTGTGGGGGGTGCTCATTTGTATCCTCTCCCCATCCTGCTGGTCCCACTTCTACTTCTAATTATAAATTACTACTGAATTCATCTGCAAAGCAGTCCACCATTAGCCATTCCCTTGGGGCCCACAGATTTGACAATTTCAACGTGCACGATTTAGAGCTGCCCTTCAAGACCACCTAGAAACTTCAGGTGCTTTCAAGGTGGCATGCAGGCCATCTGCCCAAAGTACCCAACCATATGGAGGTTATTAGCCTATCTCTGTTCATCCTCCCAGGTAACCTACTTGCTTATGAGAGCATTTCACAGCCCAGAAAGCCTAAGGGGGTTAGATCTCAGTTCTCCTTGAGGCTGCCAACTCTCTCTGACATCAGGGCAATTAACATCACACAGGACTCCCAGATCTTTGCAAGAACTCTGAAAGTCTCTTCCCTAGAATTCATCTCAGGAGCTCCCTTTCTGTTTTTCATCTGACAAAGTCAAATCATCTGATAGCCTTCCAGTTAAAAGAAAGAGGACCCATCTGTTCAATTAGGCTTTCCTTGGGTTCACCTGGCAAACTTACACAAATTCATTATTTATAATTATTCATCATCGCCATGCAAGATGCTGAATACTTAACTGTAAGACTCAACATCTCAGTATACTTAACCTGTAAGAACAATGAACTTGGATGCTTAGACGCATTTCACTTTTTTTAAAAAAAAAAAAAAAGGACAAATCACAAACAAAACTTTTGGTTGAATTTTTGTCCCTCAAAGCAAGCATGTGATAGTCTATGGTCATACTCATTTCTACCATCCACATCTTCTATAGTTTACTCAGAATAAATAAATACTAAGTATCTACTATAGCAATGTAGGGACTAGGAAACTGTATATGAATCTGACCAATCCCTGCCTCCAAGAAACATGCATTCTTTTGGATAGAGAGAAACAATGAACATGCGATGAAACACATATGTAGAATAATTTTAAGAACTGCTAAGAGCTCTAAGGCACAATGGAGAATGGCCTAGAATTAGATATGACCATTTTAAGTGGAAGCTTGAGGGTGAGAGGACTCAGAAAGTCTCTCTAGGGAGTTAAAATTTAATTCAAGAAGAAAAGTCATGTGAAAATCTGACACATGAGAATCCGCCCCCCCCCCAAAAAAAAACAGGAAGAGTCACAGAATGCTTTAGGGGACAGGAAGAAAATCAGTGTTTCTAAAAAATGAAAGTCCACATTAAAGTTACAGGGATGGAGACTGACTAATAGACCATATTTAGGATACATTTTGGTAGTAAGTTCATGGAATACACCAATGGGTTGTATGACAATTATGAATGAAAAGAGCTAGCCAAAGATGGTTGGTTTTGGCTTATATTTCTTTCTAGTGACCACTATTGAAATCTTTAAGTGTTACATTTTTTTAATGACTCAGACATTTATTAAACTATGGTCACAAAGGTTGAAAAGGCATACTAGAATTGAAGTATTGAAGAAATTTACCTGTCTGAAGAGAACATTGTCTCAGCTACAACATTTGTTTTAATATTACAAGTAAATTCATATTACAAGTAATTTGACATATAATTATGTTGTAGTTAAGGAATATGGTATTATATTATAATCATATACATATATGCAATGTGCAATGATCAAATTAGAGTAAATGTTTTCATTTCCCTAAAATATCATCATTTTTGTGTGTCAGAAAACTTCAAACTCTTCTCATCTAGTTATTTTGAAATATATAAATAAAACATCAGAAATGCTTCCCCTACCCCATGTACACTGTATTATGATACCCATCACTCATCCTCTTGCATGAAATGACTTGTGTATATGTTTATGAAAGAGGGAGTTTAAAAGTGATATTAATGCCAGGGCAGTGGTGGAGCATGCCCTTAACCCAAGCTTTCCATAGGCTGGCCAGGCAGAGCTCTGTGAGTTCAAAGCCAGCCTGGTCTACAGAGTGAGATCCAGAACAGCCAGGGCTAAACAACACAGTGAAACCCTGTCTCAAAAAAAGAGAGAGGTTGTTTTTAAAAGTTTTCTCTAAAAGATATTACTGCATTGAGGCAATTACAGTAGGAATCAATACATAAAATTTCGAGGGTAAACTAAAAAATGTTACTCAAGTCAAAAATCCTCTAAATTCTATTTTAGTTCTAATTTTATCATTTACATTTAATATGTGAAGATGAGGTTCATTAAAACAATATTCTCTGAAGAATATTTTACATTCTTGGAAATGAGTCTAAGGAACTGACATTGAAAAGCAAAATCCAAACACAGTTTGGCGAATAATATCAAATGCAGGAAGACTTCATAGCAAATGTTTCAAATTTTAAAACAATTCCATTGCATTAGGCATTGTTTTAAACAAGGTCAACAATCTCTTTCCTTAATATGGTAAGAGTATGAATGGAGTAACCACAAAGAGACTCAGAATGCTGTAACCACAAAGGGACTCAAAGCCCTCTTACACAGAGTTTTGAGGTTTGATTTTAAAATACTTTGGATACTGCCACTATCCTCACATAAGACCAATAGAAAGACACATTCACACATACAATTTGGATGCTTGTGATTACTATGTTATCAAAGCCTATTATATACTATAATATAAGGAAGGGAAGTGCCCTATGAGCCAGAACATAAAGAATGCTTCTGCTTCATTTGCTCAGCCTTGGATTTCAGTCAATTTTATAAACAAAGTTAAGAATAACACAGTCAATATTTGAGAAGTCTAAGGGATGTGGCTAAGTGATAGAGCCCTGGGCTAGCATGGGTTCAATCTCCAGTAGTACCAAGGGAGCCAGGAGAAATGATGAACATTGAAGATAAATACAAATAAACTCCAGTAGACTTTGATAAATCCATATTTCTCAGAACCAAGGAAAGGTGTATGAGGTATAGATAGAGGTGTGAGTTTTTGAGCTGATATACAGAAAACAGCCACAACTTCTCATGGTTCACTCATGATCCTAACTTACAGTGTTGCTCTCTGGAAGCATCCAACAACTGATCCAAAGTGGCAGGACCACAAGTTTTTGACATAGCTTCTCAGCATTACATTTAGATAAGACATTTCTCGTAAAGAGACTATGTAGCAAAATATATTCTTTAAAGATAATTTCCAAATATTAGAAAAGTGAGCACTTGAAAAACAAATGGGACTTGTTCTGTTGGACACTCAGGGACAGGAACAAATGTTCAAAATGTATTAGTCAAAAATAGAGATTTCAGAGAAAGGTAAAAAGAACATTCTAATAAGCACTGGTTCTCAGTGTTCCTAATGCTGTGACCCTTATTCCAGTTCCTCATGTCATGGTGACCCTAACCATCAAATTATTTTCATTGCTACTTCATAACTATATTTTTCGCTATTGTCATGAACCGTAATATAAATATATTTGGAGATGGAGATTTGCCAGAGAAGGCCCAGGGAATGAGGATCACTGGAAAAGAACAATCCAAAAAGAATATGGCTGTCCTCATAGTGAGCTGTATCACTGGCAGTCTTCAAGAATAGATTAGTGGCCAGTTGTCAGAGGCGTTGAATAAGGGACTCAGTCTGTGGATGTCTGCATGTTTGCTGCATATAAAATCACTTGAAGAGGTATTTTATTATTCTATTCTATTTTCTTGAGATAGGGGATCTTGCTATGTTGCACAGACTACTTTCAAACTTTTGGGCTTAACTCAACCTGTCACCTCCCAATCCTTGAACCTGAGACTCCCAATTCCTGGGACTACAGTCACAACTCTACCCAACCTGCAGTGTGATCTGTGTTGTTGCTGTTGTGCATTTTTTTTTTGCTGTCATTACTTGTTTTCCTAGTGAAGCCCTCACTGTATAAACAAGGCTCATCTTGAGCTTCTGCTTCTTCAGCCTTCATTTCCAAAGTTATGGGATTATAGCCATGCATCACCACAACAGAGCTCAGGGCCGTTTTAAAATCCAGACTACTGGGTCGTCCCCACTCAAGATGCTGGTTTCAAATCTAGACCACTGGGTCTTATGTCCCCAATCAAGATGCTGGTTCCTAAGTAAAGACCTCTGTAGTGATTCCAAGCGATTCTATCTAGTTACAGTCTGAACAGGAAGACCCCTAAAAAGTGACAAATGGGGGGAATGAAACTACAGGTGAACAATAACCAAAGACCTCAATTTTTTTTCTTATTTTGATCTACATTTTTGTCCTTTGAGGCAGAAAACCCCCTTCCTTTTACATTGCCCTTTGACTGGATAGCTCTGGCTTAAGCAGGACTGCTGTATTAATGTCTGTATGGACCATACAAAGAGCCCCATGGTTCAAGTTTCCTCTCCTGATGGACTGTGGATAGTCAGGTCCAAACACCAATTAACAATGAAGGCTGTCAGTCAGTATGGCATAGGTAATAGCTTGGGTGACTATCCCCAGATACTAGTCAATGTGGGGAAACAGAAGCCGTCAAGTCTGGAATGAAAAGTAGACAAAAATTTCATAAAAAGAAAGAAAATGAGACCGAATAAGTCAAATACTCAGGAACTTATAAATCAGAGCCTGAATGTGAAGGTTGCTCTTTCCCCGTATAATGTGTTGGATCTAGGGGATCCGAGTTTATGTAGCGGTCTATGCAATTTGGTTACTACGTTTGTATTTGGGGTAGGGGTTGGGTGCATGCAGGTGTGTGGAGCTTGTTGACCAACTTGAGGGAGTCAGTTTTCTCCTTCCCCCATACAAATCCCAAGGATTCAACTCAAGTCACTAGCCTTGGTGACAGATGCCTTTACTGGCTGAGCCAGCCTGCCATTCCTGTAATAGTGTTTTTACGGATGCTGAAGGAAATCCCAAGCTTCAAAATTCCCCAGTCTAGAGACCAGTAAGTGATGAACAGAGCTGGAGTCCACACGTGGTAGCTCGAGTATTAAAATATGGTTCAAATATCTGCACACACAAAATGTCTTTTAAAAATGCAAAAAGACACAATGAGGGATGACACCAGCAGCTTTGAATTCTTAATCATTGCCCGAAGCTCTCTCTTATTATCGCATCACCCTTCCCTTTCCTTGTTCTTTTGTGGACCATTTCTAATGAGACAGTTCGACAAGGAGCTCCATGGCTCTCAGTTCAAAACTCAGACAGTGGTATTTGTGTAGGCATGAGCCAGATCACCTGGAAGAGCTCAAAATCCAGAGAAAGTCAACGACCTCAGGAATATGAACAGAACTTAAAAGCAATACAGAAGGGAAAGCTGGAGTCAAAGCCCAGAATCCCCTGCCCTTTAGTCAAAAGCACTGTCTTAATACCACTTCCTGTCCTTTACTCCCCTTTACTCTGCCTATTTTGTGGGAAAGCCTACACATACACACACGCACGCACACACACACACACACACAATTTTTATCTGACCCTACTTAAGTGTGAAGCCTCCTGTGAGTGAGTGGATTTGACCGACCAGTAAGAGGAATATGAACTGAAGCTGCCTTTACTAAGGAGGGTTAGTGTGATGCATCTTTCTAAAAAACAGTAATATGATCAATAGCAGGATTTTAGGCCTTAAATGAATCAATGAACTCTCTCTAGTTTTTTTTTTTTTAACCTTCTCTCAATTTTATTGCTTCTACACCGCCATAGCCATTTAAAAGTACTAAGGGTATTGGTTAAATAGAAGTATAACTGTTGTCATCAAAGTCTCCTATCCACAGAGTGGTCACAAAGTGTCTATTCAGTATAGGCAGCAGGGTGGTAGTAGACTTCCAGTTCTTGAGCAGAAGACACATGCTCTCCTGCCCAAGGGCTAGGCAGCGTAGCCTTCCTTCACACCCGTTAGTCATATAGGCTGTTGATAAATTTTCTAATCTGTGTAGCCTTTATGGTTTAAAACTGAGGGTGGAAATCATTAAAAATCCCTACAAGGTTAAGCCACAACTCTTAAGGAGTTACATAGAGTGGTCGTCAACAAATCGTTTGTACCTCTGATGAAAATTTAAGAAAGAGCCTGTTCCCTCTTCGTATCTTTCTTTTGGGTATCATCATCCCCTGAAGAAAAACCTGTGGGTACATAAAAGAGCCTTCTACTATCGCTGGAGAGTAATTTTCTCTCTTTCATAGAGACTGCTCAGTTTTTGTAAGGCTGGTCCAGTTTTTTTCCACATTTTGTTCCACTGGGATTCTTATTGTTACCATGGATACCTCTTTCTGCCCTTGGCACTTTGGGGATGCTGCACAGCATCCATTATATCAAGACCCCCCACCTTGAGTCACTTTGTACTGGCTTTTTTTTTCTTACCAAGCAATTTCTGGGCCTGTACTTCTGCCAACTTAAAGATTAACGAGGACTAGTTAAAACATTAATGCTTTGACTCTCTTCCAAATATTATCTATACATTGTAGCTTAAAGTCTACTTTAAGTAATCCATCTATCAGAAAATTCACAACAAACAAAAGAAATTAATGGAAATTATTCATATTGGAGATAAATTCTTCCCTGGATAACAGAAATCTCTTAATGCATTTTGCTGTTTAGAGATCATTAACTACTTGTCAGAGAAAGCTAGACAGAGAACTTTCTGAAATAAGCACAGAACAGCTCATGCACTGGTTGAGAAAGAAAATTTGATTTTCAAAAAAATGCATCTGCTGTATGACAACTTTTCTAAGAATTTATCTGATACAAGGCATACTATTATCTAAGCAAAACAGCACAAACCAGGGAAAGAAGAATTCAAAGATGTTTAGATCATACTTACATTGAGCCAGTTACATTGGCATGGTTGTGTTATTTCGGTAGTCTAATAGTTAATCCTGGATGCTCCTTTATACACACAGGTCATGTTTTCAATATTTTTTAATCCATGCCTTCCTATATATGCAGCAGGTGCCATCATGGTGCTAAGGCTGAAACAATGAGAAACTTGACAATTCTGCATTCCCTGATTTTGTTTAAATTTGTAACCTTAATGCGCATTAATAATGACCTGTTTTGCATATCTGTTTGATTGTGCCATCTTAAGGATTCATTTAAACCTGGAGAGGACAGCATGACTCCTACCTGCCTCTCATTAATAACATACTTTTCAGCAACCAGATAATGAATGGATTGGATATAAATCAGTAGAAATGCAGATTACCATTAAGTAGAAAAAGGAGGAGCAATCTCCAAATAATTTTGAGACTGAAGGGGGAAAAGCTATACATCTTAGAGAGAGATGACTACATAGAAAGGCATGCGATTAAATATTCTGCTGCTTTTACATGTCAGACAGTGAAAGAAAAGTTCTCCTAGTAGAAATGAACTTTTACAAATGACTTTGAATTTGGGGGATTAATGAGAACAAGCAGTTTAATCACAGAGAAGAAAACAGCCTGGTTCTTGGTCACAAATTATTCTAATGGCTGAGATAGGGATGTGTATGCAGTTCTTAACTGTGCTGACTTTCATGTAAAGACACACTTGGTAGGGACAGGCAAGGAAGATAGTGATCAGTAATTCCAGCTGGTAGAAGTCTGTAACTGGTTGATCGGAGTCAGCATAGAAGACAAGCAGAAGCATCTTAAAGGAGAAACACATAAAATGTATTATTGGCCTACTCCACTCTTCTGCAATAACAACAGATAATAACACTCTTGCTCACGATTTAGAGGGCATGCTTTTCAAGTTACTGTATTTCTTCGGTGATAAGTTGCTGGCACAAAAATGAGAATTTAAGGGAAGTGCATTTCAAAGCAATGACTGCCAATAAATTATCCCACAGGCCCCAAGTTTCTCAGGCACTAGCAAATCCATAAAATTTGGAAACACAATCTTTGCTTTCAATTTCCTTTTATTTGCCTAAGTCCTTTAAAATTCATTATGGTTTCTTCCTACATTTTGACTACTGATCTTTATTGGAAAAAAAAAAAGATGATATCGGAGTCTACCTGAAATTCATGTCAAATGAAATAATAATGTGATCTTTTTTACTGTAAAAAGTTTTCAGATTATGAATTTTTATTCTTTGAGAACTTCATAGAGTACATTTTTATCATATGCTTTCCTATCCTCCAACTCTTCCCAGATCCTTCTACCCCACCACACTTCATATTCTTTTCCTCTTAAAGAAAAGAAAAGAAAAGTGCTGCTTAAAAACATGGAGTCCAGTTTGTTAGCTAAGGCTCATGAGCATGAGGCCTGCCCTGGAGTGAGGTTGATAAACCCAGTGTCAGTCACTCCATTAGAGAAAACTCATTTTCTCTCTTTCAGCATTTGTCAATTGCAAATAACTTCTTTGCTAGGGGAGGGACTATGTACCTACTTCCATTTTTGTGCAAGAATTTTGTCTGGCTTGATCTTGGGCAGGTCATAGTCTGTGAGTTCACATACGCATCTGCCATGTTGTGTTGGGAAGATGCTATTTTCTTGGAATCATCCACCACCTTTAGCTCTTCCCATCTTTCCCACCTCTCTTCCACAAAGATTCAAGACCTTTGTAGGAGAGTATGATAAATGTCTCCCATTCAGGGCTAAGCAGTCTAAAGTCACTCACTCTCTGCATGTTTCAGACTCTGATTTTATTTCTGCTCAACGGTAGCAGAAAAATGAGCAAGGCTGAATGTAAAGCAATCTAATTTTCTAGTTGAGTCTCTAAACAAAAAGAAACTTGGCTTCAACTCACTATTCTGTTTCCTGTTTTATTGTTGTTATTTGTTCCCTAAAGGGATTTAACTTACAAATCTACAATTTGGCAGCATTTGTTTTAGTTTGGGACTTTTGAAATAGCTTGGACCAAGTATCTGGTGACTGTATGACAGAAACCAAGCCAAATGACTTTGACATTCAACTTGCCTGATTCCCAGGGAATTAGCCCCATAGAAAATGTTCAGCCTATTTTCCTTTGGTGACTTGAGGCAAATGTACAACTGTAACCATAACACATAGGTAACCTAGGGCACCTGAAGCCACTGGACACTCATTTAAGATTTTAGAAGAAAATATCTCTGAAGGTCTACTACTTTCAATTTTGATCATACACAACATTTCAACCTATATAGCAGAACAGATAAAGGAAAGAACTCTTGAAAAAATAATGGGGGATTTTTGAGCATTGCTTCTTGGCTGCTCATCCCAGTTATAATTATTCCCTTGGGAAGGAGACTTGAAGAGACACAGTCTAAACAACATAATAACTTCTAGAACCAGAGGAAGAGTATCAAGCTGGCTGGAAATTTAAATACCATTCTCAATTTTTTTCTAACAGGCATTTTCTTGTGTAATAATCTGTTCCCTTGAAGGAAATTGTGGTGCTTGGTTAGACGTAATGAGAATATTCTTTCATAGCACACCTAGACATGGGAGGTCGTTTATTTTCAATTTTACACAAATAGGTTAAGTTGAAAAGAAAGTCTCAGCATGGGTGTGAGGAATTTTTGCTTATATAAATAACACAACTTTGCTTTCTCTGGAGAGGCTTTCCATAAACATAGACTGGCTAAGCAAATCCACAGCAAAAAAAAAAAAAAAAAAAAAAAACAAGCAGGAGTTCTGTTTCTCCATTTGATGCAGCCATTACCTCCATCAAGAGCAAAAAGCAGAATGTTATACAGTACACAAAAACAGTTCTTTCTGTCTTCTTGCTGCAATTCTGAGACTTCATTCCTTTAACTACTGATTATACATTAATTAAAAATGAGCTTAAAATTCTCTTCTTCAGCAATACTAGCCACATTTCAAGTAGGCATGTGTAGACAGAAACTAGCATAACAGACAACACAGCTATAGAGAGATCAGTTTCAGGACACTTTGCTAATTCTTTGAGCTTCTTGAACATAAGGACCACATCTTCTATACCACCATTCCCTACTGTGTCTAGCACCGTGTCTGATACAACTGAAATGGTGTTTTCTATGTTGTCGGGAGTTATGCTAAGTTTGTTATTGGCAGTCTTTTATTTCATCTTTTCAATAATTCTGAGAGATAGGTTCTATTATTATTCTCATTTTTCAGATGAGATCCCTGAGGTTTAGTGAAATTAACTGATTTGTCTAACATCACATAGCTAATAGGTACCAAAGGCAACTCTGTGTAAGATCAAGACCAGTGCCCTACAAAGAAAAACACCACATCACTGCAAGTTTCACCATGGACAAGTAGGCTCTTCCAGAGCACCAGTGACCAGGTAGTTCATCCACAGCACTCACACTGGCTAGGGCAGAATAATGACAGCTTGGGATCTGTCCATAAGCATGAAGACTAGGGATGTAAATGAGTACGCTGGTGTGTGTTTAGGTGTTAGGTATCAGATTAATTTGCTATTTTGTATTTATATAAATAGATTAATAGGAAATTCGTGGTTTTATTTGTCATTTTTCATATGGAGACCACTGCTTTGACCCCATTGATGAACCTTAGTGAAACGTAATCATTCTGTGAGGTCACCCTCACTTGCTTCATTTACCAGAAGGTTCTATGGGCTTCCATGCAGCATATTTGTGCCAGGACATGCAAATGCCAGCAAATGAATTTTCCTACAGCTTTCACAGTCAGTGTGTTTGCCAGACAAAACCCCAGCCAGCCACTTTTTTTTTTTAAATCAGCATAGCGCCTTTAGAAATAATACTTACTGGAACACTTCTAACAGAAAGGAAGAAAAGACTTAAATCTAAATCCAACTATTCAAAGTGGTGAGCCACAAGAAAGGGTGAAATGTGAATATATTGAGCAGTTAATGACCCCATTTGACCTTCTAAGATAGTTTTTTACCAAGTATCTAGTCAATCAGATCTATTTCAATCTATGCCTCAGTGGCACTGGCAACACAAAATCTGCCACCATCTGTACATATGCCATCATGTACCCCAATGTTATCTGCCTTTCATTCCTGCATTAGTTACCTTTCTTGTTCCTGCAACAAAATACATGACAAAAGAAACTTAAGGATTTATTTTCGGCCAACAGTATCAGGGGATACAGTCCACCATAGCAGCGAAGACATGGAAACAGGAACATGTGTGTATGATTTAACTTATCTAGGACTTATTATATACTAGGCCCTTTGGTAGGAGTTTTATGAATTATTTATTTACTATCCTATCCATTTTTCAAAGATAGCTATTAGAGTCTTAAAGAAATTTAAGTAACTTGCCTAAGTCAAGAAGAAGGCATTATCTCTAACAGTAGGATATAGAGCCTTGTGAGAAACTAGCAGGTTTAACTTAATTTGTGCCTTTTAGCTCAGGTATGCAGCTTCAAAAATGAACCAGTGGAGATGATTAAGGCCACAGAAAATCACATCAAAACAGTGGGTCAAATGAATGTACACTATCCATTAAAGCCTATAGAGACCGTCAGTAACGGCAGTGTTTTCTCCTCTACCTGAATCTCATCAGTAGCAAATAATTCTAGAGTAGCATCAGAATACATTTATGCATGCACAAAACTGCAAAATAACAAACTGTCAATATAAGAGCAAACAAAAGGGCCCTTTTGAGGGCGGCTGGTCCTTGGTGAGTCCCCTGTTTCAGATCAGTCCTAACAGAGCAGTAAGTGCTCCCCAGCCCAGCCTGTCCCACTGAACCACTATGGACATCCTTCAATCCGCAAAACATTCTGCCCATTTAGGAGGCTCCCTCCCACACCCCCT
>JAQHUG010000060.1:514576-555332 GCA_028555095.1 Dicrostonyx torquatus
ATCCCATAGGTTCGGATATGTTGTTTCTTTATTTTCGTTGAATTATCATTTTCCCTTTCTCAGCTGTAGAAGTAGAGAGAAGGTAGAAAATCTATTCTTCCTTGTGAAACAATTTGAGTTTAATTTTTGACTGTTCATTTATGTATTAAATTAACATTTACTGGTTGTACACCCTGTGACAGCCATTGTTCTAAGCGCTGAAAATGGATATTTTCCCATTATGTTGAGTGAAACAGATGAGCAAGATTATCAAATGCTGCTCCAGATTAACAACAAATAATAATAGTATATTTTCATCTGGAGTTAGTGCAATGAAAAAAGAAGTAGGTGAGCCAACAAAATGTTAGTGGTGCCATTTCACCACAGCTGAATGCAGAAGACTTTTTCTGGACACCTAGCTGAAGTGAAAAAGCAGGATACTTTCAGACAACTGGAATATGCTTAGCCTCACTTGGCAAAGGAAGCCAAAGGTAAATTGAATCAGAATAGAGATCTGACTTTGTATGCCAGCAACACTAGAGAGGTCACTGGAAATTTCGCTGAAGCTACAGTTTGGAAAGGAGCCATCTGAAATAGCATTCCTTAAGGTAGGAAGGAACCTGTCGTGAACTGTAGAAGACAGTGTGAAAATGTTAGGCAAAGGCATTTGCAATGAGTTCTTGACAGTTGAGGGCAAAGCTCAGCATCAGAGCTAAAAGTGAAGTCTAATTTCACTGAAGTTATCTAAGTGCCCAGCCCCCAAAATAACTCAAACAGGGTCACAATCCACCAAGAGAAAAGCTAATAATATAACCAAGCAAGCATTTCCTTCTCCTCTTCTCCCTGTTCTTACCATTACTCAGGCACAAAGCAGTCATTGATTGAAGCCAAAAGAAACTGAGAGACAGTGTTTGTCTGAATGTTTGAAGGGAGGTCAATGAAATTGGGGTTTAAGGCATGCTTTAGAAATGAAATCACTTCTGGTGTTCCTTGGTCCAAATAAAAATTAAAACTATTTCCTATGTTGGGTGGGGGCTGCGAAATTCAGTGGTTCCCAATGCACCTCATCAGAAGTACTGACTTCTTCAAAGCCCATGTGAAGGAAAAACGCTCTATCAGATGTGCTCTTCCACATCTGCCTCAAATTGTCTTGTTCCTTTATGTAATGCAATATTAATTAATACTAGGGGGTCTATAACAGGGTTACAGCTAGTAACAGGATTACTCTTGATAAGAGCAGGGCAGGACTAATTTCAAAGTCATTGCCCATTCCCAAAAGTTCAGAAAAGACCTTTTAGAAAGTAAGTTGTTCTCTTTTATCAAAGAGGAGATGGTCAGTGTTCCAGTAAAGCCGATGGGAGGTTCAGGGGAAAGATTTGTCTGTAGCCTCCAATTCCGCAGACATGGGTAGTGTCTCAGCATCATTTATCATTGTGTGATCTTAGATAAATTGTTCAATCAGCAGCAGATCTTTTAAATTTCCATATCCTCTAAGGTGGCATGCTGCTTGGGACTTGCCTGAAAATTAGCATAGTTTTTCCAAGGCTTGTCTATTTGAAGTCACTTTATGGTGAATGGATAAAGACAAATGTCTTTTCAAGCATCTCTTGCCCATTGCCCTCTCCACTTTGATTCCCTAATTCATAAAACCAGAGCTCATTGTTTTACTCCACCAATATTTATTGAGCCCTACTGGGCCCAGACTCAGGTTCCAACAATCAATGAACAATAGCTGCTGGAGCTACCTCCAAGGGCTTTGGAGGTGTATAATTAAGATGAAGACATGTATAAAATCACCTTGACAGCCAGAAGAGTATAAGCCAATATAAAATTCAAAGATATCCAACTTTCTTCTGCTTCCAGCAGTGAGAAACCGAAGGACTCTTTGAGTAAGGAAAGGAGACACCTGCAAGGTTGGGTGGCCAGCAAAGTTCTTGCCACGAAATTCTCCCCTTTGTATACTTAAACCTACTATTAGAACCCTTTTCTTTTTATTTAGACAAAAATGGGGAAATGTTGTGAGATATTTGATTACATTTTGTAAAAATATGTCCCTGTGATTGGTTTAATAAAAAGTTAAATAGCCAAAAACAAACTGTTAGAAATTTCCATTGTCTGAGTCACAACTAAGGAGTGTCTGGAGCTTGGTGTAGTGGCAGACACGAGCACTCAGGGGATTAAGACAGGATTGTAACAGGCTACCTAGGTCTGCTATCTAGTGAGTTTCAGTCTAGACTACCCAGTAAGGTACTATAGGGAAAACAGAAATATAGAAAAAGAGATTCTGTGGGGGGTGAGAATCCTGACTATGCTACAGAACTTGACGAGAGGCCTACACTACTCATACCTATTGTACTTCTTTGATTCTCCTACCTGCCCACTTCACTAGGACATACATAAACAATAGTCTCTTCTAACCCCATCAGACCTTAAGAAAGACAAAGGAGATGGGGTAGAGGGAAGGACAGAGCTCTCCAAAGCAACTGCACCATCAGCTTCCTTTCCCCCTAGCACTTTGCCATGTAAAGGTCACCGATCTAGATCCCCGTATGTGATCTGCAAGGTAGCGTTTGCTTGTAAATATTCAGAAGGACATGCATAATACATGGATTCAGTAAGTGCTGAGTTCAGGCAAGGTGAAGCCCAAAGATACCTTTTTGACTTTGGAACATCTGCCAATAGCACATGAACTCTTATTAAAAGAAGAAATTTCACAAGGGCTAAGCAACACAGAAGGAAACTCATAGTTTACAATTACAGTCTCTTAATTAAAGGTTCAGTCTAGAGATGAAGCTGAGTAAATTGTCAAGCAATATCATAAATTTAAAGGGAGAAAAATGAGTCCTTGGAACTCTTATCTTACTTCCCTTCCTTGCTGTTCTATATATGATGGACTAGTCCTAAATGGAGCTTTTTAAAATGCCAGGAATTCCATATTATTTCTCAGGACGTGAATCTCCAATTCAAATAAAAGTGAATCCCTTAGAAAATGCAGAAGCCCCTTTAATATCAGTGAAGCCCTCCATGATGACCAAGGTTGCTATAAAAAAAAGATTATGGGTCTCTGAGGGAGTCTGACAATTATATGATGGGGAAGGTAGAAGCAGAGCTTTCCAAAGCCAAATCTAGCCCTTCTGTGGCATTTGGATATGAGGTTAGTCTTGTGCACAAAGCAATGTGGTTTGGTAACAACAATCACCAAAAAAATAAATAATGCCTATTCTCCCTTCAGTAACACTGGGCACTATGTGCTCAAAGCCAGGTTCCCTGACCTTTTCCTTATACAATATTACCAAACTATTCACTCATATGTGTTTGGGCCATAGAGAAGTTACACACCCCCAAACTACTCTCTTTAGAAATAACATAGTACTTTGTCCTCTGGTAGGAAGCTAATACTATAAAGCAAAATTGCATACTTTTCTTCTGTTGACAGTGATTTATTGGTCTGTTTGATTCATTCAATTAATTCTAGATTATCCATGTGAGAACAAAAGTCTATTTGAAGGGAAAAATGTTTTCATATCCAGATCATGAGACGAGATAGTTCCTTTTATATTAATGTCAATCTATCAAGCACATTTGTGGTCAAGTATGGTGGTACATTTTAGGAGCAAACTTTGAAAAAATTAACACATCTGAAATATTATGACCAGAAAAGGAGAATTAATTAGGATTCTTGTCAGACATATAACCAAAAAAGGGTCCTTATATGTATAGCCTACAAAAGAATTAGAGAGCAGGTAACTGTGATGGTAGACTTCAGACTATCCATTGTGTGGGGAAAAGAGCATAACAGAAAGATGTTTCTTTCCATTTGACCTTCCCCATTACAGAGAAACCTACCTGGTAAGATCTTAAGATACCTCATCAACAGAGGCATTTGAACAGAGGGGGCTTCATTGGGTGGGAGGTTGAACAAGATGGCTTTGAAGGTGTTTCTGAGTTCTCCTACTGTATTGTTCTACTGAATCTGACTTTATTGACCACATAGATCTTCCATTTAACACAGGGAAAAAGTAGAAAATCATACTAAATAGGTTTCCTCAGGAATAGGGTTCTGGTTCATAGAGATTTTAAAACATAGAGATTTTAAATTTTAAAGGGGAAAATAGGCTGGTGAGATGGCTCAGTGAATAAAGGCACATTCTACCAAGCATGATGACTGGATTTTAATTTCCAAGATCCAAATGGTGGAGAGAGAATACCAAGTTCTGTACATTGTCCTTTGACCTGCAAGGCATGCCATGCAGGTGTGTGTGTGTGTGTGTGTGTGTGTGTGTGTGTGTGTGTGTACATACTAAATAAATAAATGTAACTTATAAATAAATGTAACTTTAAATTTTAAGGGAAAATTGCCACACTACCTTTCTTCCTCCACCAATAAAAATCTAAAAATCAAAAGTCAAAGGCTAATGATCACAGATGTTCTATAGGATTATGCCTAAGAATCTAATAATACTTAAACATGATAACATGTATAAGATAAAGTCATGATTCTGCAAATATGGGACTAAAGTAATTTATGATGCTATTGAAATATATCCTGCCACTAAAGCAAATTTAGAATCTAAGAATGCTTTAACATGTTAATTTCTAATCATCTTTTTAAGTAGGTTGAAGTAGAAAACTGAGATGTAGAGGCCAGAAAATCTGTGCACCTAGCAAGAGGGATTCAAACCCAAGCAGTTGACTCCATGTTCTTTTATATATATTCTTTGGAGGTTATATTTCCCCTCTTCATTTTCTGCTGTCCAGACCTTCCTGTGTATCCACCCCTTGCTCGCCTCCATGTTCTCCATGCTCTTACCATAGCACGAAAGGACCATGCTGTACTTCCTTGTGTCCACTGAAGAATTCTATTATCACTGAAGCACCACGCGGTAACAGGGACCAAATGCCACCATTACAAAGATGCACGGGCAGACCTGAGTGGCAAGTGAGTCACTAATCACTGGCTTCCACATAACAGATTTGCAGGTCCCAAGATTCAAATTTTCACCTGCACATGTGCACACAAAATTTACATCTTTGACCTTCATGCTTTATTGCATGCAAATAGTTAGAAGCATGGCCATGGAGGCCGTTGATGTTAGAGCACTAGCTGATCTGCTCTGTGGATTAATTAATGTGTTCCTCCTCCATCCATATATTTCTTCTTTGAATTTCCTTTCCTAATTACCTAGCAGTGTTATCTCTTGGCTTCACTACATAAGTGATTCTATTTTTTTCCCTTTTTCAACACAAATATGGCACTCTATGGAATGAAGGAAATGAATCATGGCAGGTTGGGGAAAAAATGAACTTGTTATTACAGATCCAGCCATAATTTTTTAAATTGAAGTTCAGATGACTAAACTAATATTCAATCCCTTTTATTGCTTTTGGTATTTCAGCCAAAATAAAAGTCTCTAAAAGAGAAAAGTCTAATATTTATTTTGTCTTCTTTTTTATCTGAATACGCCATACTGTCAGTTAAATACTAGTAAGATAAATGCCTCTGCTTAATTTTTCTCCCTTGTGAGCCATTTCTTCCTTCCCCTTCCATGCTTCCTCAGAAACTAGTCAGCAACCATGGCCCAGTCACTTCTGCCATTTACCTGCTTGACTTTACTGTATCCATTAGTGCATGTTATATGTTTGAAGTCATGTGCCCACTTCAAACAATACCCACCATTTATTCTCCTAGAAGTGCATCATAACTAAAGGAATAAATCCAATCTGTATCAGCAATCAAAGGACTCAACTAAATGATGAAGTAAATTAGTCCAAAACAGAACATGCTTGGAGCAGAATTCATGGACTTGCCTTTGGCTTATAAATTTATAGATGTTAGTAATGGCTGCTTTGCTAATAATATAGGATTTAAATTGTTCAACAACCCCCCTCCTCCCTACCATACCTCATAATCATATAAAATTGTGTCAAAATGAAGAATAAAAGAAACCAATTTATACAAAAATCATGCCCATCATAGTGCTGCCTTTAATGACAAGGGAGAAAATTGTAAATATAGTTTATTTACAGATTGAAGGGTTATATAACCATTAAAAAGTCGGTGTAGTTATTCTGATAAAGCCATAAGGATAAGTACAAGTTGGTAATAAAAACCAAATTATGATAGTGGTTAGCTTTCGTGAGAAGGGAGAAGTACATGACTATGTGTAAGGCGCCTTGGCGCTGCTGTGTTGTGAGCTCGCTGGCTCGGAGCCAAAGTGCCATTTGCCGTTTTCTCTCGTGACAACTTCTGTACTCTTATAGGGCATCGTATGAATTGACCAATCCAGTCATCACACGATTGCGCCACTTTGGCCTGAGCCTATCAGGCGATGACAACTCAGGGCTTTGTTTGGCACTGCATATAAGCGAGCTGCGCCTGGGATTGGGGTCCTTCTGCCTTTCCTATCCTCAAGACTGTGTGTCCCAATAAAGTGCGTTCTGAGAAGAATCCTGTTGTGGTTGTCTCTTCCGCTGGCGGTCACGGCGTGCCACAACTATGGAAGACAAATAGGTCAATTTTAAGTAACTACATGGCTTACTTTCTTAATATTCTAGAAGACACATGACTATTCTTAAATTATTTTTATGTATTTATGTATATCTTAACTATTTACTTTTTGTTAATTTGAGGTAGCAATAAGCCAGGAAATTGCTGTCGAAGTAAACTCAGTGACAACATACTTCATTATAACACTTAAAAGATGAAGGCAATGTATGATATGAACATACATGTCTATGGGTCATATTTAAAACTTCAAAGACATTGTTTAGCAGGCTGATATGTTTAGCAAAAGATAAGGCCCAATAATCTTCATAAAAACTTGAGCTCTAGAATTCTACAGTATTATAAAGCTAGTTGTGATGATCATTTTTAATTGTCTTAATATTTTTGGTTGTTTTCAAAACAGAGTTTTTCTGTGTAGCCTTTATTGTCCTGGAATTGGCTCTGTAGACTAACTCAGAGATCTGCCAGTCTCTGCCTCCCGAGTGCTAGTATTAAAGGCTGGCTTCATCTTGATATATTTTGATAGTAATGTGGCTGTCTCCCTGAACAAGACTAAGCTTATTATTAAATAAATATATCATTAGTGACTACCTTGTGTGAAATGGTGCTGTCAATATGGCTAGCAAAATGAATAAGGCATAGACTTTGTCCTCAAGAAATCCTCAAATAACAAGAGGAAAGGCAAACATGTAGCCAACTCCCCTTAATATGATCTAGCAAGCTCAGCAGCAAAGGACTTAGCAAAGTCAAAGTCGATGGTAGCAGGAAAGATATTAGTAGATGTAATAAACAGCATTTGTTCTGGATCTTACAGGAATAATAAGGTAATTTAGGCAAAAGCAAATCATAGTCAAAGGCATCAAATTGATTACAGTGAATAGTCTACAATCTAGTGTGACTGGACCCCAAGGAAAGTGCAGCCATGAGCATAATTACCCTTGGATATCAGACATAAGACTTACAATTTGTTCTACAGATTTTAAGAAAATTTTGGAGAATTATAAGAAAAGTTGTAATGAGTTTGGGTTTGCACGTTGGAAGGATCCGTTTAATAGATAAATTAAGCAAGGAGATATGTGGGGAGACAATAGAATCAAGACCAAAACAAAAAGATGGAGAGCTTGCTCTAAAAAGAAAAACTGCAATGATAATGAAAAGACAAAAAGGACAGTTGCCACAATATTTTTACATAGCTATAGTGAAGGAGACAGAGGAAAGGTAAGCTGAACTGTCTACCTTAGGTGGTCAGTGGCTGAGTGGTAGCAAGACCGATGTTTTCTAATAAAATGTTTTATAAGATGTTATCTTTAGACTATCAGTTGGAAATGTCCATCAAAAGGCTTATTTACTCTCTCCTCAAAGCAAATCTGGAACCTAACCTTAGTTCCACTTCCATTGATCCTATCTTAGTCTTGTACACCACCATGTGTACCCTGAACTCATAGACTAGCCTTCAAAGTAATGGCCTTGCTTCTACTCTGATCCTCCTTCTAGCCCATTCTCTACGCAGAAGTCAGAGAACTCTTTTAAAATTTGTAATTGAATGTTAACACACACACACACACACATTCTCAAAATCTTCTAACAGTTTCTGATCTCAGGTAGAATAAATTCAAGCCTTTTAATGATGATCTACTAGCTCTGACAGGATTATCTTCCTAAACTCATTTTCTACCAATCTTCCTTTTGCTCATTCAGCTATGTCCACCCTGGGTTTTTTCTGTACTTTATGCAATCCAAATGTGTTTCTTGAGATGCATACAGTTTTAGTGACTCCATGAGGGTTTCTGTGGGTGTCTAATTGCCATAAACATGAGGTTTAATTTTTATTGAGACAGTTCAGAGAATTTCAGAATTTATCTGAACAAGTCTAAGAAAGTCTCAAAAAATGCACTGTTAGAGGAATATGACAGGAGCTGGAGAAATAAGGAGTATAAATGTTCATATTTCATATATAATGTTCTCTTACTAAAAGAAAAATTAAAAGATGCAATACAGGTGACCAAAGTTTAAAAAGAGCAACTAAACAACTTCTCAAACAAGCTAGAATGGATACCAGGAAAGCTCATGGGAGGACACTTGAAATCATGGCATGTGTTTGTGAGTTTTACCGTACTATCTCACCCCTGATGAAATGTCATCTGATAGTTTCTATCTAGGGTTTTTCATTCCTAAGGATCTAGTTACCAATTCAATTGGAAGTTCTGGGGTATTTATGGTCATTCTTCCTTTATATTCTCTACAGGGACACACATGGAGCTACAAACATATTAAATATTTGATGCACATTCTGAGCACCATCTAAACTCAAATGAACTTTAACAGGATTATATTGAAATGGAGAAGATAAAGACAAGAGTGAATTGGACTGATAGGGAAAAAAAGTTTTTGTGACACTTCCACTTGAGTGGAAAGGACACTATTTGTGCTATTATATACTTCACAACCCCAATCGGTACTCAATAAATATTTGTTGCAAGGGTAGACACATGACTAAATACACTAATGCAACCTCAAACCCCATTATTCAAAAATAATGCTCCAACGACAGAGAGCTAACAGTTTATTTATTCTGTTCTGGTCATACTTTAGTAGTGCTGTCTTTATTTCTAAACACTCCAATTTCAAAGAGACATCAGAAATTCAAATAAGCCTATGGTTGAAAGAGCAAAGTTCTGAGAGTTTTGAAAGCAGTAGCAGCCAATATAATTTAACCTACCGAGATCAGGAAGAGACATAAAAAGCCCTTACAAAATTTGAAGGATTGCCATATGGAAAAATACACAAAATTACTTTGCATAGCTTTACAGGTAGTGCCAAGGAATGATATTCTAGAAATAAAAAAGATCATCTCAAAACAAGGATGCGCTTTCTTATCATAGCTGACCTCCCATGCCATTCCAATTACCTCCTGAGGTAAATACACGATAAACATACAAAGGAATATCAAGGGGGGGTTCTTTATCAAGAAGAAAATTCAAATGAGAAAATGCCTTCCAAACCAGATAGTAACCAATTAGTAGGGCCGTGAAACCAAGACAGCTGGCCAGGACTAGAATTTTTAAATGAATTTGAAATTAGGAGAAAGCATAAAGCATCACAATTTGCAAGGATAAGCACAGTTTGGAGAAATCTGTTTTTAAAACATTTTGACAGATGTCTGAAAGTGTGTGGACAGTCATAGTGTTGCATGGCTTTGATATTGTGAACTGCAAGAAAATTTGTTTGGGTGCTGGTTAAGAGCAGTTGCTGCTCTTCCAAAGAATAGCAACTCGTCTTAGGGTTTCTATTGCTATGAAGAGACACCATGACCACAGCGACTCTTAAAAAGGGAAACATCTAATTGGGGCTGGCTTACATTTTCAGAGGTTTAGTCCATTATCATCATGGTGGGGAACATGGCAGTATGCAGGCAGACATGGTGCTGGAGAAGTAGCTGAAAGTCCTACATCTTGCAGGCAACAGGAAGTGAGCTGACTCCCTGGACATAACTTGAGCATATATGAAACCTGAAAGCCTGCCTCCACAGTGACACACTTCCTCCAACAAGACCACACCTACTCCAACAAGGTCACACCTCCTAATAGTGTACTTCCCTTTGGGGGACATTTTCTTTCAAACCACGACAGTACCTATGTCAGGAAGCTCACAACTGTCGGCAACTCCATCTCTAAGGGATCTGATATCTAACCTCTTCTAGTCTTTGAGAGTGCCTGAGTATACACACACACACACACAAGCATGTATACACACATACACACATACAAATAAAAATTTTAATTTTAAAAACAATTACATTTGAAAACTACTACACTGTTGTCCCTTCGAAATGAGATGTCATATCTGGCCAGCCAAAGAATTCTTATCTTTTTGTTACAGAGATCCAAAATTGCTGTGTATGAGAAAATGTGGTCTTACATGAAATCAGCAGAGCCATCTGTGTTTACCAAAACAACAGCTGATGGGGTAGCCCGAGTTCGGAAGTCCAAGGGCAAGTTCGCCTTCCTGCTGGAGTCAACCATGAATGAGTACATTGAGCAGAGAAAGCCATGCGATACGATGAAAGTTGGTGGAAATCTGGATTCCAAAGGCTACGGTGTGGCAACCCCTAAAGGCTCAGCATTAAGGTGGGTGGAATAATATAACAATATCCGTGTTGTTATAGTATTCCACCTACCCTGATGCATTTTGTTGTCATTTTCTTTCTTGTGGATTTTGAGGTAACTTTTAAAGTTTAAAATCTACAATATTCCATGGAGTTAAATAAGACGGTAAATTATGGTTTCATCTATTTAATGCATCCATTTTTTTTAATGTTCTCTCTCTGTGTTGTCCTCTCTGACTGTTTGTTGCTGTTTTAATTTTACAGTTCAACGGCTTTTTCAATTTAAATGGTAAAAGCCAAGTTATGGTGACGAATGTTAATTGCATGGATGTGGTGTTCTTGTTACTTTTTTTCTCAAAGACAATTTCCCCATCCCGCACACTTCAGTTTTGAGCAAATGTTATCCTCCATGCCACCTTCCAATATTTAACCCTGTATTTGCTGTACAGACATTTTTATAGCTCCACGTTCTGTGAAATTTAGCCAATTTGTCCTCTTGTGCTCCTTTTTTATACGTTAACGATTTCCTAAGCATTTGTGCATTTTCTTACAAGTTATGTTTTATCGTTTCAAGAAATGCTGTTAACCTGGCAGTTTTAAAACTGAATGAGCAAGGCCTCTTGGACAAATTGAAAAACAAATGGTGGTACGACAAAGGAGAGTGCGGCAGCGGGGGCGGTGACTCCAAGGTCAGCCTCAATGTCACCACAACCGGGTACCCTTAGTGACGAGTAATCGGCAAGACTGTTATCTCATTACTGAGGAGAGAGCACAAGACGCACACAGAAAGTAGAATGACCAGGTTATTCCCCTGCCTGGCAGGCTTGGGAATCAGAAAGACTTCAGGGCACTGCCCATATTTTTGATCTAACTTGGGTCCCTTCTTAAACTCCCAGACAGAGGCTCCCTGTCCACAGCCTTTTCCTTCCCTCACATGCCAAACTGGTTTCCATATGAAGGTCATTATAGGGTTTCAGGGCCCTAGGCTTTCAAAAGCCCAAGGGTGGCCTGTGAGACTCCCCATCTGCCTCAGTAGAGTTGTGTAAAAAGTCAGATTCAGCAACTGAGATGACAGGATATAATTTGTTTAGTTCTATTTTTTTTCTGGGATGTGATGATTGCTTATAAAAGTTGCTTGAGTGTATTGGGGTGACTTCTATTACCTGTATGAGTGATGAAATGTCCTTCTCTGTATGTAGTGGCTGATTTAAGTAGGCCCCACTTAACTTGAAAGGCAAAGATAACAATAAATTTCAAGTTAAATGGGGTCTTTCTTTAATAGGTCACCACATACAGAGACTTTGCAAAAGGGCTTTTATGCATTTAAACGCGTGCGTCGCCTATATGAGTGTATGAATCCCTGATTTGGCTTTTCTTTAGCCATGTTTTTGGTTCAGGTAGGTCTACTTGTTATCCAGGTTGTCATCATGAGAAAACTCATCTTACTTGCTATTCCTTTGATTCCTAATATTCATCGGGGTCATCACCCAAGCAACAGGAAATAGGTGCCCTCTCAGAAACCAAGATACCAAGTCATGGAAAAACACCTCGGGTAAGTACAGGAGAGGACCTGAAAACAGAATCCTCTGTGGTCCAAAGGGCTTGAGAATCATACTGAAACATGTGACATCAACTCTTGCACAACCAAGATACCATGGGCATCTTAAGATGAAGAACAGTGTTTCCCAACCATAGAGCAACAGACAGGCAAGCCAAAACTTTGTTTTTCCTTCAGAGACAATGGTTGTAATTCTGCTCCTCTCTTCCCCTCTCCATCCCTCGGGATCCTGGCAAAAAAGCTAGTTTGCCAGTCTGCAGTATTATAATATGGGTTTGGAAACACTGATCCAGAGCACTTTCAAAGAAATTTTAAAACTGCTACTTCTGTTTATAATCTTACTGGGCATTGGCAAAGCCTTTATTGTAAAACCTTGATTAAGAAGAATACACCGAACCAGTGGACTGAATTGTTGGTCCACATTCCAAACTTCACAATGATGAGAAATATTAATGATACCCAAAATGAGAAGACCTCAAGGAATTGAGTTTTTAAGTAGTTGCCAAGTGATAACTGCAGCTAGATCACATTCAGTTCTTTCTCCTATAACTTCTCTCCATCTGGATTGACCCTCACATGTCAGAGGCTCCTTCTCTGAGGCATGAAAGTGGATGCAAGCATTTTAAGGCAACATGTCAGTAGCCAAGGATGAAACAAAGTGATTATTCTTATTAACAGTCCCATCCATTCCTATGGATTCCAATTAATCAAGGTTTTACTTTGTGCCAAAAAGTGACTTCCTTTCTCGCCAATGCAAACTGATGACATTGACAATTTAGCCGATCATTTGCTTCATTTGATTCTTACAGTGGCGACCCTGATGCCCAAAGTATTTAGCACCTTCCTCCCAGCAGTTTTCTCGTGTTATTAGAAAGCCACCAAGAACCTAATTCTATTATTCAAGTGAGTTACAGAATGAAAATGGAGCTGGATTGGATACATTTTTTCTCATGAACTCATCATTCAGAGGAGCCATGGACTGAATCAAAATGACTCTAAATAATCCACCCAGTGCAAATGCTCAGAAGTTTTACAATAACTAGACTTTTGATGCTTTACACACACACACACACACACACTCACACACGCACACACCAAGACTAAACAAAGCAAAACCTGTACTATAAGTGGCTGACTTACTTTTCATAAGGTAATTTTAGTATCATGAAGACTCCAAAATGTTAAGTCAGCATTGTGATAACCAGCAATCAAATTCTTTGTTCCCTTTCGTAGTATTGCCTCCAAGTTTTATCTAGTAACTTTATTGCTAACTTACAATTCCAAGATTATCTAAAATTTGGCATACAAATAGAAAATATTTTAGTAGATTCTAATTGTTTCAAACTTCTTTGTGCTACATGCCAGACAACTTTCAAATAACTTTTTATGGTCATCCCTTCAATTTACCTCTTGCAATGAGTCAACCCCACTCTCAACTATGGCTAATAATGTGATCAATGCTACGTGTCCAACAACAGCTTTATTCCGCCTATGACTTCCCAAGGAGCCTGCCTTTGTCATCTTCCTTCTTGCTACCTGCTGTTTTCTGAGAGTGAGCACAAGAGGGAACAAGAAACGAACTTGACTGACTCTGTTTCACCACTGCTTTGTGACATCCAAACCAAGTCCATGGAGAAGGTAGAAATGCACTGAAACCTCACTAACTTGGAGTGCTTTCATTAGTAATACAGAATGAACTAGACAAGGACCAGTCTACAAATTAAATTTCTATTATTATGGATACGGACAAGAGAGGGTTGTTAAGCAAATGAAGAGTTTAGACTCTGCTGTCAGTTGAATTTTTTCTTGAGAGAACAAACCCTTTTTTCCAATGTTGGGAGCCCTCATCAGATATAATCATACTCATTAGATATCTATCTACTAAGATAGTTCTCATGAGGCCCTCCAATAAAGCAATGTTTTATAGCCAGTCTGAATTGCAAAGCAGAACTAAAAATAAGAAAATGTCATGCCTCAGACTTATTTTATAATTCAGGATTTGCTTCGCTCACACAGACAATCATTTCTCTCTGATAGTCCTTATCAAAGAAGTTTTAACCTATTCATAAAATGGCTTGAGAATTACACTTCCTTATTGACTCTTGCCCCAGTTAACATGGCAAATGACCACTGAATGATCCATCATTTCTCAAGGAAAGTGAAACCTAGAAATGGTAATGACTTTGAGACGGTAACATACCAATGCCATCACACAAGTCTTCTGACTTTCAGGCTCATGTCTTTTGATAATATTGCAGACAGCGAGTTATTGCATCTACCCCCCAATGAACAATGTGACTCTGATTGAATGTTGTATATTTCTATAAAAATCAGGTTCATTCTCAATCACCTTTGTTACTAGGCAAATGGTATATTTAAGCCATTCTAACCCTCAGTTCTGATTACTAAATATGACAATAATCACAAAGTCTGACACTTATAAGCACTTCTATTATTTCAGAAACACTTTTACACCTATTATCTCTGAAACCAGGAAAGGGGGGAAATACCTGTATTACTTATCTCTCTGTCTTGCTTCTACAAACTTTAAATTATGATAAATGGGCAATTATGTTAAATTGTTGGCTTTTCCCTCTCTAACATGAGACATCATGCATTCTGAGCACAGTCTACAAAAGTTACTATGCTATGGAGAGAACAGCAACTTTTCATGCTGTTTAAAATGAATACACTCGGGCTGGAGAGATGGCTCAGTGGTTAAGAGCTTTGACTGCTCTTCTAGAGGACCCAGGTTCAATTCCCAGCACCCACATGGCAGCTCACAACTGTCTGAAAATCCAGATCCAGGAGATCTGACACCTTCACACCAATGCACATAAAATAAAGTTAAATAAACCATAAAAATATTTTAAAAAAGAAAAGAAAATGAATACACTCTTAAACTGATATAATAGATACTCTGTTTTCTTTCCTGAATATAAGGAGTTATAAGAACAAGATCATTAGATGGAGCAGACCCTGAATCAGGCCTATAGGCTAGAATCAAAACACTACTTGCCTTTCCCAATGTTTCAAGGCTGGGCTAGTAAATAAATCCTGACCAAATTTTACCTGATCCATCCTTGATAGTCTATAAATGTGCAGGGAACTAACAAAGAACTAAAGACTGTGGTTTGGGAATCACAATCACCCTTTTGTGTTAATGCTTTATTATAGCACATGTGAAAATGCAGTAATTAAGAGGCTGTAGTTGTTTCAACTACAAACTCAGATTGTCAGGGCATTTGTGAAACAGCCAATGCAAGTCTGTCATTGTAAAACACAGCAGATAAAGACTTTGTTGAGTCTCCATATAAGGGCATCAACCTTCTTCCACAGCTGTCTATCAATCATCTCACATTTTACATTCTTCCAGGCCCTCCACCCACCTAACTTCATGACACCAGCTCAGTTTCCCTATATACTTTTACTTTAGTCGAACAAAAACTCTTGGTAAAGTAAGCTATTTGTATCTGAAGTGATAAGATATTACAAACTTTGTCCCATCTCAGTATAGATTTTTATCAACGAATTTAAATATACTTTCAGTATCTATACTTATGAAGATGAAAATCAGCACATACTGTGTGCTTTTAAGAACAAAAAGACCAAATGTTTAAATAGGACAATTCTGAACTCCTTGACTACAGTAAGAATTTCCTAAATGTAGGTACCTTCATTTGTAATGCTCATAGGGAAGTGAAAGACAAAAAGCTATTTATTTATTTATTCATTTAAATAAATAATGGGATGGCCGTTATGGTACAGAACATTATTAAAGAAACCCAGTTGAAATTGAAACATATAAGAACCAGAAGAAACTGACAAATGTGTGACAGAGATGTGAGAAAATTTTCATGGAATTGGTTTTAATAGAATCAAAGGCTCCCTGAAATTAAAATTAATTGTATCTACTTTTATCTGTGTGCTTTTAAAGTACAATTAAAGTTTGTTCTCTTAAGAAATTCAACAGTTTGCTTCCTCTTTCCCATCTCTAGCAGTCTTTTGTTTTTTAAATTCCTTTACATTTGCTTAGCAAGTCTTCTTTCTACTCAGAGACAGTAAAGAAATGACACATGGAGATAGCCTGTATCCAAATTCCCTCCAACCCATAGTTGGTGATACCTAGATGAATGAGACTATAACGGTTTTTTCCATGTGTAGAAATAAGATCATCAGTTTTGTATGTATTTCTTCTCCTGTGTATGTCTACAGTTTTCCTCTCCTATGCCGACATCTCTTAATCACTTCTCTTCCACACCCAGAATTCTTTGACAATCTTGGTCCTTAGGGAATGAATATGAATCTGCATCTGCCTTTATCTGCAACAAAATGGATCTTTTACTGGCAGGAGCCATTCCTAAAGGTTGACCATTTGGATTCCCAAGGTTAAGATGGACCCCAATGACACTTTATTGACACTGTTATGTGTATAGGCAAGAACCATAACAGAACGATGACACTTCCTGGGTCTTAGCAGAGTTCCTGTGAATCCCCAAGACTGGTTTGGGATCAAGGAGTAGGGTGAGTATACTATACTCTTCATTGGTTTGCATGTTTCTGTGCTGGTACTGCCTCCTGGAAATATGAAGATCCTGACAGTTTCCTTTCATGGTAGTGACTAAATTTACTCCTTGAACTTATACATGTCTTCCTTCCAAGAGCAAATCCTCACTTACTGTCAAATGGCTGCTTCAAGCAAGGGATCTGTTGCCTTAAGAACTGAACCAATCCACTCCTGCCAAAACCAATTATTTTGCAAATGATGCTAAAAAAATAAATTTTACACTTGGAAAAAATGTAACCCACAAAGAAAATACCATTTAATTATTTCATTCTTTGACTTAAAAACAATAGACTATGTGGCTTTAACATGGTTTCTATGATTAGGACTTGACTGATTGCATATATTGTTATCCTGATAACATGAATATGTTTCATATTGAGAAACAACCAAAATAGCCAACACCAGAACTACAGAAAGAACAACAGGAGTGAAAAGCAAGAAGGTAAGAATGATGTTACCCAGTTGTCAAGAGGAAGGACACTGTGACCAAGGCAAAGATTGAAATGATGTATTTCTTAGCCCCTTCTTTCCCCTGAAGATCAAATCACTGTGTTTCATTTTATTTGAAGAGGTTATAGAGCCTACACTGTCTGAAAGGTAGGACAATCATGTCAAAGAACCGTGAAAGATTTGATGCACTTAAATTATTCTTGATTAGGGTGGGAGTTGGGGTTGGTGGAACAGGGTTGGGGGAAAATGTGAAAAGTTTAAAATCCATTCTCTTTATTTTTTAGAGAGCGGTATAGCATTTGGCCCTTGGCACGTGAGGCTGATATCCATTAGTCTGAAGTGGCAAAATGTGGTCTAATTGCTGAATTGACTTTTTTTATTCAATTTTTCTAGCACGTAAATACTTCTCAAAATAGATCCAAAACAATAAATACTGTATTTTAGTATATCATATTATATATACATATGGATCTATAATAATATATAGTATCATATATATATGTGTGTGTGTATATATATACATAGGCACTCATAGTAAAGCTGCTGGTGTTTCCTGTCTAGCATCACTACTAGGAATTCAGGCATGATGTGACTGTGTGGCTGCTAGCATGTGTGCTGGAAGAGATTGGCATATACCTTTGAGCTGACAATCTGTACCAAGTTTGTAGGTCTGATATATAGCCACCATTTATTTCAATCTACATATAGATACAAGCTAAGGCTGATTATTTGTAGCTTGAATACTTACATGTCTTCAGAAACACTCATCACTTGAGTTTCTGGCCTCTCTTGATACTGCTGGGATAAACTAAAGAAAACAGACTTACATATGATAAATGCCAACCCAATTTGATAGTATGAACTTTTCATGCATGTTAAAATGGAATTTTTTAAGCTTACTTGGACATCAAGTGGGAGTCACATTTAAAATGGAAGTTTTCAGTGAAATATATAATTTATCCACCTTAGTCCCCTTCTCTCTGGTGGGAAGAAATTGAGGCAGTAATCTTCCCAGACAATTTAGGCTATGTAAAATAATCCATGGCCCGCAATTATTTTGTATTCCTATTTTAGAGGAATAAGCCAGACAGAGGTCTAGTTTTTGAAAGAAATTCATCAGGGAAATCTATGATCTGCAGAACAAAACTTCTCTTGCTTTAAATATGAGAGGTTATCATATGGAAGTGCCACTGAGTTCAACTCCAGATTTCAAGTTTACGTCTGAGCTGCTATGCAAGCACAGATGTTCATCAATACATTTCAGTCATTAGCATTGTTAGGCCCTTAGAAAAATGACTCAGAGGTTTCAGCTCCTAATGTTATATGCATGCATTATTGAATTTGCTCTTTGCACTTACATTAAATTATGATCCCATTAGCAAGGACTTAAATAGGTTTGAGCTACATTTGTGAACTACGTGGTTATAAACACCCTCTCAGAGGTGGCTTCTAGCAGCTAAGCACTGCATAACTCTGCAAATCATTGGATCTTCCTCCATGGAAATGAGGGTCACGTGAGCAGTTAGAGTCTAGGTAGTGGCAACAGTTGAAGCGTGATCCAAAGGCAAAATGTTTGAAATAACATAGACCCTTATTCTCCTGCAATCCTGCATGCATGAAGGCCTATGAAAAATGGGGAGATAGAATATTTTGAATGACTCCAGACACCTGTACACCTTAGGGCATGTTTTACACTGTCATACCTTCCAATATCTGGTCCATGGACAAGTAAATGCTTTCACACTACACATATCTCAAGTTAACTAACTAAAAGGAAAATAAAGAACCTCATGTTATATCCTGTCACTCAGCAAGGCTTCTTCTCTCTTTCTTAGCCACCAATTTACTCCAACAAACCTGTGCAGTTATATCTGCCCCTACCTGCACATATTTCTTATGTCAAGTGGTACTATGGCTTCTCCAAGAGAGGCCAGAATGGGGGACTGAGAAGGGTGGTGCATTGCTGTCTGGACGACTGATCACCATGACTACCTGAAGTGTTCTCAGTTTAAAAAATTGCCAAGAAGATGGAGAATAACTTTTCTCTCTCCACTGGGCTAAAGATACTCCATAAGGGTTGTTCAGAAACGTAGCAAGAAGCAAAGATTAGCAACTTAAAAGCAAATGTTTGAAGGCAGAACAAGATGGAAGAAATTTTTCCAACTTAATTTGCGATTGTTTCCACTTTCATCACCTAGATATTGTGTTGTCTAAGCAAGTTTCTAATTACATCTATAAATTCACCATCCTTGCTCATTAATTCTTTTGCTTCTGTGTGATGTTTTTCCTCTACAACCTATATATTGGCATATATAACCCTCTTAACGGTTGTAGAAAAATTCCCAGAATCAGAGTCATATCCACAATTTGAACTCTTCTCTTGTGCCTTCCAGGACACCAGATTACTTGGGAATATCAACTTAATAATGAATTTACTAGATCCAAATTCTCTTCTTTTACGCTATGGATAGATAAGCTCAGCACCCTCACATAACTCCACTGAACACAAAATGGCTCCAGGCTGCTTTCAGTTATTATTCTACATACTTAAAAAAATCAAAACTTTAAATAAATTTAGCAGCTGTTTTAACCAAAAAGCTTATTTATTTGGGTTTTACAATAGGAAATCTACATTCACAAAAAAGTGGTATTCTTATCCTTAAACTATCTCCATGTGTAAGGTTTACCATTCCTAACACAGCATTGATTCATTGAAATGACTAGATAAGACAGAGTCTAGAATTTAGACAACCGCCACCTGGATGGGCTATGTACTGGACTCCTTTGTAACTGTTATTGACAGGTATGGATGACTGAGACAAGCAGAAAATTTTGTCAGCTAATCATATTTTTTTGAAAATCCAATTCATTTCAGGCTTGCCTGGCACTTACCTCTAGTCTCAGTTCTTGGAGACAGAGGCAGAAATATAAAGAATTCAGTGTCAGCCTTGGCTAAATATAAAGTCTAAGACCAGTCTGAGCTACAGAAGAATGGAGTGAGAGAGAGGGAGAGATGTGGGAGGAAGAGGGCTGTGTGGATAAAGCACTTGTTTTTGAGTCTGATGACCAGAGTTTGATCTCCAGAACCTACCTGAAGGTAAAAGGGACAAAATTCACTCCCACAAGTTCTTCTCTGGCCTGCCCACATGTGTTATCACACACACACAATTTTTAAAAACAATAAACATTTTTAAAAGAGAGAATTTTAAACCAACCAACCAACCAATCAATCAACCAAAAATAAGTCTCACAGTTCCATGGAAGTCCTTCATACCCATATTCAGCTCTTAACATTTATGTGAATTTGTTATTTTAGATAAACACCTTCACCCTCCTTCTGACCATCTTGTACTGTCTTCTGGACATTTAGATCATGCTTTCTTGTGAAATGGTAGGTAAAATCCATGAATTTACTACTCTTCAATAAATCTTCTCTGGCAAAAATAGAGAGAGAGAATTAACTATCAAATCATTATAAGTTATAATATCCTAATATCCCTCCTATATTAAAAGATGATAAACAAAGGGCAGTTACTGACTGTATTTTGAAAGACTGTGTAATTCACATACACCATTGCACTCACTCCAATCTTCTTGGTAATCTGCTTGATAATCATGTTTATGATTTCTATGCCATAAACCATTTTCTTCTCTGGAGAACTGGACATTCTTGCCACAACCCCCAAACATTTTTGGTTTGTTTTTCAAGGTAGGGTTTCTCTGTGTAGCTTTGGAGCATCTCCCGGAACTATCTCTTGTAGACCAGGCTAGCCTTGAACTCACAGAGACTCGCCTGCCTCTGCTTCCCAAGTGCAAGGTTAAAGGCATGTGCCACCACCGCCCAGCCCCAAACATTTTTAAACAAAGTAGAATATGAAGCTGCTTTGTAAATAGTTTCTATTTCTTCATTTCCAATATCTCAGGAAGATTCATATTTTTTAAAAAAAAAAAACAAAAACCCCACATTGCTCAAAATTAACAGTATAAAATTTTTACACTGAAATTTTAGAAATAGTGATGAAAAATGGGGCCTAGGGATATTCCCAGATCCAATCAAATTTCATCAGAAAGCCCTCCAGTTTTCTCCTTCAGCTTGCTGACCAAGGTCTAACTTTTGAGAGTTCTGCTCAGCAAAAAGTTCACAGCAAGCCCTTCAGACAGCAACAGTTTGGCTAGTTTCTGTGATAGAAATCTGACCTACTTTGTTAAATTCTTCCTGTTCTCTATTGAGGTGAGCACAATAAATATTTCTGACTTCAAAATTCTCCCAGGTACCAGTCAAGGGGCTGCAGTAATTGCTCAAGGTATTAACCGTGAGAAGCATTACTGCATCACAGTAAAAAGCCCCAGCTGGAATATACACACCCTTGATAGATTGATCGTTATTTGGAGAATTGAGGTCCCTGAAAAAAAGTCGTTATGGACATCTAAGCCTGAAGAGAAAAAAAATTGAGGAGAGCTACCTACTCTTGTCTATGTTTCAGTAATGCATAGTAGAGAGCTCAGCGTATGTTCATTCGCCTTTCAGTCTGCCCTGTGATATGTGGAGGCTTAAGAAAATTGCTTGACCTGCGTGTGCTTCAGTTTTATAATTTATAAATTGAAGACCATAAATCTGCCTTCTTGGACTGGCCATTAAACTTGACCAATAATAAAACTGACTATTGTAATTATGTAAAGGAACTCGGCTGAAAACTGAAAAACTAAAAGAGTTATCTTTGAAATGGTTATTTACTGGGAATGTGTAATAAGTGAGGCTACAAAAGCATAAGCTATGCTCTATGCCTTTGAGAAGCACAGAGTTTAGAAGGAGTCACAATACATACCCAGAAATAAGACAATGTGGAGGATGATGAAGAAAGAAAACTTTTGAGCTAGTGGGGGGGAGGAGGCATCCTGACAGAAATAACATCTAAAATGACAAAATGCACATTAAGTCTCTTTTCTTCAGAACACCAGAATGTGTGTGTGCATGTTTGTATGTGCACATACGCATGTGTGTGAGTGTGTGTGCGCGCATGTGTATGAGTGTGTGTGAATATATGTAGTTGACTTGAGTTATACTTCAGAATGCAGCTAGTAAGGCACAGGAAGAGAGAAACCTGTGTCAGTCCAAGCATATTTACTTTGCCATTTGGGAAACTTAGTCTATCCCATAGCAACGCAGAACTGAGGCGCTTTCTTCTCTCCATAGCACTCCTTACCTTGTTCAGTGGCATTATCTGTGACTTCTGATGACAACTCTCATGTTCCATGGGTGTTCTGCTGCTTGAGATGTTTGGTTTTGCCCTCATTTCTATTTTGAAGCTCCCAAGAGCACATTAGTTCCCTGCCAAATTTCATTAACACTGGGTTATTTGGTTTGGGGGTTGGTTTTTTTTTTCTTTTTAGTTTTAGTTTTTGTTTTTTTTTTTTCTAATCAAAGACTAACCTTCTAGGAGTCTATGATTTGTCAGAGTTCTTTATTGTCTGTGTATCCCGGAGGAGATCTGGATGCTCTCAGCCTCAGCACTCTAGGCATTTGGAACCAGAGGATGCATTCATTGCTGTAGAGACAGTTCTGTAATTATAGGATGTTTATCAACATACATGGCCTCTACCTATGGGATGCCTGTATCATTCCCTAGCCCATTTTTTTGATAACAAAAATAACACCGGGCATTACCAAATGTCCTTTGGAGGACAAAAAGCCCTGCTCCACCCGCCTGCTCAAAAGCTATTACGCTAAGGTAACCTGTTCTGTAAAATGGAATGGGAAATAGCTCCTAGCTGTCCTGTGAAAGCTACTGAATGGCCCAAGGCAGGTCTAGGCCATTTGTCAGAAGGAGAACACTAATGTGCTGAAATACTAAGTCTGAGCTTAGGCAAGAGTACATAGTTGACAGCCCCTACCACAACAAACTCCATCCATTCTCCAAAGCAGTGCTTACAAAACATTTTGTTTTGGGACTCTTTATATTCTTTAAAATTATTGCAAAAATCTAAAACTGTTTTATTTATGTTTATTGTATCTATTAATGTTTATCATGTCCAAAATAAAAACTACAGAATTTTAAAAGAATACATTGATTTACTTTTAAAATAATACAGTACATTTTAAAATAAATAATATACATTTATGAAAACGATTTTCAAAACAACAGTTATAAAAGTGAACTGGCTTATTCTGTTGATCTCTTACTATTTGGCTTACATTAAAGAATGGGATTATCATTTCTGTTTCCTCATTCAACTTATTATGATTTTACATATCCTATAAGGAATTTGTATATCATGAAGGAATAATAGTGAGAAAAGACAATTTATGCCTTAGTATCACTATAAAATGCTTTGACTTCACAGACCCTCTAATGAAAGGGTTTCAATGATCCCCCACGGGTCCCTGAAACACACTTTGAGAACCACTGCTCTAAACCCACATATCCCCCTTTCATCAATCTATGTCACTTAAATGTTTATGAACATCTTCTAAAACCAGAGTGTCTAGAGGATGGAACCCTTCAGTAACCCTAGTGTGGTAACTTGAATCAGGCTGCTCTGTTCCTAAGATCTAATAAAAGCAGCAGTACTGAACAAAATTGAGTGAGGCATTTTTAAGAATGCAGAACCTTGAAGGAGAATGAAGCCTGATGAGGACACAGTCAGAGAGCAATGAGAAGTCACTGAACCATTTGAAATAAAAAGGAAGTACAGAAAAGAAGGCCTGATGAACCCAGGTGACCCCTCAAGCATCTTACCCTGTATCTAGAGGCAACTTCCATAATGCTATATCTCACACCAGAACCTGGCTCAAAGCACAGCGCTTGGAGAGAAGTGATGGTGATGGCACAACAAATAATAAAGGAGAGAGAGAAAGAAATAGCACTGGGGAGTAGGGGAGAAGGCAACTCCCACATTGGTATTGGGCTATAGATGGCCTTGTTGACCTTAAAAATAAACTAAGACATAACTTTTCCTGCCAATACTATCTTAAAGAGGCTCAAAGTTCTGTGTATGCTTTGTTGCAACTCTGATTAGTACTTGAGAAGCCTAGGATTTGAGTGCTGATATAAGGAACATTTTTAAAGTATGAAAGGAACTCAGTTACCTTGTAAGTCACAGAATGAAGATATTCTGGTTACCATGCCCTGCACTAACAAAGAGGGTGATACCTTCTTGCTGCTAAAGGTTTATTGCTTTTCAAATCCCAAGTACTCCAAAATTGCATATTATTTTTAAATGATGATACATACCTCAGAATATCTCAAACCAAGACGGTCCTTCTGCTCTCAACTGCAATGGAAAAAGAAAGGAAAGTTTAGAAGCTGGTATGACAGAGACTAGATCTTTGTGACTATAGGAAGTCTCATCTGTAACCAGATGTGTTAATAGGTTCAACTTCTCCCAAGTAAGCTAAGAAATGTTGCAGCACGCCCATAGTTACATAAATTGTGTAACTTCCTCTTTTAAAGCCCATAGCATTAGACCAACACACACTAGCATTGGCAATACTGTTCTCAAGAAGCTGAATATAGCCTTTTGCCTCATCATAGAATTAGGGCACCCATTCCATATAACACATTTTTGCCTAAAGTTAGTAGAGAAACTTTGTTTTAAATTCGAAAGGAATTTAAGAAGAAGAAATGGTAGTGGTCATTATTTCTATTTGATAGCCAAATAAATCTCTCAGGGCAAAACATCATTGTCGTGAGACCAGTCAGATTCATACATTGTGCTCAATGGTTTCAAAAACAGTCTTTATACATTGAGTAATGGAGGACCAAGGAGAAAGCAGTAACCTAGCCTCCTGAAGATGTATTAGTCTCTCACTTAAAGAGGTCTTATTTTATTAAACTCTTCCCCACAGTACCACTCAACAGTGGCAATGTCAGTTGGCCATTTTACACAGTACTGTACTGATACTGTACTATGCAAGACCCCACTCCACTTTCTGGGGATCTGACCTAATTGTAGGCACATCAGAGAGACATACAGTCTAACTCAGACACATCCCATGGGCCTGTTTTTCTCCTGTTGAAAAATGCCCCTCATCAAAAATTGCAAGGTCTACAATGAACTTTAATGTTAAGAGTAGTGTGTGCAGAGGAATTAGATTGTATGGTCATCGCACGAGGATATGTGTATAGTTCAGTTCTTGAGTAGATCATCTTCAGCTGGGCAATAGATTTGTGCAAGAGGGGACAATTAATCCAAAGGCATGCTCTATATACAGGATCCGTTTTCTGTTCAAATTCATTCATTATTCTTGGTCCACAATATACAAATGCTTCCCTTCTGGCCCTGTCCCCTTCCAATCCCCTCCCACACCCATAACTTGCTTTCTGTCTGGAAGTACAACAAGACACCCGGTTAGATCAAACCTAGCACGCCTCCACCATGAAGTTACTGCAAGCTGCCGCCGATTGTCACTCGAGGGGAGACCCTCCTCACTACACACAGCCGATCTGAAGAGTGCCTTTTTTTCTATCCTCATTATTTAACAGTGTGTGCCGATTACTCAAAGCGATATGGGCAGGCCCTGGTAAATATAGCGTTGCTGTAGTGTTAACTTTTTATAAGGTAATGCTCAGGTTGCCTGCAGTGTCTAAAATTACTCTGTGGCCAGGGCCCCCTGCTTTATCGCTTTCTATAGTTTTAAAGTAGTTTGAAGCTTGAATAACATAAAATAACATAATATAATGTTATTTATGTTATTTCCCACGTGAAGAACGCCTGTAAACCTTGCAGTATTGAAACTCAGTGAACAAGGCATCTTAGACAAGCTGAAAAACAAATGGTGGTACGATAAGGGGGAATGTGGAGCCAAGGACTCCGGGAGTAAGGTCAGTCGCTGAAGGTCTTTTTGTACTGATTAGCAATCACATTTTGACCCACTGTTTATTTTCTACCCCCAAATGGCTTTCCTTTCCAACACACACACCCTGCCACAGTGGGACCCCTTCATAACACCAGCACTGTAGGAACAAGACAAATACCAGCCTCATAGGGCTGCTATGTGACGTCAACCCATTATGATATAGATCTCTTCTGATTAGGGACTTGATCTGGCTTGATGCACTTCCAAAAGTATAAAACAACGAGCTGTGTTATAATGGGGTTTTACTGTAGTTCACATTTTGAAAGTTCAAAGAGAAAAAAAAAAAAAACCTTAACTCAAAAAAAAAAAGATCCAATTGTGACAGTACTTTATCTTAATCTCGTGCAGTGTCAGAGACTGCAGTTGTAAATACCGCTGGTTATTAATATGTCTTTGTCGTCAGAAAACAGTCAAGCAAGTAACAAAGACTGGTCTCTGTAAGCAGAATGATTAGCTCCCTCACAGCTGCTGTGATATTAAATTCAGCATCTGTTTGAATCTCAAATCTCATTAAGTCTGTCACACTTTTCTCTTCCAAAGGTGTCATTTGAATCTCTGTATGTAATACTTTTAAAATTTAGTCGCATGCTCCTTAAGGGTGTACATTGCCAGGATTAACATCACATCGATAAGCATGAAACACTCTTCCCCGCCTCCTCCCTCCCCCCTTGCTCCCCTAAGAAAATTCTTTTTAGTTTCGATTTTTGCCTTTTCCTTTTTCTGAACTAATATTGTGGTATCAGTTAATTCATTTCATGAAGTGCCACTCATTTTCCCCATGCAGCAAACCATTTTGCTACTGGTTTTCTACATCCCACAGCAGGAAATTCTGTAAAACTTCAACACATAAAATTTGAAACTGTTGTTATTGATATAGACCACATGGGTTATGATAAAGGATCTTTTATCCCATTCAGTGTCATGTGCATATACATTTATGACAGTAGAGGGAAGATTCCAGAAATTAGTCTATTTCTCGATTGACTTTTAACTACCCCCTCAGCTAGCCTGGTGTGCTGCCTTAAGAAAATGCCTACTGTCCAATAAGGGACAGGTGTTCTTACTATTCACCTACCTGTCTTTCATTCTAGAAAAGTGACTATATGTAAGGCTGGCAAGGACATAAGGCACCCCCACGCCCACTCCTAAATACAAGTCAATTTCATTTGGCCTTTTTATTACAGTAACCAGGTATAGAGTTGGCTCCCATGAAAATAGAATTAGAAGGACATGGCCATTTAGATTTATCAGGTCTACCTGAGCCACAGTACTGATGGCCAGCAATGGCCATCATCTGTTTACTATGTCATCATTTAGAGAAGACATTAAAAATCCACAGTTTTAAAAAAATGGTATTTTGTTCAACTCCTTTCAGCAGCAAAATGGTTACATTTCCTCTAAAAAGACTACAAAAATGCTATTTTTTTCAAAGAAAGACTCCTGGCCCTTGGTGTGTCCTACCTCAAGGTAGGGCTTGAGACACCAATTTTTTTCTTTCCATTGTTCAGCGGTTCAGGTTCTTTTTTCTTTTTCATGCAAGCAGACAGCTTAGTCAGAGTTGCTGTTTGATCTGAAAGGCACTGACCACCTTCTTCCATTTTTCCTTCACCTTAAATAGAAAGCAGATAGGTGTAGCATTTTTTTTAATTAGTCCTACATTCCCTGGAGTAAAACCTTATAATGAGTTGAAATTTTTTTTGGTTTTTTTTGTTTTTGTTTTTAATCATCAATGATCTAGAAAATCTTTCTGATTTGTGTGGAGTCAATTGAGGACACAAAGGACCCTCCTGATGGCTCCCTTAAACTTTCAGGAAGATGGAGCGAAGCCAGCTCTGTGTTGCACCCTTGTTCTAGCAGCACAAAGGCTTGCTGCCCTGATTTTGAACTTAGCAACCAATTCTCCAAGGGAGCAATGTATCAGTCGCTGGGAGAAAAGAAGACAACCCTTTTTACACAACTCCCCATGAAGTAAACCCCCACACAAGATTATAATGGACCTCTAATATTCTCACCTGGTAGCTTAAAGACTAGTTGTTAAGAAAGTTTGTCACAGAGAAAACAAGGGGGAAGGGGTATTGTGAGTGAGGGGGGAAAGAGTGCTTCAGTTCCCAAATGAAAAAAAAAATGTTACATTTGTAGGGATTATGCCACTCCTCAACTCTGGAAAATGGTGTGTGTTTAGGCTAGCAGAAAGATATGTTATGCTTGTGTTTAGTCTTTTGTTCCCCTGGACAAAAGATGTCATATTTAGTGGTTGAACACTATGTTAATCATTTGGAGAGACTAAGAGGCATAAAGAATGAAAACTAAAGGACATTTAGGTGAGAATCAAAACTGTCAACAGAAGCACAATCTAGCATCTTGCTGGTCATTGTGAAACATCAGCCACTTTCCAGAGCTGAGTTCTAACACTTACACAATGTTTAGTTATAATTTAGACCTTTCCTATACTGTTGTGATGTCTTATGATGTCCTATTGCCTTTGCTTTCCTCAAGAACTAATCGCCTTGTTCATTTTTCTTAGGACAAGACCAGTGCTCTAAGCCTGAGCAATGTGGCAGGCGTGTTCTATATACTTGTCGGAGGTCTGGGTCTGGCCATGATGGTGGCTTTGATAGAATTCTGTTACAAATCACGGGCAGAGTCAAAACGCATGAAACTCACAAAGAACACCCAAAACTTTAAGCCTGCTCCTGCCACCAACACTCAGAATTACGCTACATACAGAGAAGGCTACAACGTGTATGGAACAGAAAGTGTTAAAATCTAGGGGTACGGTTAAGGTCTAGTAAACTAATCAGCCTTATGTTTCTCTGTGTTAACCTTTTGTTGTTGCTGTTCTGCTTTTTTTTTACTTTTGTTTGATTTTAGCATTGTGTTTTGCTACTATTTAGTTACATGTAAACAATGATTGTCATCTCTTGTCGGTGAGCAGTACTTTTTTCTAAAAGCATAAGGAGAATTAAGTTATGGTCTATGACACAAAAGGAAAAAGAAACAATTCTTAAAGCATTGAATACAAATGTATGTGAGCAACATGTGTGACCCACATGAATAGCATTTAACTGTTCTAGTAGGTATAGTAACAGTAAAACACCTGAAGTTAATCTTAATGACGCATTTCACTGAGGCCAAGATATCAAAATACCATTTCAATTGCTGTCAAGTAAATAAGAATATTAAAAATAAATGAAACATTTTATGTTATTTTATTCATATTATCTTTGAAATTTGGGATGCTTTTGTACTTAGGACATACCTCAAGCAATACTAGCAACATATCAAATACTCAATAGTTACATGTGCCCCAAGGCTACCATGTTAGAGAGTGTAGTTCTAGAGAAAGCAGATATTCTGGAACTATGGTTTCAACTAGGAAATAGAAGTAAGACCCTGCCACCTCACGTAGGGAAGTTGTGGTTCTTTTAATTAATCGGTGGGAGCATGAAGCAAATTTCTTAATCTTTGAGTCCCTTTGTTATCCCTTCCTTGGAACTGATGGTGCTCAGGTAAGTAAGGGTCTAAGGTTCCTTGCTGCTGATCAAATCAAAATTAATACTTAGGAAAACCTGACTCCCAATAACTCCTCTAAGTTATTAGGCAAGCATGTATTCGAATAATGCCTCCATTCTACAAGTATATCAAAGAATATTTTTTACCACCTTCCGAGTACATTTGCCTAACTGACATGCCTATGGAAAGTGGAACAGAACAATTAGCAACTTCCTATCCCTTATTTTAAATGGCTAACTTTGACCTCATCAGTAAATGTTAATATACTCTAATTTCTATCAAGACTTCTACATTTGGACCCTCTTATATGTAAGCTTGCAAATAAATATTTAGTCAGTATTTAGACATTTTATCCAAACAGATCATTTGCTATCACCATGGAAAGCACCATTTTATTTGATGAAGTTGCTGGTTGTCCTGTTGTCCTACAGACTGCAGCTACTACACACCCAGTACACCGAACTAACCTGTTAACAAGTTGTTTCCACTATATTTGTGAATGTTCAGCCCATAAGTTCATTTGTCATTAGCACTATTGGCATGCAATCATTTAATGTCCTCTTATGCTAGTGTTTTTAGTTGATGATACAATTCAGTTGGGGACACATAATTTTTTTGTAGGACTGTAAAGGGGCAATTTCAATCTAGTACAGTTGCTGCAAATCCTGAGGAGTTGAAGTTCAATTATCTAATACATCTTAAGAATGTATAGCCGTTTTTCCAGTTCTGTCACAACTATTCCCTCAGTTGTGATGAAACAAAGCAGGCAGTATTTTCTCTCAGGTACCTGAAACTCAGTCACAGCAAGTGGCTTGTCCAAGGCACTGTAACTAGGTAGTGACAGATTTGGGTCTAAAGTACAGCCTTGCCTTCTCAATCTGTAGTCTGCTAGTCTTCAGGAAAGTAAAAACCTTAGAGAGAGTTTGTCAATTTGAAAAGAGATAGTAAGTTTATGTCACAACTGTTCGTGAAGGCCATCAGGTGGCTCAGCTGTTTGAGAGCCCTTGTTGCTCTTGCAAAGAGCTAGCATTCAGTTCCCAGCATCCACATGGCAGTGCACAACCATATATAAGTCCAGTTTCAGGTGAACCAATACCCTCTTCCAACCTCCATGGGCATGGTACACATGTGATGTGCCTATATTTACGCAGACAAAATGCTCATGTACAAAAACAAATATAAGCAATATAGATATCTTTAAAAAACCATTTGGAAAATTGCATAGACCCTTCATGACCCACTTTTATACATTGCACTCCATATATGGCTATACATATTCCTAGTTTCTTGAAAAAGAATCTTTTACAACAGATCAAGACTCAAAGAATTATGGTCATACTTTCCAATTATTATCTACAGTCTCTAGTTAAATCCCTAGAATAATGCTTTTCAATCACAAATTCATGGGGATCTTCTGAGATTGTGGATCCTAACAGATTCTAGAGAAAATTTCAGAAGAAAGAAGGGAAGGGAAATGGGAACCTGGAAGAGAAAAGGAGGAAAGAATGGAAGAAGAGGGACAGACTGAGGAGGAGAAGGGGAAGGGAAGAGGTAGAATGAAATTATCAGTCCTTTGAACATGTCGTTATGGTCTTAAATTAGAGGCCATAGAATACCATATTAGATGGAATAGCCTGAAAACCTAGCTTGCCATAATTTGTAGCTTTCTGAATTTCTTCTAGTCAACTTGAATGTGCTACTATTGTGGAGCAAAATTCTGGCTAATTAAGATAAAGATTTCACTTTAACAGACACCAGTACCATCATGTTTACAGCTCAGTTACCCAATTCCTTAGTAGTCATCTCTGGCACAATAAAGAAGCCTGAGAAGAACCTCTGTATAGAAGAAATTCACAGCCCATTCTACCCACATCAATATGGGATTTAGTGCCTCCCCTATTCACCTATGATTTCCAAACAAGTCCTACAATATTTCTACATACCTTCTGATCTCTTATCTAGTTTCTAGTTTTCGGAGTTGGCCTGAGTGGTCATGGTCTATACAGGGACACGCATGTGAAAAGGTACCCTGCAGTTTTACTTGTCTTGCTAATTATCAAGGCCTGCCTGAAGAGTTTATAGGACCATTAAGTGATCAGGAAGCGTGCTCAGTCTAAGTCACCCAGAAGAATAAGATCCAATAAAATATGTCTAATAGAAAGACACCTTAGTAAGGCTATAGAGTCTCCATTGATTTTTCTATGGGTGGTGATGATGCCATGCTTACTGGTCTAAGGAAAACAGGTCTTGGTTTCGGATTCTCTTTAGCAACACTTGGGAGCAAAAGTTCTCTTGACAGCCTGTTACCTCTCTAAGTTACTGACCAGGCATTAGAGGTAAGCCCCACCTGGGAGCATTCCCTAGCAAGTGACTCCTCCTCACTGTTCCCTGCGGATGACTATCTTAACTACTTTTAGAAATATTTCAGTTTCCTCAAGACTAGACAAAACTACATCTAGCTTTTTTGGCTTCCTGAGAGATGTCTGTGAAATCCCTCTCATTGAAAAGACCTCAACAAACCTGAAATTGTGGAGAAATTCCAGTTTTCCTCTAGGTCTACTCTGTTCCATCTAATGAAATATTAATATTCTCAAAGTGATCAGCTGTCCTTTGGCAGCCTATATGTAGATATTCTTTGAGTGGAAGAAAGGTTGAGACAGGGGCTTATTCTGTAACCCACATTGACCTAAAAGTCACAGCAACTCTCCTGTCTCAGTCTCTAAGTGCTGGGAATCATAGATGTGAGCCAACAGGCCCAAGTTGCATAGACATTCTTGATGAAGGTTTTTTTTTACTGCTTAAGGGAGTTATTTTTAAAAAGAGAAAGAAGAATAAAAATTTTATATCAAGTGGAGACAAATTTCTGAATAACTGAGGCAGTGATATTCTTTTTTTTCTCAGAGGGCTTTTATCTCAGTAGTGATGCTGTTTCCCCTCCTGCTGTTTAGAAGCAGGAAACAGACACTGAGAGGTCAAGTCACTTTCTTAGAGTTATGAGACCAGATATGGATGTATCATTGACAATAAGAAAAAGAAAGAGTTGACTCCAGATAAGAATATACCATTGACTATAAGAGAGAAGTAACTCCAGATAAGAATATATCATTGACCATTAAAAAGAGAGAAAGAAATGACTCTATATAAGGATAGATATACCATTGACTATAAAAAATAGAGATGACACCAAATAAGGATATACCATTGACTATAAGAAAGAGGAATATGACTCCAGATAAGAATATACCATTGACAATAAGAAAGAGAGACTCAGGACTTGAGGATACAGCTTTTCTTACTTCCATGTTAACTTTGGCTCTTTGCACACATATTTAACAATCTCACATATGTTTTTATTTCAGAATCAGGGTTAGATAATGATATTATTCATTCAACTTAAGTTCAGGATTCACTAAAGAGAAAAAAATGAGTGTTCCATTAGTATACAGAGAAAAGTGATTGAGAAGGGGTGTGATCCTGAGTTTACAGAGTCCGGGACAATGGATCCCTACATCTATTCAAGGCCATGAAAATGAGAGGATTACCAGTATCCTCTCAATCAGGCCATTAATTTCAAGGCAAAGCACCTCCATAGGTATCACTGCCATTGCCTGTTTTCTAGAATGTGTGATCCCTTTAAACTCCTTGTGTTACTTTCAGACTTTAAACACTAAGGTTGAAGGTATTAAGAGAAATGAACAGTCCCCAATCAGGGAACAAATAAATTTTTCTCCTCATAGTCAAAATGGATTTGAATTCAGTAAGCAGTAACTTCGTGTACCCTGTGTCCTGGGAAGACAATCCTGGTCACATCTGCAATCAGAATATACTCTGCAATGTTTTTGTCCTGACTACCTCTATTTTAAATATCACTAAAACTTTTTAATATACCTACACCCTGAGTGATTAAAGTCTTGAGTTAGATTTCCTGCATGTTAGTATACCTCACGCCTATGATAGAAAATCACCTTTATTTAATCTATTCCAAAGCATCTACATCCAGTTGAAAATCTTAACCAGACCTGTTGACTATATCCAGTCAAATTGGGGGTGGGGGAAGGCTCCAGTAATGCCAGTTGAAGAGAACAATCACTTTTTGTTGTTGTTGTTCAAAGTGAAGTGAGCCATTAGTAAATGTCTTGGTTCCCAGTAAAAATTCCCTTCACAATGTAATGTCCCCTTGCCTTTGCAGATCCCTTCCCACTGGAAGCATGCAATGAGAGGAAATCACTGAAAATGTGGCTGCTTCAAGGATCCTGAGCCAGATTTCACTCTCCTTGGTGTCGGGCATGACACGAATATTGCTGATGGTGCAATGACCTTTCAATAGGAAAAACTGATTTTTTTTCCTTCAGTGCCTTATGGAACACTCTGAGACTTGTGACAGTGCAAACCATCATTAAAATTGTTTTGCTTTGCTTGAAAAAAATTAAAATAAAACCAACAAAAAATGGACATGCAAGATTCCAGTATGCGAAAAAAATCGTATTAAAAACATCAATTCAACAAAAGCCATTCTTTGATACCACTGCACAATATACAAAACCATGTTCTTTAAAAACGTGCCACATACACACGCATACATGCACATACACACACACGAACACACACACACACACACACACACACACACATACACACAAATTTAATTCCAGTTCAGCAAACAGACCCATCTTAGCTAAAAGAAGTAATTCCTCCTAATTAAAAAAAAAAAAAGTCTGTCTCCCAGTGCTTGGGCAGACAGACAAGCATTTCTTCTAGGATCTGCTGATCAAATGTTTTTGGTATTTCCTGTTGGTGGTGATGTTCTGTGCACCCTATTTCCTTTTGATGTTGCTAAAATGTGTATATCTTTAGAATGTAAATGTGACACTTAAGAAAATTTAAATGCTTTGGGAAAGAGACTGAATGGTGACTTCAGTCATTGACTTCTTGCAGTGGTTTTGTGAAAAATTTTAGAAGAACTTCCCATAGTGGAAGTGAAGGGATTAATAGAACTTTCAAAATTGACTTCTGTGTGTAGCAAGGAGTGAGCACCATCAGGCAGACCTCTCGGTGCTTTCCTAAAGCAGATCCCGGAGCATTCCAAGAAGCCTGGAATTACAGTTCACAGATCTGTTTTCCTTGATTCAGTGTGCATTTTAAGTCAACATAGCCGAGTAGTAAGCATTGAGGTGAGGGAAATGCTGCCTATTCTCCCAGTTATGTTTGGAATATCTTTCTCATAAACAACACTGTGTTTAGCTCTGCTTTCTCTGCTAAGTATGCCTTTCAAGTGTACAACACGGAGACAGGACCGTGTTTCAAGGCAGGCCAGTGGGTTCAGACCACAGTTCTCAATCTGACTTTACTCTTGCTAGGTCTGTTTGACCAGCTGTTGCCTGTTACCGCCTGCCTATGGCTCTCCGTCAGACTGCATGTGTCCTTTTCTAGTTTGCAAAGACTTAAGATGCATTCCCAAACCTATCGCTAACCTGAGGGACCTCAGCATCACTCCCAGGTCCTTGCTTGGAGCAGTTTCTCTACTGACTCACCGAAGATCGCTCCACTGCTCCATGGGCTGTCAAGTAACTAACTGCACACCTGCTGTTGGCATCATCAGAACAGTCAGAGGAAACAGTCTCCGCTCACTAATTACCTCCTATATAACGACGTATGCTTTATGTAGTTCAATAGTTTGCTCTCATCAGTAACGTGCATTGGAAAGTTTCCAGACTGTACAAATTAGGAGCCCACCTTCATTTCCCAAGTGTGACCCTTAGATGCTTAGCTGACTCGCTGCATATTTGCTCTCGTCTTTAGAAAAAGAAAGGAAGAGGTCTCATTCCAATGAAACATTTCCAGAAAGGTGTAATATAAACTTTCTTTCCAGAAAGTGTGTCATAAGCAAATAACTCACCTGTCAGATTTTAAATGGTATTAAATACAAAGGAAAGCTGTTGTGTTGTGTTTTGTTTTGTTTTCATGAAACTGTGATTTTTCAACTTATGAATGCTATAATGTCCCAGTGCGGGAAGCTAACGCTGTGTGAATACGAAGTTGTATAAAACAAACCAACAAACCTAAACACAAATGTTTTTCCTAGGCACTGTATAAAGAGAAATGTATGTTTATTGACTCAAATCAGTTTTTCAGAGAGGAAACTTTACTGAGATTAAGAAGCGGGTAAATTGGTTTGTTATTTAAAAAAAAAAAACTTGCATGTTTAAAAAATGTTGATTGCTTCAAATTTCTACTATTAACTTCAAGCTATGGGATTTTGGTGGTACTCACTTGAGGATTTTTCTCCAATTCTTTTTGTTGTTAAAGCTGTACTTCAGTGAACAGAAAAATTGCCAAGCAAACTAATGGCCGTAAAAGTGTAAATTGCATGTGCGGGCATAATTACCGAACCTCATTGCGATGAGGTATTGTACAAAGTTTTAATACATTTTGTAAATAAAACTGTAAAGAAAGAATTCTGTCTCTGAACTTTGACTAGCTGTTTCAAATTTGTGTGGCATGGATGCCAAGAAGTCATTATTCACTAATTAACTTCTCACCTGAAGCGCTGCCAGGGCTCTAACAGCCTCCTTACTATGAGAAGATTGCATGTCTCCCCATCCCAACTGTAAATCAGGCAGTCTTCAGACTCCGGGCCCCTCAGCCAAACTGAGCCTCATCCCCACATTTGACATTAGCTTGACTTGAAGGCCTTCCTCTCTCCTTCTTCACTTCCAACAACCATTAGGGATCTTTCCCCTCCTCCACTGGAGAACCTTCATTCCATCAAAAGTCACCAATGTCGTATGGGTAATGAAAGAATGCAGGGGACTAGATTGGTCTTAGATTTCTGAAGGAGACATGAAAAGCTAATCAGCAAGCCTGATTTGTGAACATGAAATGCAACGTTATCTGACAAGTGAAACAAGTTAAATATAGACCAGTTCTATAGTATAGCCACCCTAGAAAACAGGGGGTGTTGGTCAAAGGGAAAGAGAGGGGATATTTTTTAGAAGAGAGGAAAGTGCAAGAAAGATGCTAAAGAGATAAAGGTGCAGAGAATTCAGGAATGAAGACTCTCAGAAAACACTGGAACTGAGTATAGCAGAATTGGTGCCTAGCCCAGTAGTCATCAAAGAGGCTTCATCCAGCTGCTGGTGGAAACAGATGCAGACCCACAGTCAAACACTAGGCTGAGCTTGGGGAATCTTGCTGAAGAGACAGAGGTAGGACTCTAGTAGGAGTCACCACAAGAAAGCCCACAGAATCAGCTAACTTTGGCTCATAGGTGCTCACAAAGACTGAACCAACAAACCAGGGAGTGTGCATGGGACTGACCTAGGCCCTCTGTGAATATGTGACAGTTGTGTAGCTTGGTCTTCTTGTGGGAGTCCTAACGTTGAGAGCAGAGGTTGTCTCTGACCTTTTTGCTGGCTTTTGGGACCCTATTACTCATACTGGGTTGCCTTGCCCAGCCTTAATACAAGGCGAGGTGTTTAGTCTTACTACAACTTGATATGCCAGGTTTAGTCAATATCCATGGGAGGCTAGCTCTTTTCTGAATAGAAATGGAGGGGTGTGAATGGTGGGGAAGGCAGAGGGGAGGTGGAGGATTGGGACTTATAGGAGAGGAGTGAGGAGAAACTGCATTTGGGATGGAAGGTAGGTAGGTAGGTAGGTAGGTAGATAGATAGATAGATAGATAGATAGATAGATAGATAGATGATAGATGCTGGTCTATTCATACTGTGGACAGCTTGGCCTGTAAACTCTAGAATAATTGCTACTGTCTTTCTTCTCTGAAATGTTGATAAGCTGTCATATGACTAAGATTTTTTTAAAGCTTTACTTATTTTTATTTTATGTATACAAGTGTTTTGCCTGAACGTGTTCATCGTGTACATGCCTGGTGCCCTCGGAGATCAGGAAAGGGTATTGGATCCCCTCAGACTGGATTTATAAACAACTGTGATCCACCAGGTGGGTGTTGGTAACTGAACCTCGGTCCTCTGAAAAAGCAGCAAGTGTTCTTAGCATCTTGAACCATCTCCCTGGCACCGTAACTTACACTTTATAATAACCCCTTGACCACCAGTAGAAAATTGATTATTTGGAGAGCAGATTCAGTGACAAGAGTAGAATGATGGCTTGGGGGCTGATGAAATCAGGTCAAGTTTTATTAAATGATGGCCCCAATTCTTTTAAAATAATATATTTCCATTTTAAGGTGATTTCTAATTACTTTCCTCAAAGGAGAAGCTAATCTCAGATGTTGTGGCAGATAAGAGTGAGGCACTATTTTGGTTTAGGTGGACTCTAGGATGGAGGAAGGAGGAAGCAAAAAACATTACTTTTTATGTTTCTCAAATTGGACTCCACATTGCTCTGTATTATGCTTGCACTTACCATCCACATCTGCCAAGAGACCCTGAGTTTCAAGTGACTCTTTTGTCCTATGCACAAAAGTAAAATGACTTGAGATCTGCTTCAGTTTTCATGCCTTATTAAGACTCATATCTATGAGCAGGACAGATAGCTCAGAGGTTAAGAGCGCTGCTGTTCTTCCAGAGGACCTAGGTTCAATCCCCAGTACCCATGTGGTGACTCACAACTGTATGTAACTCCAGTTCCAAGGGATCCAATGTCCTCTTCTGGTCACAGCAGACCCCAGGCATGAATGTGGTGCATAGACAAAAATACTCAAACACATAAAATAAAAAGGGTTTTTTTAAAAAAAAATGTTTCACATCCAATCATGCTCTGACAATACAATGATCTTCAAACAAGAAAGGCAAATGTTTTTAAAAGAGTTATTGGTAAAATCATGGGCAAAAAAAATTGTAAAGTGTCTGTCAGCCATTAGACAGGGTAAGAGTTGTCTATGACCCACAGAGATGGACATAGAGAACAATCTAAGAAGCAAGAAGCAAAATCATCATTAGCCAGAATTCAGATTCAACCAAAAGCTACATTAATATGATATTTCACAAGAATTATAACCCACATATAGCAAAATACCAACAAGATCTATTACTAGTAGAAGTTACTCTCAAAATTAGACCCAACTTTTTAGCTACTCTGAGTTATTCCTCCATCTTGTCCCTACCCTCTTGAACTGATCTTCTTGGGAAGCATATCATCCAGCAGACATGAAGCTCAGCAATCATCTACCTGCTTGCAATTACAGAAAGACAGAATTCTGCCAGGTGCTCTCCCATTGGTGCGGGACAATTCTGTCAATCATGTTTTAAATAAACGCTGATTGGCCAGGCAGGAAGTATAGGCGGGAAAACCAGACAGGAAGTAGAGGTGGAGCAAGGAGAACAGGAGAAATTGGGAAGCAGGAAGCTTCCCTGGCATTCCTGTGCAGATCTCCAAGGAAGCAACATGTAGCAGCCCAGCTGAGAAAAGGTACTGGCCATGTGGCTGACAATGGGTTAATATAAGTTATGGGAGATGGTAGGAAGACTGAGCTAATGGGCCAATCAGTGTATAACCTAATGTAGACTCTCTGTGTGATTTTCTTTGGGGCTTGCCAGCTGTGGGGTACTGGGCAGGACAGAACCCCAATGAGCAGGACCCTCATGTTACATCTCATGAATCTAAAGGCACTAGAAAAACGTATATGTTTCACCTCTTTCATTCTAGCCAGAAGAATAGATTCATTCATGGGTCAGAATGGTGAGTGGCACTAAATATTAGTGAAACCTGCCTCCAGATCTAAAAATGCAAGGAGTCACCCTGCCTGTCTAAGACTGCTGTCACTGACAAGTCATTTACTCTCAGAGAAGAGAACAGTCAGAATCCTCCAAAGGTGTCTACAAGGGTCCCAGTACTGGATAGAGGGAGATAAAGGATCATTCAGTGTCTCAAACCTACCACCTACCCCACCCTGAGCATCCTCAATACTAGAGGATCACAAGGTTTATTTAAATGAGGGAAGAGTTCCAAACTGTCTGATAGTCATTGTTCTAACAACCAAAGTCATCAATGGGGTGATGAGAACAGATAAACTGTCTTTCTTTTTTCACTGGATGAGGACGAGAAACCCTTGAAAGTTCCACAATCTTAGAGACAAAGTAGATGATGATCAAATAATCTGCATCAATTCATGTCCAATTCTCTGCTTATAGAAAATGCCATAAGGAGTCCAGAATGAAGACTTTTCCTTCATCCCTTCCCTTGCACTTGCTCTTCCTAAGACAGTCGGAGGGTGGGGAGAGTATAAAGAAATAGACCTTTGTTCCTGAAAAGCTATTAACACTAGCAACTGCGGAGTCAGACCAAGCACCTGTAAGGGTCTAGCTGCTGGGAACCTCAGAAAGACCACTTTTCTGCCAGTCTGCCCACCCGCCAAGCAGAAGGGTTTTACCTATGTGTTGAGCGTGTTACTCCAGCCATAGAAGTGTAAAAGAACCTGTAATGACAGCCTAAGAAATAATCCTCTCCCCATGTCAGCAGCTTTGACAAAATTACAGAGGCTTCATTGAGCTTCAGTCCTATAGCCAAACTGTTGATTTACAATTTTCTTAATAAATATTCATTAAACCTGAAAAAGTCAGTTAAACTCCAGTGGCAGCACACAAAAAGCTTAAATGTATGGAACATTGCAATCTTCTCCCTTGACCGTGCAAGAATTTCCCTGAGAAACCCAGTCTAGCACTCCAGGATTTACATTTTCCCACACTTACAGTATAACTTCAAAAATTTTGTTGCACCCTCCACTTCTATTTTACCAATTATTACTATATTCTATAGAAACGCTCCTCGTCAAGGTCACTAATGAACAATAATCTGTATTAAACAGCAAGAAGTGGCAAAATTTGGTCTCTAAGTTAAAGTCAGGTCACTGTTTTATTGAAAAACACTCATTTTTCTATGTTTTACCTATGACTGATTTTCTCTTTATACAAGACAGAGTTAACTACATGCAACACTACTGTTCTAAAATATTCACTAACCTATGTGTTACAGAAAAAGCTTCCTAATCCCTACTTGTCTTATTTAATAACCATTATCTTATTTGACATCTTTCCAGATTTTAGTGTTTAGTAACTGGGTGTGTTGATAAAGTTATACCACTTGAAAGCTGCGGTGTAAGACCTTAATTTCGAGGTCAACCTGGAATTCTTGGAATTTCTTTTTGAGAAAAAGAAAAAATTTCGCCCCACCGGAGGAGAAGGGCCCGTGCGGCAGGCCCTTGGAGAGGGCTTCTGATCTAGCCACCCCCACCGGAGGAGAAG
>JAQHUG010000060.1:569873-585245 GCA_028555095.1 Dicrostonyx torquatus
TTTGTGTGTATGTGCATATGTGTGTTGCATAGTATGTAGTGTGTATACACACGCTATGACATGTAAAGGTCAAAGGACAGCCTTGAGTATTAGTGTCTGTTTTCCACTGTGCTTGAGACAAGGTCTCTTGTTGTTTGCTGCTGGCTGGAATGTCTAGGGATGCTCTTTTATCTGCCTCTCATCTTCTGTAGGAGCACTGGGATCACAGGCATATCCTACATGATCAGCTTTATGTCAATTCTGAGAATCTGAACTCAAGTCATCAGGTTTGCTCAGCAAGCATTTCACAAAGTAAGCCATTTTCCCATTCCCTGAAGTACTCACTTTTAAAATAAAATTCTTGGCAAGCATGGAGGCACATGTCTGCAATACCAGTATTCAAAAGGCTAAGCAGGGAGAATCATGAGTTTGAAGCTAGCCAGGGTTATTCAAGGCCAACCTGGCCCACGTAGTGAGAACCTCTCCCAAAAATTTAAATAGCTAGGTCAGTAGACAGACAGACACATACATACATACATACATACATACATACATACATACATACATACATACATACATTAAAATAGGCTGATTTCCAACTAGGTAGCTTGAAAAAGAACCTGGAGAGGTCACAGCATCACTTTTAAATTCAACAGTGCCCTTCTCTATATGCTGGCATGTCCCTGGGTAACAGGCCAGCACACACCTCTGTACAATAACCCACCAGAGGATGTGACATCTTAAATGGGTTTCTGAGAAGCTCTCCAAAGGAGTGGGTGACCCAGAGGTTGGAGAGCCATGTTAGGAGGTTAGGAGGACCAGTTGTGTAGGTGTAAAAGAAGAGAAAACCTAGGCAAAGGCTAGAGCACTTATGTGGGAGCACTCAACAGGTTTAAAGTCCCGGTGAACAAGTGGAACCTTTGGTGTAGATATTGTTCTTAGGTGACTAGCCCAGCCTCACTGAGAACAAAGCTCGCTCACTCATTTTTCTGGGACAGGTGGCCAAGCCTGATCCATTGCTTACCCCAGGATGAGTATTAACTCTAGTAGCAATTCCTAAAGAACAATACTCCCAGTTCTTGGTATTTTGCTGGTGTCTAGGGGAAGAGCCTACAACTGAGATTGCTGACAGACCATTATGCCTTTTACCTGGCTCACAACCTGGCCCTATTTCCATGCCAATTCCATCTCAGTAGACTCTTACAGTGCTGTGAACCTACTCCCCAGAAATTTCATTTAACCCTCTTCTGGTCTTGCTCCAGGTACAGGGTTATTTTGTCCCTGTCATGGTGAGTCACTCTTGCAGTCACGGGAGCCAGAATCTTGTTATCTAGGGAGCCTGAGAAAATTTCCAAGCCTATGACTCCACACTGCACAGAAGCCAGGGACAGCATGAAAAGCTAAACTCTGTAGGAGAGGGAGTTGCATGTGTCTATCTGTCTGTCTGTCTGTGCCTGTGTCTTGTAACACAAGGGTCCTGCTCGTTGGGGTTTGTGTCCCGCCCAGTACCCCACAGCCGGCAAGCCCCAACGAAAATCACACAGAGAGTCTACATTAGGTTATTAACTGATTGGCCCATTATCTCAGGCTTCTTACTAGCTATTATAACATATTAACGCATCTATGTTAGCCACATGGCTCGGTACCTTTTCTCAGCTGGGCAGCTTACATTGTTGCCTCCTTGGTGGTCTGCGCAGGAATGCCAAGGAAGCTTCCTGCTTCCCAGACGTTCTCCTTGCCCTGCCTCTACTTCCTGTCTCGTTGACCCGCCTATACTTCCTACCTGGCCAATCAGCATTTATTTAAAACATGATTGACAGAATATAGACAAGTCCTGCACCAGTGTCTATGTCTCTCTCTCTCTTTTTGTATGTGTGTGTGCTTCTGTCTCTCTACTTCTGTCTGTCCCTCTGTGTCTCTATCTATGCCTCTCTGTTTCTGCCTATCTCCCTGTCTCTCTCTGTGTTTCTCTCTCTCTTTCTGTCTTTCCGTCTCTCTCTCTGTTTCTCTTGGTCTGTCTTTCTCACTCTCTCACTGATTCTCTCTATCTCTATCTATCTATCTATCTATCTATCTCATCATTCTTGTCCACCAAGCTGGTTTTTGTAGCCCTCATTTCCCTCTCCTTCTGGAACCCTAATTTGAAAAAAAAGTTTTTTATTCTAAAACTTTAGCCCCCCAAAAGAGCACTTGCTATATCTCTGACCATATCTCCTATCCCTTTTCTCCTCTATACTCCTCCTACCATCTAGAAGATCCATATCTGAAGCCTTTATAATCCCTCCACCTCTCTTTTTCAGAGCAAAGGGCCCTTAGGTTAAACTCCGTGATTAGCTTAGGCCAGGTCCTCTTTATAAGATAAAGAACAGGATAAAGGAATTTAGAAAATCCCCTTCCATCTTATTAAAGTCAGCCTTTCAGACTTATTTTCTTGCTTTGAACTTGAAAATCCTATTTTGGAAACCAGAAATGCAATACTATATTTTCCCTTTTTGAGTTCTTGCTAAAGTCCAGCAAATCCTAAATCTACCCTCCTCCCCACCACCTGTGGGCAGGCAAATACCTTGAATCCACTAAAAAGAAGGTCATATATCTAGAAAGGTAAAAGAGCAAAGCACATTAATACAGCTTAGAAAGAACAATGGTTATGTCTATTACAAAACCTTCCCTTCATCTAAAATTGGCAAGTCCTGAACCCTGCTTCTTTTAATGTCCTGTAAGGGAGAGATTTGATTTGATGATAAGTCACCCATGCTTTCTTGTAAGTCAACTTACAAATTTAATGAACACAATCCTATAGTACTCTCACCAAGAATGAAATTGAGGCACAGGGAAGTGAAGAAAGTTCCTAAGAGTTTCACTCATAAGTGGCAAGGCACTTTAGTTCAGTCATCTTGCTGAGGTCATACTACAAATGACCTAATAGCAAATCTCTGAGCCTGCTAATAGGCTCATTTCCAGAGGCAGCAGAATCAACAGCACCCCACTCAACATTTTGTAACATTCTTTTCTAAACTATAACCTTGACAGAGATTTTAGTAAAAAGCAAATATCCTCATAAATAGCAGATGAAACAAGGGCAACCCATGGGCTTTCCCCTGTTGAAAACTCCTGGTTTCTACCCAACCTCTCATATTAGGGACCATAACTTAATGATGAACATTACATTGTACAAATATAATATTCCAAAACTATATCAGGGAAGCAATTAGAAAATCTTTTGAGATGTCTCTTGTAGTATAAGTTGACCTCTAACTCCTGATCCTCCTGCCTTTATCTCCCAAATACTGTGTATAAATAAACACTATCATAGCCATCTCAGGTTACAAGCTTTAATGTGGCTTTTCCTGCTTCTATTTCCTTTACTGGGATTTACTTCATGCATAAATATTAAAAATAGGTATAAGATATAATGATTTACAATTATTAAAATTAAATAAGAGAAAATCTTTGGCATTCACATTCATTTTCTTATCCAGAAAAGGCATCCCATTCTACTTATTACAATATAAATAAGTTTGGAATAATGATTGTGATATTCCATTAAACTAATGGATGCAATCTCATAAGTCATTTTTATGGATAAAATATGAGATACAGTATTAATTCCAAACAGAATATATCTGCAGTTTGTTCTAGGAAAACAGATTGCTACATGTAATGCCAACAGTCATTACTTCTTGGTGTTACTCACCTGAACCCAATTTCCCAGCTAATACCACCACCATGTGAATGATGGATAATGCACTGTGTGAAATATATACCATGCAAAAACACTACTTATTCATATGCATGCTCCTAATCATATTATTTGTATTTCTTCCCTGACCCTATCTCCTTCCCAGTACTTTTAATTTAATATACACCTGGAAGAACTATGTCACAGGTAAAGGAAAGAAGTACAAAATGAGCCGGCTATTTTAAAATTATATCCTGGAGAGATATAAATGAGCACACACATAATCACGATCCATACGAATGTATGAAGTTTCCACCAGCCAGAAAGTTTCTCATCCACCTGCAGAAGGTATCCATTCTTTTGATTTGTAGTCCGATAGATTAGTTTTAAAATAAACAAATATTTTTAGTGTAAATAGGTGCTTTGAAAGCCCCTAAATTGAGAATTGGAGTGATTTGTTGGTAATGCTAAAGCTTCTCAGTCAAAACTCAGGCAGTCCTAAAAGTGAGGCATAACAATAAGAGTATTCCATTTTTCAAGAGCCTGACTATGTCATCAGAAAATGTCCAAACATGGAGAGATGGCTTAGTATCTAACAGCACTTGCTGCTCTTGTAGAGGACCTGGGTTTACTTCCTAGCACCTGCCTTGGCAGATCACCTCTGTCTTTAACTTCAGCTCCAGGAGATCCAACATCCTCTGGCCTCCTGGGATACCTGCATGCAGATGATGCACATAAATGCATGTAGGCATGCATATACATAAATATTAATATGTAGGTAAGCAAAAATAAATAAATAAATCTTTTTTCAAGTTATCCAAATACCTGAGCTTGCTCCCTCCTTCAGTATTCTTATGCTTTACAGCTGGCCACAGTAAAAAGTATTACACTTAAAAAGAAAGTATTATACTCTAGAAATTGGAAACTAGCAAATCAGGATGCCCTCACCTTGATGATGATTGCTACTCATTTACCAGATCACTGACTATACCCTACACACACACACACACACACACACACACACACACAGCATATTCAATGCATATCAAGTTGTCCCAAAGAACTCTGTGGATTGAAAATACTCGAGTTAAACTAAACAAAATTAATCAGTTTACAAGCAATTTTTGCTTGGGTTTGAGTTTGATTATTTGTTTGCTTGCTTGCTTTTTAATTGTGTGGTTGTTTATATGTATGTGTGTGCACACATGTGGTATGTGCAGGTCATAGTAGTTGTGGAAGTCAGAGGGCACCCTTGCGTGCCAGTCCTCATCTGTCTTCCACCTTGTTTGATTTATAGTCTTATTATTCATAGCTGAATATAGCAGGTTAGGTGGCCTAACACAACTTCCAGAGATTCTCATATCTCTACCTCCCAACTCACTGGAGGACACTTGGATTACAGATGTGTGCTGCTGTGCCTAGTTTACACAGGTTCTGGTAATCTGCACCCAAGTATTCACACTTGCCTGAGAGGCAGAATACTTCATGAAAGGGTAAACGTGGATCAGGAAGGAGTTAGGAGGTAGTGTGGAATTGAAAATGATCCAAATATAATTTGCATATGTATTAAATTTCAAAAAAGGTATACTTTTTACTATTTTATTTTATTATTTTTAAATTGTTGGTTTTATATTCTGGTTTGATTTTTTGTTTGCCTATTTGTTGTCTAGAGAGATGAAGAAAGAAAGCACAGAGTTAGATGAGTGGGGTGATGAGGTGATTGGGAATATCTGGGAGGAGTTGGGGATGAGGAAATTATGATTAGAATGCATTGCATAAGACTTATTTTCAATAAAAAGGAACTAGAGAAAAGAAAAGCATCCTTCATAAATAACTGAAAAGTCACCTTTTGGAACAGAATTCTAGTATCTTGAGTCTACAGAGATTGTTTGTGCTTTTTTTCAAAACTGGACAATTGTTGGCAGAGGTTTCTGTCCCAACCAGTCCCACAGCCTTTCAATCACAAAGAAAAACACAGAGGTCTACATTAATCATAAACTGGTTGGCCTATTAGCTCAACTTTCTTATTAAATAATTCTTACATCTTACATCAACCCAATATTCTTGTCTGTATTATCCACATGGCTTGGTACCTTTATCAGAGAGGCATTCTCATCTTGTGTCCTCTGCATCTGGGTGCAGGCTGTGTGTTTCCTCTTCCCAGAATTCTTCTGTTCTCATCACTCCACCTCTACTTCCTGCCTGGCTACTGACCAATCAGCATTTTATTGAAATACAAGTGACAGGGTACAGACCATTTTCAAAACAAGAACTCTGAATCAAATCTCCTCTGTTTAGCCTTTCTCCTAACCATTACCCATAACAACTTGCAACCAACATTCTAAACAAAGGCAAACATCCATAATCCATTATTTTGGAATGTGGGCATAGGTTTTCAGGCTACTTTCTGCTGTTGGGGGCACTGATAATCTTATGGGAACCTAAAGAAAATTTTGAATTATGAACAAGTTCTGACTGGAGTATCCTGAGGCCTGATCATCTCAGTAAGCAGTCTTGAAACTGTTCTGGATGTAGAACTCATATATCTGGCCATCCATTCCTATCAGAGATTTCTCAGGGTGTTCCTTGACCAAACCTGATTTTTCTTAACCCAGAATGAATTCACAGCCTCTCATTTTCTGTGGAAACAAAAGCAAAACTTCTTCTCCAAAGTAACATATATTTTGACTTCAATTTTGAAGTCAAGACATTTTCAAAATACCTATCTTGTATTAATCCAGCAGCACTTATAATCAAATGTCTTCTAGCAACTGTTGTTCCATCCTCAGCCATCAAACAATTCAAAGACAACATAATAATATACAATATCTAGACTTTTTGTGTATTTTCCATCTTTATATCGCTTTATTTTAAACTCTATTTCCTTTATTCTATTTTTAACTTTCGGTTTTATGAGACTAGATTTCTCTGTGTATCTTTGGCTGTCCTGGCACTCATTCTGTAGACCAGGTTGCCCTTGAACTCACAGAGATTGGCCTGCCTCTGCCTCCTAAGTGTTGTGATTAAAGGTGTGTGCCACCACACTCAACTACTCTCTTTCTTTTTATTTTAAGGACTTCATCCTTTTTCTTTTCTCTCCTAAGCCTAAATATATTTTTAAACACACTGTAAATTGTTTAGAGGCTTTTTCATCTGAAACTATTTTTACTGTATCTCTATTTTTCTGACCACATGAGTCTTTAATTTGCTAAGCAATATGGCTAAGATTAAAGCTGTGGCTTTGATGGCTCAGTCCAACCCATTCCTTAGCTTTCTGAGAGTCTAGCCTCAAGGAAGAGGTACTGGTGGAACCATGTTTATTGCCACAACTCTATGGAGTTTCAAGGTCCCTGACACCACTAAGAAGCATGCTATTGGCTACTCATAAACACCATTTAGGCGCTTAGTGGTGGGGCCTCTTAAAAGAGCTGCAAGCTTTTTGCTTCTAAAGCTGAGTCAGGAAGCCTCTCTTAAATGAGGTGCACTTGCCTCTAGCAAACAGAGCCTACCTGAGAAAATGCTACCAAGAAGCCATAATTAACTCTGTTCTTTTTTGTCTAGAATTATTTCCCAAATTTTCTCAGGTTCTAAGTGGATTTAGCTGTATATACTGGACCATTTGTTGGTAGGTGTTTCTGTCCAAACCAGTCCCACAGCCTTTCTGCTCACAAAGAAAAACACAGAAGTCTACATTAATCATAAACTGGTTGGCCTATTAGTTCGTGCTTCTTATTAACTAATTCTTACTTCTTATTAACTAATTCTTACATCTTATATTAGCCCATAATTCTTGTCTGTAATAGACATGTGGCTTGGTACCTTTATCAACGAGGCATTCTCATCTTGTGTTCTCTGCATTAGTGACAACTGCAGGCTGTGTATTTCCTCATCCCAGAATTCCCTTGTTCTCATTGCCCTGCCTCTACATCCTTTCTGGTTGCCCCACCTATGATTCCTGCCTGAATACTGGCCAATCAGCATTTTATTAAAATACAAGTGACAGGGTACAGACCATTGTCCCACAACAGACAATAAGACAACTGAGGTCATAATGGTTATCTTCTGGGTGTAATTCCTCACAATACTTAGAACAGTGTTAGGCTTAGATAAGATGCCATGTTAGCAGTTGGTTAGCTTTTTTTATGTTTTCTTTACCCCACACCATGACTGTTACACTACACTCTCTCCATCAGCTACACAGTCACACAAAGCAAACTCTGCCACAAAATATTAAGAGAATTCAAGTATATTGAGTTTCTGGAATAGAGTGTAGTCATTTGACAAATACTTGAGCTTGAACATGAAAGATTTTCAACTAAATTTTGTGGGCTCATACAACAATTATTTCTAAATTAGATCCTCACTTGAAGGAAATTCTAGGCAAGAAAATTAAATTAAATACATTTGTAAGACACTCTGATACAATCAGAACAGTGGTACAGAAAAAAAAGCTACAATTGGTTGAGGACAGGGGGAACTACTTCCCACTCTGAGTGTTGGAGGTAAAGGAGCTAACAATCAAAGTAAGAAAGCACAAGCACACCTACTAGGAAGAAGTAGTGGGTGTGGGAAAAGGAGTCATTAGAAATGAAGTTAAAAAGTACAAGTCACATAAAAAGTTCGCAAACTTTTGTCTAGTTTTACCTTCATCTTTGTATTATTGCAAAGCGTACAGAAGATATTATGAAATAAAACCTGCAAAGTAAGTGACTCAAAGCAAGATTTATTTTGGACTCCTGTTACATTACCATTCTCAGCAGTCTGAAAATCCCTCACTCTTGCACCCTGGCCAATGAAGTGGCTACCATCTGCAGATGGTAAACAGAGATTAGGGATGTTTTTACATTACTTTTTAAAACTTCTAGCTCAGTGGTTCTTAACCTTCCTGATGTTGTGATCCTTTAACACAGTTCCTCATGTTGTTGTGACCCCCAACCATAACATTATTTTTATTGCTACCTCTTAACTGTAATTTTGCTACTGTTAGGAATTGTGATATAAATGTCTGATTCACAGGATATCTGATATTCAACCCCTATGAAAGTGTTGCTCAACCCAAAGGAGTTGAGACCCATATTTTGAGAATTATTGCACTAGAGCATGAAAAAAACTGCTCCTTCTCAAGATATCACACATCTCTTTGACCTACAGTCCACTGACTATAGCATGACACATGATCACACCTCATTTCTTCATGCAGACAGAAGTATGATTCTATCAATCGCCTAGAAAAATAGAGAACCACATGTGTATATTTCATGAGATTATAACATTTCTCCCTTCCCTTTTCTCCCTCTAAACCTTCCCATATACCCCTCTGCTATTTTCTTCAAATCAATGCTTTGTTTTTTAATTGTTACCACATGCATGCAGATACATTTAATAAACAACACTGGTAACTGCCAGATTCTCCAAGAAAACAATAATCACCTATAAATTTCCAAAAGAAATTATCAATAGTGACATACATAGGATAGACTGGAAAGAGGCCCTTCTGAAAGAAGGATATCTGGTCATACAGGAACAATCTTTGGAAGAGAGATGGTCATAAATTAGAGAAAGGGGAACTAATAGATGAGATATTTAAGGAGAATTAATAGGATTAAATCAACAAGCTGTAAATATCAGGGTAAGATTTCTCTTTGATTTTCATACTCCATCTCATGATTTCACAGTTCCCCATAAAACAGTTTGGAATACAACAGTTAACAAAAAAGGCAGTCCTTGAACTCAGAAAGAAAGCTTTGGACCAGGCCAGTGAGATGGCTCAGTGAGCAAAGGCACTACCAGCTAAGTTCAATGACCTGAGTTTGATTTCAGGTACTCACTGAAAAATAAAAATAAAAATTTACAAAATTAAAATACAGCTCAGAATAAGGGTAAACAGAGCTGCTGGACTCACACATAGGTAAGAGGCAGAAATTGTGAGGGTAACCAGAGTTATTGGGGTGAGACTGGGGACACAGAGGACTAATAGACTGTCAAGCTTAAGCATCATGGCTGGCAATTGAGTTTAGTTAGTGGATGTTGATTATTGATAGTGAGTGATGGATAGTGGGTGGTAGTTCTGCATGCTGAAATTCAGTACCAGATAAGGTATAGAGCTGTACAATTTTAGCCAAATTGGAAAAATCCAAGATCCAAATAGGATACAGTTTGACTACCATCATACACAATCTGTGTTTATCATAATAGAAAACATTTTTAAGGCAGGGTCTCATTTAGTCAAAGCTGTTCTCAAAGTTTCTATGCAGCCAAGGATAACCTTGGACTTTTGATCTACCTACCCTACCTCCTGCATACTAGGATCACAGATATATAAAACCATGCCTGACTAACACTGTGTTAGAGATAGAGCCCAGGGCTTCCTGCATGCTTGGTAAATACTCTTATCAACTGAACTATATGTCTAATCTCTGATTAGCTTAAATATCTTCAAATATCTGATTTGTTTAAAAATGCTTTGATCACATGGAAAAATGCATACTGAGAAAACCAAGTGATACACAAGGCTAAAGGCAGATGACCAACAAAAACGTGTGTGTGTTTGATGACATTCAAGAATGGAGCGATAGACTTGCTAATAAAAATTTCCAGCCATAATTTGTGATACTTTGGGAAATTCCACAACTGTTTAAATAAAGTCAAACTGGGATACTCTCTAGCTTCTCAGAGTTTTTGTTTGTTTGTTTTGATTTTCAAATTCCATTTTCACTTTTCTGATTCACTCCCTACCACTTAGTGGCATTATTTTACCATTAACCAGGACCATCTGAATACCAAATTTAAAGACGCTTCAACAAGTCAGAAACTTGCTTGAGTGGGAGAACTTTGTGCCTTTAGAGAATGGAGGGCTATTTCAATGGCTGTTGTGCTGCAGGAGCTCCTTCTCCTTCAGCCAATGGCCTTTAAGATACCAGCCCACTGGGGTGTGGTTTAATTCATTTAAAAAGTGATGGCAACCCTCCACTCACTCTCTTGCTTCCAGCTCCTGTTCTGACTGCTAGATTCTTTCCTGTTTGCGACCAGAGGAATGTGGTTTGGGACATTGATCTGTAAGTTTTATCCCCTCCAATAAATAACCCCTCTTAATCAAACTGGTGTAGGATTGTTTTGAGTCATTGCTGTTGCATCCAGCATGCCTCCAGGAACTTAGACCTGAATGGAATGGTAAAGGGATGAAGAAAAAACAGGCAGACTTACACGGAGACATAAAGCCGGCAGTGAGTGGTCTACTCTTTCAGCTGGAGAAACTGAAACACCCTGGAAGTTCTGCATGTTTGTTTTATAGAGTTAATCAAAGAAGTAGGATTATTGCACATAACTGGACAAGGAAGCAGAGTTACTACATAGAGATAAATAAGAATGTAGGTGTGTGTGTGTGTGTGTGTGTGTGAGTGAGTGTGTGTATTTTTTGTTTTCAACATATCCCAACTGCAGTTTCCCCTCCTTCCATTTTTCCCATTTTCTACACCACCCCTCCTCCCCTCTTCCCCAGATCTACTTCTCCTCCATTTCCCTTTTAAAAAGATCAGGCTTCTTGCTAGGCGGTCGTGGCACACGCCTTTAATCCCAGCACTCGGGAGGCAGAAGCAGGTGGATCTTTGTGAGTTCAAGACCAGCCTGGTCTACAAGAGCTAGTTCCGGGGCAGGCTCCAAAGCTACAGAGAAACCATGTCTCAAAAAAAAGATGAAAAAAGATCAGGCTTCTCAGGGATATCCACTAAACATGGATAACAAGATACAGTAAGACTAGGCAAGAACCCTCATATTAAGGCTAAGTAAGGTAGGAAAGAGTAGGAGGAAAGAGTCCCAAGAGCAGGCAAAAGAGTCAGATGCACACCATCCCACTGTTATTAGTCCCACAAAACACCAAGCTACACAATGATAATATATATGAAGAGGACCTAGCAGAGACCCATGCATGATTGCCACCTTGAGCACCTGTGAGCCCCGGTTAGTTGATGTTTGTGGTCTGAGTTCCCCTGGAATCCTCTATCCCTCTGCCTCCTACATTCTTCCTCTTCCTCTTCCACAAAGTTCCCTGAACTCCAAGGATGCAGGGTTTATAATATACAACTGGGTCCAGGGGACATATTTAACTAATCTCTGTAGATCATTCTCTGTGAGGTAACCATCTTCAGGCTTTAAATACTCCAGGGGACAAAGCTAAGGTGGCAATGTTCTACACACTGTCAACATTCACACTCAGACTAAGGAAGGCTTTTTTATTTCCCTCTGAGCCTCACACACATACCCCATCCTCGGAGAAGGCTTTCTGATTTCTTCATGGGTCTGAGGCTCTGTGGTTTTGACAAATCCATACCCATATAAAAGCACACATTTATTCAGGACTTCCTCTGCTTCCTGAAGATGGCTATTGTGAAGATGTCTAAGAAGTTAGCACACATTTATCAGAATGAGTTAAAATACTGCAGAGTGTAGGTCTCTGACTTGAGGCTGCCTACATGAAGGAATGTAAATACAACCATCATTCCCAAGATTCACATGAATGAAAGCTTCATTGCCCTTTAAAGTTCAGAATTTTGAGCAATGAAATGTAAAAATTAGAAGAGAAATAAAATGAAAATGGGTCACAGTAATATTCATGCTTACAAGAGTTCAACAATCACACCATAGACAAGATGGCAACCCATGCTTTGTAGATATTGAAGCAAAATGAGACAGGTAAGCAGTGTACATGCTACATTAACATTTATAGAGCACGTTGTGGCACTGGAGTTTCAAAATTTGCTTGTGGCTGTGAAATGTCTTCCAATAAATAAAAAAGTCTTCTACATGTTGCCCTTGGCATCATATAAGAGAAGGTGTGGGGGGGAGAGGAAAATATTACCCTGAAACTGAGAAGCTTCTGTAAAGCAAAGGAAATTTCCTTTAATAAAATTGGTATGTGTAGGAGGGAGGCTGCTAGTTAGTTCCTGGCTGCTTAGCCCCGGAAATAATCACACAGAATTTTTTAAATCACTGCTCTAGCTTCTTATTGGCTAACTCTTACATATTAATTTAAGCCATCTCCATTAATCTGTGCATCACCTCAAGGTCGTGGCCTACCAGCAAGTTTCAGCACATCTGTCTCCAGTGGTGGCTCCATGGTTTCTCTCTAATTCTGCCTCCTTTCGCCCAGCATTCAGCTTAGTTTTCCCTGCTTACCTAAATTCTGCCTTGCTATAGGTCCCATGCAGTTTCTTTATTCATTAATGGTAATCACAGCACACAGAGGGGACTCCCACATCAAGTATGTATACTCAGAGTCAGAAACACACTCAACACTTTAACTAACTTTTGTGTTTCTGCTAGGTGCTAAGAACCATATTATGAGATTTGAATGTATTATCTCATTAATCCTTCAACTTCCTTTGAGGTAGGTTTATAGAAGTTGTCTCAGGTGCTTTGGTGTGCATCTGACCTTGTGATTGTCCCTGTATTGCTGGGTCTGGGAGCTAGAAATCCCATAGCTCCAGTCTCTATTGCCAGCTACTTTATAACTTCAGCCAATAGGAGGCCATTACTTGTGATAAAGAAGTCATTCTGTGCTTGACTTCTGCAGTGGCTTCAGGTAACTACATGTGAGTCTTTCTCCAGTGAGCTCCTATGAGTCCATGTTAGGTTCAGGAACTCCAGAAATGTTGTCTATGCATACTTACAGGTTAAGTATGTTAACTTTCCTTATTTTTGTTCATCTATCTTTTTGGAGTTATGCCTTCCAGCAGTTACCCACAATAGTAACTGATGTGGGAGTCCCCTCTGAATGCTGTGAATATGTTTTATTACCATTGGTTAATAACAAAGCTACTTTGAACTTTGGCAGGGTAGAATAAGGCTAGAGGGGAAAACTAAACTGAATGCAGAGTGAAAGAAGGCAGAGTCGGTAGATTCCGTGTAGCTGCCAAAGGAGAAAGGTACTAGAACCTTACCTGGTAAGCTACAGCCTTGTGGCGACACACAGATTAATAGAAATTGGTTCATTTAAGATATAAGAGCTAGGTAGGAATATGCCTAAGCCATTGGCCAAGCAGTGTTGTAATTAATATAGTTTCTTTGTGATTATCCAGGTCTGGTAGGCAGGGAAACAAAAGAACAGTCTCCATCTACAAGCAGTCTCCTCCTTCTGCACCTCTAGCCTTTCCAAACTTTTGCAATCCATTTCCTATATTAAATCTCCATCTGCTTTAAACTTAGTGTGATTTCTGACATTCCTTCAACAGAAGAAAACACTACAATAATCTTTTTCAAAAACCATTTGTGATAGGTGTTGTCATTATTCCATTTCATAAATATTAAAATGTCCCTGTCCTAACCAGCTTTCTATACACAGATGAGTTATCAGTAACATCTATTACCCCACAAATTCATCCTTTCATCTTTCTTTCTTATTGCTGAATCCCCAAGATAGCCACAAGCACTTCAGAAATGTCTCCCCAGTATTTCTGGGAATCTCTAAGGGGGAGTTTTGTGGCTTCCAATTCAAGACTCTAATATGCTATGACAGAGATCTGCCTCCAAGTAGCTTAGGAGAAAAATATGTGATTTGGTGTCCACATATGGCCAGGAAATATATAAGTTTATACCAGAGAATTGAAGGAAATGAAACAGAACCAGAGCCATGAAGGAATGAAACACAGTGCCATCAGGGATTTCTCTACTATCTTTGATGACAGTCTTTCTCTGATTCTATTCATTCATTCTTACTGCATTCTTCTCCACATGACAGCAGAAACAGCCATTGGCAATGCTAACATCATACACAGGCTTAAAGCATAGCCACAGACCTGGGAGACTATACTGCATTCCTTCCACTGGCAAGAAAAGCAGTGAAAAGCCTTTGGATTGACCACTTCATATCATGCCCTGTGCTCTGAGTCTTATCTTGTTTTGCTGAAGATTTTTGTTTGTTTGTCTTTGAGGGGAGCATAGGCAATGGAATTAAGGGGTAGGTGAAAACTACTGTGCTGGCTATTTTTATGCAATACAAACTAGTGTTATCTGAAAGGAGGGAACCTTAATTGAGAAAAATTCCTCCATGAGATCTAGATGTAGGGTATTTTCTTAATTAATGATTCATTGGAAAGGGTCCATTTCTGTTGTAATAGGTGCGGGCTTCTGTGTTCCCAGCATCTGAGAGGAACACAGGCCCTTTTGTTCTGTCCTACCCGGCTCCCTGGTCGCACGGCCACATGGCCTGCTTTTGGCCCTGGTTAGCTTATACCCGGAATAATTACACACAAACTGTATTCATTCAAATACTGCCTGGCCCATTAGTTTTAACCTCTTATACATATTAGACTAACCCATATTTAGAAATCTGTGTGTCACCACAAAGTGGTGACTTATCAGAAGATTCTAACCTGCATCCATCTTGGGCCAGAGAATCATGGCATCTGCTACACTTCCTTTCTTCCCTGAACTCTGTCTACTCCGCCCACCTAAGGGCTATCCTATCTTACAGGCCAGGCATTCTTCTTTATTAACCAATGAAAGCAAAGAAATACAGAAGAACCCTCCTACACCATTTCCCTTTTTTCTGTTTAAACAAAAAAGAAAAGCTTTCATTTTAACATAGTAAAGTTACATATAACAAAACAGTTATCAAGCAAGAATTAAGGAAAACTATAACTATCCTTCAATTCCATCAAAGACTCCAGAAGGATATAATATTACCTAAGTAAACAAGAAGTAAGCAACTTCCAAACTCT
>JAQHUG010000060.1:642859-654686 GCA_028555095.1 Dicrostonyx torquatus
TGCATGGTGATAGATATGGGTCTATTTTCATTTTTCTACATGTTGATATCCAGTTATGACAGCACCACTTGTTAAATATGCTTTCTTTTTTCCATTTGATGTTTTACTTCTTCGTCAAAAATCAGGTGTTCAAAGATGTGTGGATTGATATCCGGGTCTTCTATTCGGTTCCATTGGTCCTCCTGTCTGTTCTTATGCCAATAGCAGGCTGTTTTCAGTACTGTAGCTCTGTAGTAAAGTTTGAAGTCAGGGATTGTGATGCTCCCAGAAGTTCTTTTATTGTACAGGATTGTTTTGGCTATCCTGGGTTCTTTGCTTTTCCATATGAAGTTGAGTACCGTTCTTTTGAGGTCTTTGAAGAATTTTGCTAGGATTTTGATGGGCATTGCTTTGAATCTGTAGATTGTTTTTGGTAAGATTGCCCTTAAGCTAACCTTAAATCACATTTAAAGCTTTGTTTTAGCTATGATGCATACCAAAACCTGTAAACACATCTCTCAGCATTAAGATTAAAAGAACCTGAGCTATCTGGGCTTCTGAGATTCAACTGTTTCTCTTAATCATTAACCTAAGTCACAGTCTATACAGCTCCTCAAAAGAAACTAGCTTGTGACATTTCCTTATTCTTATTTTTCCATCCTCTGCAGCTCTAGTTTTATCACAGGCAGGGGCAACAGCATATCTTACTTTTAGCTGTATTAGTTTTCACACTAAGCCAACCTCTATCATAATCCCTTACTTTATTTATTAAAGATCTTCAATCACCAAAATCCTATTTAAACTAACACTCACTGTATAAAATCATTGCTTCAGTTAAACAGTACAGCTTAGGAGGAAATAGTTTTCATAATAATCCACAGGTAGAAATGCCCAGTAGAATGCAATGTTTCCATGAGATAATCATACCACATTAGGGGCAATGGAGATATTCCCACACCCATTCACACCATGCCAGATACTATAGAAAAAAAATGGCATCAGCAAACACAGCAGTAACAAGACACTGAGGCTGAGGCTCTAGGGGCCTTTCCTATCCAAGATGCAGCCATCTGAGTTTTGCATCCTGGTGGGCTGGCTTTCCCAAACCTTAACAGCCACATGCTACTCCTCTGACATGACCACCAGCAGTAACTCCTTCCTCTCTGTGTCTGCCCTCTAGTGGGTAACTCCTTCCTGCCTCTGAGTCTGCCTTCTGTTTTTAATTTGGTTTCTCCATTTGTCCATTGAAGAAATGTAATCAGAGTTAGGCACAACCAGAATCACAACCTGGGGCTTTTGGGTTTTACTATATAGGACTTGAAGACTTGGAAGTATTGACTCAGATACTTTTGTTCCCATTGTTGATTTACCACCACAAATGAATTATTAAACAGAAATGGTGCACTGCAGTTATTGCACAAGGCTAGAGAATATTGGAGCCAATTTAACTATTCATTTTTTAAACCAAGCCTTCAGAGTCATTGCTAAGACCAAAGGAGTCTTATTTTTATTGCATTTCCTTGGAACCACAGTGACATTCAGTGGCCAGTGAAGGCTGAAAACAAGTGGCAGAGAAAACACTTGTATTTACGCTACAGAAAGGCATAAAGTAATCGTCCTAAGAACTTATTTCAGCTACTCAAATATAACTGGCTGCAACTGTTGCTTATGAAATCATGGCACAAGTACTAATGAGACAGGTTGGACACAAGCCAAGACTGCCATCAAACACAGTCTACTTGTCCTCACCAAGTTGCCAAAGAAACAAACCAAATAATATATTTTTGAGTCATGTTGCCTTCTAAACACTCCTGTTTTATCCAGAGACTGATGTCATGCTCAGCCTGCATCAGAGAAGCTTTTTACAAGTAGCAGTTAATGCGCAAACTCAGAACTGACCAAAGTCCCAAGAATAAGTGACAGTGAAGTGCTGAGCCCTAAATTTGATGGCTCTAACAACAACCCCTCCATGGTTCAGGAAACACCATAGGAGAGGGGCAAAGAGAATTTAAGAGCCAGAGGACAGGAAGATTGGCAGCAAAAGGAGGCCTTAATTTCCCTTATTAAATTTCCTCATTAAATCAGCTTAAACTTCAACTACCAAGTGCAATTGCTTCCAATACTGCAGCCAGAGTCTGATCCAGAATCTTTAATCAATTTCCCTGAAGACCCGAGTCTGGAAAATTATGGGTATGGACCGTGGCATGCTCAGGTAATAGCCAGCAAATGGAGGTGGGGAGCTTAAGCCACAGACACTGGCACCCTGCCTTGGTTGAGGTCAATGCTACTATGTATATACACAGACAGGGGAAAAAAACAGGAAAGGAACAAAAGGGGTAACACTAGTGCCTTCCTTGTATCAGGTACTAACCTAGACATGTGTGCGTATTCTCCTTGCTATCTGTTTGCTTGCTTTCTCATTGTATTTGAGACAGGAACCTCACTCTGTAACTGAGGCTGGCCTGGAATTACTACATAGCCTAGGATAGCCTTGAACTTCAACCTCTTTCCTATGTGTAATTCTTGCTATTGTATTCCACAGCTCTAGAAGGTAAGAACAGTTATCCCCAATTAGCACCATACACATATTCCTGGAACTACTGTGTCCATTTTACTTGAATTTTGATAGATGTTTAAATATGGCTTCTTATGTAGCACTGAGGGTTCAGAGAGTCAGGGGTCCCACTCTGGGGACTTCTGTTGTAGCAGCTGAAGACCTTCTATCAACTGTGATTTGCATAACTTTGCTCCATATCTGTGTCTGACTCTTTCTATTCTACTACCAACATGCAAAGTCCCCCTTTTCCCTCGAAACTTTTAAGGAAATAACCTGTCGTTGTTCACTTTCAAGACTGGTCACAAGGGTCAACTGCCATGTATACATGGACAGCATTCCTCGGAGACAGGCAGTTATCCAAAGTCCAAGTGTCTGTGATGAAGAGGGGAAGTAGTAGGTCGTAGGCTGGCCAGGAAAGACGCCATTTGGATGTCACTTTCAAAGTCAGAATACTTGCTAATACCGAGTCCATGTTTCCACAGGCAACCGAGGAAGAATCCCTCTTGAATTGCAGTCTATTGACTGTCACTCATTTATGATAATTACCTGGCACTTTGAGATATTTGAGTTTGAGTGCTCCCAAGTTCCTACCGGCTCTAACAATCTTAAGTGTTCAATTAAGTGTTCTCCTAGATTCCTTTACACTGAAAACATAGTGGATTGACATGGGCCTTCATTAATGGATAATTTGGAAACAAGCTGGGAAGGCATTTCATTGGCCCTCTGACTGGATTTTCTAAATAGGGACTCTACATCTCCACATTAGAAAGGCATTCTTCTACTCCAGTGGAGCTGTGGTAATTTCATTATGCCGTGTACTATTATCATCCTGTCAAAATGAAAATCTTCCAGAGAGCTGGCAAAGGGCTTATCAAATCAAGTGGAAGTGATTAAGGACAGTAAAAAAATAGAACAATTATACATACACTGTTAAATAATGCAAAGAATGAGAATCCAACTAATCTTCACATTTTCAGAAGTAAGGTTTACAATGTGGTATTTTATTGACTCAATAGCAAATTATCAATTCATTAAATGTTTAAACCATTTATCAAAACTGTGAATGACAAAGCAATCAGAGACTTGAATAATCAGACTCTGAGTCGGTTCTTTGTATAAAATTTAAATGTACCCAGTAAAATATAATTTTGTACTAAATGTTACTTATCTAATCAGCATATTCTTGTCCCAATGTGAAATCTTTGTGTAATCATGAGATACAACAGATATGGAAGCTACAAAAATCTCATTTTTATAATCATAACAAGCATGTTATTGTGGTTGTGAAAATTAATGAAACCTAATTTATTCTGTTTTCTAAACTTAAATTTTACATAAAATATTTTTAAAATGCTAAAGAACTCAAGAAGTGGGTACAACAATTAATTTTTAATGCCTGAAGTGTGCTTAGGTTAAATGAAAGAACTAGCTAATAAGTGATTATGAGAGACTAGCCCCCCCTCAAAAAAATTGAAGAGTTTGGGAGAATGTGAACATTTTCTCTGTACAAGTTTTAAGCTTTGACTTCTAGTAAGTGATAATAATTCCCACTGGTACAATTACAACAAAAGAGAATTTGAAAAACCTCTATTAACTCACACTTCTCAGGAAAACCCTCTCTCCTAAGGCAAGGGATATCTGTATTTCATATTACACCAACAACTTGAGCATCTTCCAGGCATAACCAGTGGTCTGCCTACACCATGTTTCTCAAACTTCAGTCTAGATCAGAAACACTTGCAAAACCTGTTAGATATACATATTCTTACTATGGGCTTCATTCTGCAGTTCTCAGCCAAGACTGGAGCAATGACTCAGATGGTAAAGTGCCTGTTGTATACAAATGAGGACCTAGCTTTGGATCCCTAGCAGGCACATTAAATTCCAGGTAAGGCAAAGTTTGCCTGTGCCCTAATTTGCTCTTCTGTTCCTGCAATAAACACCAAAACCAAAAGCAACTTCAGGGAAGAAAGGTTCCCTTGGCTTACAAGTTATAGTCTGCCATTAAAGGAAGCCACTGCAGGAACTCAAGGCAAGAGCTTATAGCAGAAACCATGGCACAATGCTATTTACTGTCTCCCTTTTCCTGGCTTGCTCAGTTACCTTTCCTAGACAGCAAAGGCTGGCCTGCCCAGAAGTTACATCACCTTCAGCGGGCTGGACCCTCCTACATCAATTAGCAACCAAGAAAATGCCCAACAAACTTGCCCACAGGTCAGTCAGATGGAGGTGATTTCTCAATTGAGGCTTCCTCTTTTCCAAGGTGTGTTGGGATGACAATTGACACTCTATAATAGCCTGTAATCCAAGCACTGGGAAGACAGAGGCAGGAGAATCCCTTGGGCTTTCTGGCCAGCCAGTTTAGCCAAATCAATATTTTCCACAGTCCGAGAGAACTTATGTCTCAAAAACAAAAGGGGACAAATCAATGGTTTCACCACAAAAGATCACAAACACACACACACACACACACACACACACACCTTCACAATTAAATTCAGTAAGAAAAAAAAACATTAAATTAGGAGAGGCTTGTTAGGAAATAAAGGAAAGGAGGATGGATGTGAGAGTGCAATGGGGGAAGTGAAAATGATCAAAATTTAGTGTATACTTGTATAAAATTGTCAGGCAATGAAGAGATTAGAGATATCTTAGCAAGTAAAGAGCACTTGCTGCTTTTCCAGAGTAACCCAATTCAGCCCCCAGTGCCCACACTGGGCTATTGACTGGAACTCCAGCTTCAGGGGAATTGATGCCCTCTTCTGACCACCATGGGTACCCATATGCACATAGAATACATTCACCTAAATGCATAAACATAAATAAAATTTTAAATAAGAACAATTAATAAGGTAGAAAGCAATTTAAAAGACATCCAGCTGGGCAGTGGTGGCACACACCTTTAATCCTTGCAGTCAGGAGGCAGAGACAGGCATGGAATTGGATGAGTTCAAGGCCAGCCTGGTCTACAGAGTGAGTTCCTGGAGAGCAGGGCTACACAGAGAAACCCTGTCTTGAAACCAAAAGAGAGAGAGAGAGAGAGAGAGAGAGAGAGAGAGAGAGAGAGAGAGAGAGAAGAAAATAAAGACATCAATGATCAATGGCAACCTCTACATACAACCTCTGACCTACACATACATGTGTACAAAACTGCAAACATGCACACATAGGCATGCATTCACACACACAAACATGTACGCATGCGTGTACACAAACACATACGCATGCACACACACCCCTCAGCTGAACCTGAAAAAAAATCTCTATTTTTAACAAGCATGGAAGGTAGTTTCGTTATAGTTGGTCAAAGAACCTTGTGAATCATTGCCGCACAGCATTTTCCTCCCGCCCTGGCATTCCATTATTTGGTACCATTGCCTTATGACTCTTCCCAGTATCTCTCTGGAGTGCTTTCTGCATGCTCTATTTAACCTCCACCTATGTTCTGTAGCCTAACCCCATCTCATTAGGCTGGTCTAGAAAACAGCATACAGTTATGACACTTTATTTCTCCATATTTCCACCTCTGGGGTCTTCACGCAAGCATTTTCTTTGGAAAGCACGAAAAACTGCACCTTTTCTCAGAGCTTAGTTTTCAGCCTTCCTTCATCCAAGAAGTTTGGGAGCAGGAGCCACTTGAAGTAGATGCACAAGCTATTTCTTTACTCAAACCTCCCACCTATCAAGGAGCAGATTATCGAAACCTTTGGTGTCCTCAATATTACTCTGCACAATAGAGAAGAAAACAAAAGAAGGCTCTCAAACTGGTCCGTTTAGCACCTTATTGGCAGCTCATGAAAAAGAACCTTGCCAGCGCAAAGCTGCAATTTTCTTTTCTTAAAAACTCACAATTGTCTGTTGATATGAACTATACAAGTTATCATTGAGATGGCTATAGTCCTCTTGAATGTGCTCTCCATTATCCTGCCAAATAACCTTGGCATGTATTCCGAACCCTACGGAATAAACAAAGTCATTCAGATAAATCACCAAGCACTTTGGTGCCAGCCACTGATGTTTGGATTCCTTCCTCCTTCCTTTCCTCCGTCTCTTCCTTACCTTCCTTCTCCTCTTCTCTTTTCTCTCCCTCCTTCTCTTTTCTCTCCCTCCTGCTACTCCCTGTCTGTCTCGCTACTTCTCCTAGTCTAACCTCATAATGAAAATCCTAGTGACAGGAATTCATCACCACAATTTTTTTGCACACAATACTAATATCATTTTTGCATTTGTTTTGTTTTTAAGAAAGCCCTGCTATATTTTGATTGGCAACAGCTCACAATCTAGATTAGCATATAAGCCTCTGCTTCCTTATCTTGGTGTGTCTGGTTGTTTCCTGCCTTGCTAGCACCAACATGCTCTGTCCCTAAATTCCTAATAAATTGGATTCACTCACCCACTGCTCAGAAAGTTCCTGCTTGTTCTCATGCACCAGGTCTTGCTAACTCATCGAGAAAACTATCAGGTGGGAATTCACTGGGAGAGTCTTTACTATCAGTCAGTGCCTGGGCCCAGCCTTACATCTGCAATTATTTTGAAAATCAACTTTTTTTTCATATAATATATTCTGATCATGGTTTCCTGTTCCTCATCTCCTGTCAGATACTCCCGCATTCATCCAATTCCATGCCTTCTCTCCATCCCTCTCTCTCCCTTTCTCTCTCTCCCTTTCTCCCTATCTCTCAAAAACAAACAGATAAACAAATAAACAAACCAGAAAAAAACAAAACACATAGAGAAAAGCACAAGGAATACACACATATGTGTGTGCACGCACCATAAAAACACAATACTGGAAACCATAATATATAAGCAAAGACCAGTAACATTACAAAAAATGTCCATACAAACTATTATGAGACAAAAAGAGAAAACTCCAAAAATACCATTGAGTTAGTTTTGTATTGATTAGCTACTGCTGGTCATGGGGCCTGCCCTAAGTGTAATTTGTATACTCATTAGAGACTCCATTAGAGAAAGCTAATTTAGCCTTTTTGAGAGGAATTGAGGGATCATGTCCACTTCCCTACTTAGCACTGGGACCCCATTTGAATTGGACCTGTCTTTTAGATCATATATGTGTCAGTCCTTCTGTAACTGGAAGGCAGTTTCCTTGGTGTCATCCATTGCCTCTGGCACCTTTGGGATTAGCTCTGCTTCTATTAACATTTGAGGCTGGATGAGTCTCTGTTGTGACAAGGCTACACTGTCTTTTCTGGCCATTTAGAAACGGAGACTCTACCCTTGATGTACCAATGTTACATCAGTACAACCAAAAATATCTCTTGACATTGCCGAATAACTCCCTAGGGGAAGGTAAGCAAAGACATCCAATGTTGAGGGCTGTGGTTCTAAACCAATTAAGTTCTCTGAGTGCAGCATGATGTTCTTTAAAAAAATACCCCCTAGTGATGCCAACTTGTTAAAAGGTTAAAAGCCACTACTTTACAGTGATCATTGAGCCTTAACTTTCTCAACTATAAAAAGGGGGTGGATGAAAATATGTGCTTCATAAATCGTTTCAGACATAAAATAATATGTCCAAAAATAAATGTAGTGTGATATTATTTCTCCCATCTACTGTGAAACACTTATCCAGGGCTTATAAAAACTGTGGTCTGCAGCTTATTTTTGTATAACCTGTGGGCAAGCTAATTTCATGAAAATTTTGTTAAATTCAAACTTCATATCCATATGGCATTATTTGAATATAGCTTGAGTTTAGTCCAAGAATTTACATCTTGGAAGCTTTGTCCCAAATGTAGTGATGTTGAGAATCAGTGGAAACTTTAAGAGGTAAACCTAGTGAGAGATTGCAAGTCTGACCCCTCTTCATGTCCTCCAGCCTCCTGGTTAAGCACATGACAAGTTCTCATCATAATAACATCTACCATGATGCCATGCAAGGAGTCCTCCAGAACCAGCTCTATGCTCTTTGAATTTTCATCCTTAAAATTTATAAGCTACTGGACCAACACAAAACTAGGCCTGCCATCAATAAAATATGGCTTGGGAAAGACTCACGAGACCACATCCCACCTCCTGAACTTATCAATTACTAGTGGATTCTGGAAAAGAGGCAGCTATTGTCTATGGTTAAAAGCACTTGTTCTTGGGCCAGGCGGTGGTGGCGTATGCCTTTAAACCCAGAACTCAGGAGGCAAAGGCAGGCAGATCTCTGTGAGTTCAAGGCCAACCTGGTCTACAAGAGTTAGTTCCAGGGCAGGCCCCATAGAGAAACCCTGTCTCCAAACACCAAAAAAAAACTTGTTCTTGCAGAGAATGAGGGTTCAATTCCTAGCATCCAAGCAGACACAACTATCTATAGCCAGTTCCTTCTAGCTTCTGAGGCCATTGTGCACATTTGATGAACACAAGCAAAGTATTTATACCCACAAGATAAAATAAAAACATCTAAATTTCTAAAAAGAAAAAAGAAAAAAACATGACAGAGCTTCATCATTGTCTTATCTGAGCCTCTCACAGCCTTGTGACTATAAGCTCCAGCTCCATAAGGATGTGAATTTTCCTGTTCTTCTTATTACTATGCCCACCAAAGCTTCCCATCCCTCCCCTCTTCCCAGTGCCTCCCATCTTCCCCATGCTCCATCTACTCCTGCTCCAGTGTTTCTCCTCAGATACTGGCGGGCATCCCGTGGATATCAGCTATCAATGGTACATCAAGCTGCAGTGAGACTAGGCACTCCCTCCTCCACTAAGGTTGGAGGAGGCAATCTGACAGGAGGAATGGGTCCCAAAAGCAGACAACAGAGTTGGAGATATCCTCTGCTCTTACTGCTAGGAATCCTCATGAAGACCAAGCTATACAACTGTAACATATATGCAGAGGGCCTAAGTCAATCCCATGGTTGCTGGTTCAATCTCTATGAGCCCCTATGGGCCCAAGTTAGTAGGTTCTGTGTTGTGTGTGTGTGTGTGTGTGTGTGTGTGTGTGTGTGTGTGTGTGTGGTGTCCTTGACACTACTGAGTCCTGCAATCCTTCCTTCCCCTCTTCCATAGGATTTCCCAAACTCTTCCTAATATTTGGCTGTGGGTATTTGCATTGGCTCTCATCAGTGCTGCATGAAACCTCTCTGATGGCAGTTGAGCTAGGCACCAACCTATGAGTATAGCAGAATTACATTAGGAATAATTTCATTGACTTTTTTGCCATTCCTATTTGGGTCTATCCTAGGTCTCTGGGATGTCCCACTTCTAGGTCCTGGCTCTCAAAGTGAAGCTCTCTCTCAGAGTATGGGTCTCCAGCTACAATGTCTGTGCCATCTTTACCCCAGCATAGTTTGTAGGTAGGACAAATTGTAGGTTGAAGAGTTTGTGTCTGGGTTGGTGTCCCAGTCTTTTCACTGGAAGGAAAGACTCACTTTAGTCTATATACTTTGAGGCAGGGAGATCCACCTTTAATCTTGGCCACATCTTATGGTAGCAGTCTATATAAAAGACATGGAGGAAGAAAGCTTTGCTCCTTGCCTGCTTGCCATCACCTTATGATCAAGTTCATTCCTTCACAGGCATTAGAGCCTACTTCTTCAGGATGCTGGCTTAGACTGAAGACCAGCTGAGACATCCAGCTTCATGGACTGGATTCTTGGACTTTCCATTTGTAGACAGCCATTGTTAGACTAACCAGACTAGCCTGTAAGTCACTCTAATAAATTCTCTCTGTCTCTCTCTCTGTCTCTCTCTCCGTCTCTGTCTCTCGCTCTCTCTCTCTGTGTGTGTGTGTGTGTGTGTGTGTGAGAGAGAGAGAGAGAGAGAGAGAGAGAGAGAGTTTATTCTATCAGTTCTGTTCCTGTAGAGACCCCCTAATACAGGGCCTCTGATGCCTACTTTACCCCTTTCTTAATGCCATCATTCTTGGCAACTTTCTCCAGGTGGTGTGTCAGTTCCATGACAGACACACTGGAGGGTAGAAACACAGAAGGTCACAGCAGTGAGCTTCCTTTTCAGCTCTGAGATGGCCTTGCCCATAGCCTTGGCAGCACCAGTGGATGGAGGGATGATGTTCTAATCAGTCCCACAGCCATCATGCCACAGCTTCCAAACGGGATGGTCATCAATGGTCTTCTAGATAGTAGTGATGTCATGGACTGTGGCCATTACTCTTTCCACAATGTCAAAGTTTGTCACAGGGTGGTCTTTGTCGTAAATGGTGTTCTGTGGTTGTGAAGAGATACCATGACCATGACTACTCTTATCAAAAAGAAACATTTAATTGGGGCTTACTTTGAGTTTCAGAGGTTTAGTCCATTCTCCTCATGGTGAGAAGCATAGGAGCACATAGGCAGGCATGGTAACTGAGAGTTCTACATCTGGTTCCATGGGCAGCAAGAAGAGAAACAGACACTGGGCCTGGCTTGACCTTTTGAAACCCCAAAGCCCACCCCTAGTGACACACTTCCTCCCACAAGGCCACATGTACTCCATATCGCCTAATTCCTTTCAAGTAGCACCACTCCCTAATGACCAAGTACCCACATATATAAGCCTATGCGGGCTATTCCTATTTAAACCACCACAGCATAGGAGGCACTGTTGATGCTGTCGAGGTGAGTTGTCATACTCCTCATGGCTCCCACCTATCACAAACATGGGGACATCAACAGAAGGGGAAAATATGATGATGATTCTTTCAGCTCCACCCTTCAAGTGTACCCCAGCCTTGTCCATGGTGGTCAAAACACCATTAGACTTCACAACATACCCAGCATCAGCATTGCCCCATTCATTGTTGGCATGATTTCAATCCTGGAAGATGAATATGGCCTTTCCATTGATGACAAGTTTCCCATTCTCAGCCATAACTGTCCCATGGAACTTCCTGTGGGTAGAGACATACTGGGACATGTTGACATGATGTAGTTGAAGTAAGTGAAAGGGTCATTGGCAGCAAAAATATCTACTTTGCCAGAGTTGAAGGCAGCCCTGATAACCAGGCACACAAGAACACCAAATTCAATCAGTCCAACTTTCAACACCATGTCTCAGGGAAGAGGCTGGCACTGCATGAGAAGATATGGCTGTCTCTGAAAAGGGAAGGAGCAGGAGCCTATATTTTTAAAACTAAACTTTAAATTCATATGTATTATTTTAACTGTGTAGACATGCAAGTTTCAAAGGTCCTAAAGTATGGAACATAATAGAGTTTTAAATTGTATTTATTTTTTTATTTTTTATTTTTTTATTGTTAAAAGAAAAATTTACATTTACTCCCCTTGTTCCTGGCCCTCCCGCTCCCCCACTACTCCACCACCCTCCCCCTGCTTCCTTAAGATG
>JAQHUG010000060.1:662256-673106 GCA_028555095.1 Dicrostonyx torquatus
AAAAAGGGATTCCCAAACCATCTGTACTTAAGATTATTGTGAAATTTTAGAGGCATTTCCACTGATGTTAAGTAGAAGGCAAGAATAAATTTGCCAAAAATATCTTCACCATCATATATTATAATACTGAAGGTCACAAACAAGGTGATAAGAGAGGAAAATAACTAAATAACTTAGAACTGAGCTGAGCAATGGTAGCACATGCCTTTAATTTCAGCACTTGGGCAGCAGAGGCAGGTGATTCTCTGAGTTTGAGGCCAGCCTGGTTTACAGAGTGAGTTCAAGGACAGCCAGGGCTGTTACACAGAAAAACTATGTCTCAATGTGTGTGTGTGTGTGTGTATGAATTGAAAATGACTATATAATTACAATGATGACTCTTCACTGACAACTTGACGGGATTTAGAATCACCAATAAAGCAGAGGCATGTGGATCTCTGTGAGTTTGAGCTCAACCTCCTTTTCATAGTGAGTTCCAGGACAACCAAGGCCATATGGTAAGACCTTGTCTCAGAAAGGAAAAAAATAGGATCACATGTAAACATACCTCTGGGTATTTCTACAAGGGTGTTTTCAGAGAGTTCTAACTAAAGATGAAAGACACAGGCTGAATGTGGGTAGCCCCAAACCAATGTGCTGATGGGGTTCAGGGATGAGTAAAACAGAAAAGGTGAACAAAACATTCATGTCTCTCCTTCAGACTTGCTTGGGAGGATTGCAATATTGTGCTCTTAAAATTTTCAATTACATTGTGTGTGAAAAAAAAACTTTTCAGGTGCCAAGGAGATAGCCATTATAAAGCTGGTTCCTGCTGCACAAACATAAAAATTTGAGCATGGTACCTACCACCTACATGAAAGAAGGCAGCAAAGTATACTTGTGCCTTCAGACAGGCACAAGTAGATCCCTGGAGCTCTACATCTAATGTGATACTTAAAGCTGTGTGACCACCACACCCAGTGAGTGCTACAGCTCTGGAGCTGCAAAGACATCCTGACCCATCAGAAAATCGGGCTATACTTACAGCTGCAATAGGACAGCTATGGGGGGGCACTGCAATAGGACAGCTGTGGAGGGGTAGAGCCTCAATAGGACAGCTTTGGAGGCTGGAGCCACAATAGTACAGCTCAGCCCTGAAGGGAAAGGTCCCCTGACTTGTCAGGAACCCAGGCTACCTGAAGCTGGGGTGCAGTGGGGGATGGTTTCCCTACAGGATATAGCAATCCTGCTCCTCTCCTGAAGAGTCACTACAGCTGAGCTCTGCTCAGTTCCCATAAGTGAATGTCCTATCAGAGCTATCAACTTCTTCTTCTTTCGCCCAAGACGTTACTTCTTTTGCTAGCACTGTGCTAAAGCTGAAACTTGTGCAGAATTGTAGCAATCTCCTACAGCTCTAGCAAGAAGTTACTTTTTCTGTTCAGCCTTGCTGAGCCCCACTAAGGGAGTGTTCTTAGCAAGGCTTTTCAGCTCAGTTCCCTAAGGGATGTCCCAGCCAGGTTCTTCTATTCTGTGCCAGCAAATGAAGATCGTCACCCAAGACTCTTTAGAGAAAGAGATGTATTTGGGAAGGAGGAGTCCAGGAGAGTCCCCAACTAAACAAAAAGAGAGGCTTAGATAGGGATTTTTAGGGGCAGAGTTTCCCCCAGGGAGAAGAGGGATTGGTTAGTTTTCCCTGCTCAAGGATTGACTAGTTTAGATGATAAGAGACAGAGATCGTTCTGATTTCAGGTCCAAACTGTGTTTCTTTGTCTGGTCCTTTTTAGCCTTTTGACTCTAATCTTGGGGCCAAGGCATATTTCTTTCACTGGTTCTGATTCTAGTGACAAAGCATATGTTTCTTTGGCACTGTGTTAAGAGTCAGGGCATGTTTCTTTGGTTCTGGGTTCAGGCATAAAAATGTTTCTTTCTCTGGCTCATGTCTCAGATCCAGGGTGTGTTTCTTTCACTGGCTCTGGGTTCAGAGTCAGGGTGCTCAGTGATTGGTTGGTTAAGTTGTTTAGGGGCAGAGTTGGCTCTGGTTTCAGGTCCAAACTGTGTTTCTTTGTCTGGTCCTTTTTAGCCTTTTGACTCTAATCTTGGGGCCAAGGCATATTTCTTTCACTGGTTCTGATTCTAGTGACAAAGCATATGTTTCTTTGGCACTGTGTTAAGAGTCAGGGCATGTTTCTTTGGTTCTGGGTTCAGGCATAAAAATGTTTCTTTCTCTGGCTCATGTCTCAGATCCAGGGTGTGTTTCTTTTACTGGCTCTGGGTTCAAAGTCATGGTGCTAAGGGATTGGTTGGTTTCCTGCTCAAGGATTGGTCGGTTTTCCTGCTTCAGTTGGCCCATTTTGCCCTACAACCAGCACACGCATTTTTCTACCTCCTGGGTGGGTGAGCAAGCATAGAGTCAGAAGTCTGGACATGGAAAATAATTTGCAGGTAGATATCCATTCTGACCCTCCAGAATGAGCAGTGCTGGCAGGGCAGAGGAAGAACTGAACGGAAGGCAGGAATGACTGCTCTGGCAAAAGGAATGGCTGTGCTTTGAAGGATGGCACTGCAAGCCAAACACAAGTACAGAATCCCCCAAGGGTGAAGCAGCAGATTCTCTCCTAACACTTCTGGAGGGAGGCAGGCCCTGCCAACACCTTCATTTTAGCCAAATGAAACTTATTTCAGACTTCTGACCTGAAGAACATTAAGCAAATGATGTGTGTGGTTTGAAATCATTAACCTTGCACAGCATTGTATCACCAGCCTGAAGAAATTGACAGTTGCCGAAATGAGACCACTAGCACCCCAACATAGATTGATGCATTATTAGCAAACACTGGTGTAGCCAGTGTCCTATCCATAGTATGGACTTTTACCACAAATGCCAGCTATCCAAATTCTTCTCTAAGAATTTCTTACATGAAATAGGAAAATTGTTGGTATTATAAATATTGACCCTTGAGAACTGAGGTTGGGGAGCTATGTCTATCACGTGACAAAAGGAGAAGCACTTCCACTGCCTCTGAGCTACAATTACCTCAGGAAAAACATCTGTGCCATTAAAAACTAGTCTTTTTGCAACTGGTGGAAGTAGATGCAAAGATACACAGCGAAGCACTGGGCTAATCTCCCAAAGTCCAGTCAAAGAGAGAGAGGAACGATAATATGAGCAAAGGGGTCAAGACCATTATGGGGAAACCCACAGAAACAGCTTCCCTGAGCTAATGGAAGCTCACTACTCTGAACTGACAGTGGGGGAACCAGCATAGGACCAAACTAGGCCCTCTGAATGTGGGTGACAGTTGTATGGCTGGGACAGTCTGTGGGGCCACTGGCAATGCAGCCAAAATTTATCCCCACTTCTTGAATTGTCCCATTCTCTCTGGAGGGATACCTTGCTCAGCCTAGATATAGTGGTACAGATCTTGGTCCTGCCTCAAAGTGATGTGCTAGACTTTGTTGATTCCCTATTAGAAGTCTTACCCTCTCTGAGGAGTACATAGGGGTGGGGTTGGTGGAAGGTGGGGCGAGTGGGAGGTGGGGAGGGAGTGGGAATTAGGAATGGTATGTAAAATTTAAATTAAATTAAAAAATAGTCTTTTCATGAAACACCATTTTTAATTAAAAGAATTACTGGCAAGCCAGGCATGGAAGCATGTCAATAATCCCATCACTCAGAAGGCTGAGGTAAAGAGAACATGAGCCTTGGGAGATACCGTGTTGACTGAACACCATTCTGTTGACAGAAGCTTCTGTCTCACCCGGTCCTGCAGTCATTCAGTCCCAAAGAAACACACAGAGGTCTACATTAATTATAAACTGGTTGGCCTAGTAGCTCAGGCTTCTTATTAACTCTTATAATTTATATTAGCCCATAATTCTTGTCTGTGTTAGCCATGTGGCTTGGTATCTTTTTTGGCAAGGTAGTCATATCTTGCTTCTTCTATGGCTTTGTTGACTGAACACCATTCTGTTGACAGAGGTTTCTGTCCCACCTGGACCTTTTCCAGCAAGGCAGTCACATCTTACTTCCTCTGCATCTGGGTCATGACTACAGACTAAAACTTTCCTCTTCCCAGCATTCTTGTTGCTCCACCTCTACTTCCTGCCTGGCTGCCCCGCCTATACTTCCTTCCTGGCTTTGACCAATCAGCATTTATTTAAAATACAAGTAACAGGGTACAGACCATTGTCCCACAGTAATACAGCATATCTTAGTTACTTTTATATTGCTGTGAAGAGACACTATGACCAAGACATAATATAAAACAAAGTATTTAACTGGGGGCTTGCTTACAGTTTCAGAGCATAAGTCCATGACTGTCATGCCAGCGAGTATGATGACAAGCAGGCAGGCATGGCATTGGAGCAGTAGTAGAGAGCTCACATTCTGATCTGCAAAGAAGAGAGAGAGAGAGAGAGAGAGAGAGAGAGAGAGAGAGAGAGAGAGAGAGAGAGAGAGATTAGGCCTGGTATGGGATTTTTTTTGAAACCTCAAAGCCCACCCCCAGTAACACAATTCTCAATCCTTCCAAAATAGTCTACCAACTGGGAACCAAGCATTCAAATATGGAGCTGATGGGAGCACACAGCAATATCTTATCTTAATCAAATGGAATTACTAACAAATTTTTGGTTATTTAGTTTTGGAGTTTTTAGCAGATATTTGTCTAAAATTAACAAAAAGTAACCTGTCACTTCAAAGAAGGTGAGTTAACTGGGTTAGAAAAAAAAGAAAGAAAGAAAAAGAATTTCAAGCTTTCGAGTAAAAATTAGAATTTTGGAAAACTTGTATCTATTGTTATTATCACTATTAACTTTATAGCTTTTATGACACAAATATCTTCCTGATAAAATCTAGTAACAAGTATGATTTTTATTCTATATCATAAAATATATCACTATTGGGAACATCTAAATAACCAGGTGATATAGCATTGTTGTGGGATTTCAATCCATTTAGCCAATGGCTTTTGGGGCAACAAGGCCTAGGGCATGGTCTTGTCTGCCTACCTGACAAATTATAAGCTGAGGAAAGGATCTCTCACTCCCTTGCTCTCTCGCTCTCTTGGGTGGTCAGAACAGAGCAGGCAGCTTGCCATTGCTGCTCTTCATGCCTTGCACAGAATGACTGGACAAAAGCAGCTGAATCAGCAGCAGCATCTAACTGTTCTGTATCAATGAGTGCCTACCCCTATTTTATATCTAAATAAATTCCTGAGAACCTTTATCAGACTCTCATGAATTCACACTACATAACATTTTTCAAACATCGATCCATAATTTTGAAAAAGCATGCATGAATAAGCACTCCATTTTAAATAAGGATTAACTAGAGGATTTTTTTTTCTGTATAAGGACGCAAAATGTTCATTATATAATCTCAGGTTCTACAAAGAAATGCCTCAAAGAAATGTCACTTATCCTATTTTGGAATGTTATGAAACAATACCCACCAGTTCCTAAACAGGCTACTAAAATGCTTTTGTCTTTTAAGCAGAACATGATAACAGAATGATATAAAAGTAGATAAAATAATCTAGCTCCTTTTTTTAAAGATAAACATCAAAGAGATTTGGAACAGCATGAATCAGTGTTATTTCTTCCACTAAATGTTCCTTTTTGTACAAGTAATTTTTTTACCATTTAAACATAATTTTAAAGTTGCATACAAAGACAGTTTAATTTTCAAATATATGTCAACACAACATATATTTCTCTGTTTTCTTGAACATGAGAAGAATCTTTATTATTTAAATCGCTGTTTAAGCTTCTACTTTTCACAAAAAGTATAATAAAGAGTAATTTGGGTATAATAACATCCTTATTGGAGCAGGATTACTACTAAAAGACACTAGAGTAAAACCAAATTCCTTCCCAGAGAACCACTTTTCAGAAGCCACCTCACTCACCTTGCCTAGTTTTCATCTATTTTTCAGACTGTTCACTTGAACTCCTCATGCTTTCTTCCTTTCTGGCAAGTTTATTCACCTCCAAAGCCTTGCTCAGTCTCTTCCTGGCTTTCTTTACCTTCTGAATCTCTCTCTCTTTCTCTCTCCTCTGTTCCTCTTCTCTCCCTCCATCTACCTCCCTCCCCCTCCCCACATCACTCTCACCCCTTCTCTGAATGCAAGTGGAAGCTACCCCTTGGCAGTAGAAACATGGTGATAGAGGAAGACCTGTTGTGATCAGCTCCCTATATTCCTTAATGCAAACGTTTTTGTAAGATGTAATGGATTTAAATGTTCTCCTTCACTTGGGTTTCTCCAATTTCTCCTCCCCTTGCCTACACCTGACCTTATTTCCAGGCTGGGAAGTCATTCTAGTCTCTGTCCTGGGAAGGTAGCAGCAGTGCATTCTCAGAGGAAGTACAGGAGTTACACCAGCTCCGAGCTCCCTTAGCAGCCAGGGCTTCTCTTCATTGGTAGATTCTAGTGTCTATTTCTTGTGATCTTCACTCACCTTTGAGCACAAAATGTGAAATCTGAACAACATGGAGGATGATTCTCCACTGATTATGGAAAAATTTCTTAGTTCATGTGCATTCCATTTTCCCCAAAGAAATGGGTCACAAAACACAGTGGGGGTCACAGCCATCTGTATAAATTGCCAAAATTCAGATCTCTGGAACCCAAGTGGATCTGAGGTGTACACCAGATTTACACTTTCTCTAATTCTAGATATTGCTGCTTGTGCACCCTTGACACACCAGGCTCCTTCATCATATTCCATTTTCAACGAAGGTTTACCATCCAGAAATCTGAAGCTCCTTCATGGCTGTGGAATTTGTCCTAGAGGCTTCACAATTGAGATAAAGGTGAGGTTAGGGTTGCAAGAAAATGCAAATATACTTTTGTCTTTTTTGTTTCCCTTGCCCCCTGTTCTGCCCTCATCTCTCCTGACCTTCTGCTTGCCTCCTTCTTACGTATAATATTTAGTCAGGGTTCTCCGAAAAAACAGAGCTCAGAGAATGAATATCTAAACAAGATTTATTACATTGGCTTACATAGTATGGTCTGGGTAGTCCAATAATGCCAATGTCAACATCAGAGAGGCTGAGAACGTAGTAGTTGCTGGATCCACAGGGCTGCATGTCTCAGCAGTCCCAGTCTGGCAGAGTCCTGGCCTGGAGGGTTTCTCTAGAGCTTCTACTCACTAACCCATGTCAGAAGCATCAAGAAGCTCTTTCTAATATTATTGAAGAATAACAGCAGCAGCAGCAACAGAGTAGACAAACTCAGCATGGACAGCAAACACCAGGCAGGAAAGGAGCAACAAGTTCTCCTTCTTCCATAGTCTTTTATCTGGGCCACCATCCAAAGCTGCCATTCACATTTAGCGTGACTCTTCCCACATCAGTTAAGACAATCAAGACAACCTCCCACAGACATCCTACAGGTTAACCCGATGTAGACAATCACTCATTAAATCTCTCTTCCCAGGAGATTCTAGGTTGTGTCAAGTTAACATTTAAAATGAACCTTCACAGTACTCCTTTCCGCTTCCATGACAAATGAATTCCATCACTCATTCTCTCCCTGCTCAAGATCTATTCCTCCATCTCATGGTCCCACTCCTACTTTGATACACACACATACACACAAACGCACACACATGCACGCATGCACACATGTACACACACACTATGACTTTAAACATAGATATCACACATGAATTAAAATGTTATTTATTTTTAAAACAATCTTATTTTACATACCAATCCCAGTTCCCTCTCCCTCCCCTCCCCTCCCCTCCTCCTGCTTCCCCCACCACCTTCTCACCACCCCACTCCCCATCCACTCCTCAGAGAGGCCTCTCATGGGAAGTCAACAAAGACTGTCACATCACTTGAGGTAGGACCAAGGACCTCTTCCCTGTGTATAGACTGAGCAAGGTATTTCTCCATAAGGAATGGGCTCCAAAGAGCCAGATCATGCACTAGGGATAAATACTGGTTGCACTGCCAGTGGGCCCACAGACTGCCCAAGTTACACAACTGTCACGCACATTCAGAGGGCCTAGTTTGGTCTTATGCTGGTTTCCCAGCTGTCAGTCCAAGGTCACTGAGCACCCACTAGCTCAACTCAGTTGTTTCTGTGGGTATCCCCATCATAGTCTAGGCCCCTTTGCTCACAATATCACTTCTCCCTCTCTATGGTTAGACTCCAGGAGTTTGACCCAGTGCTTAGCTGTGGATCTCTGCATCTGCTTCCATTAGTTACTGGGTAAAGGTTCTATGATGACAATTAAGGTAGTTATAAATCTGATTACAGGAAGGGCAGTTTAGGTACCCTATCTACTATTGCTTAGATTATTAACTGGGGTCATCCTTGTGGTTTCCTGGGAGTTTCCCTAGTGCCGGTTTCCTGCTAATCACACAAGCACTCCCTCTTTCAAGGTACCTTTTTCCCTGCTCTCCCACTTTGTCCTTTACCCAACTAGATCTTCCAGATCCCTCGTGTTCTCCTTATTGCTCCCCTTCTCCCTTTCCCCCATGCTGCCAATTTACTAAGAAGAGCTTGTCTACTTCCCCTTCCCAGGTGATCCATTTATGTCTCTCTTAGGGTTTCCTTGTTTCCTCTCTTCTCTGGGGTTGTGGACTGTAGGATCCTTTGTTTTACACCTAATATCCACGTATGAGTGAGTAAATACTGTGTTTGTCTTTCTGAGTCTGGGTTATCTCACTCAGGATGATTTTTTTTTCTAGTTCCATCCATTTGCCTGCAAATTTCAAGATGTCATTGTTTTTTACAACTGAGTAGTACTCCATTGTGTAAATGTACATTTTCTTTATCCACTCTTCTGTTAAGGGGGCATCTAGGTTGTTTTCAGGTTCTGGCTATTATGCTTAATGCTGCTGTAGACATAGTTGAACAAATTTCCTTGTGATGTGGATTTGCTTCCTTTGGGTATCAAGAGTGGTATTGTTGGTCTTGAGGTAGATTGATTCCCAAATTTTGAGAAACCTCCATATTGATTTCCAAAGCGGCTGTAAAAGTTTGCACTCCCACCAGCAATAGAGGAGTGTTCCTTACTCTGCATTCCTTTCCAGATAAGTTGTCATTAGTGTTTTTGACCTTAGCCATTCTGACTGGTGTAAGATGTTATATCAGAGTCATTTTGATTTGCATTTCCCTGATGGCTAACAATGTAGAGCAGTTCCTTAAGTGTCTTTCGGCCAGTAGAGACTTCTTTGTTGAGAGTTCTCTGTTTAAATCTGTACCCCATTTTAATTGTATTATTTGATATTTTGATATTTAATTTCTTAAATTCTTCGTATATTTTGGAGATCAGCCCTCTGTTTGAAGTGAGGTTGGTGAAGTTTTTTTTTCTATTTTGTAGGTTACGTTTTGTCTTGTTGACTGTGTCCTTTGACTAAAATATGTGATATGTCATTCTGAATCTGGCATATTTTACTTGGTAGATGATCTCTAGTTCCTTTAAATGTTGTGGTTTCATATTTTCCGGAAAGTGTTATGGTTTCATTTTTTACACCTGTAAAAATTTACACTGAACTCTCTCATGTTCTCTCTCTCCCTCCCTCCTTCTCTGGTATTGGAGATATACATATGTGTGCATATGCAGAGATCATATCAGGACATCGGATGCCTTCTTCTTTCACTTCTCACCTTATTCCCTCAAAACAGTGTTTCCCACTGAGCCTGAAGCTAGCCAGGAATTTCCTAGGGTCCAACTGCCTTTCCATTTCTTAGCCACTTTGAATATTGTAGAAATAAAGAAGGATGTGCCAATATATCTGTGGAATGTTAATTTAGAGTCCTTGGGGTTTATACCCAGGAGTGATAAATATAGTTGAATCATGTGGAAATTCTATTCTTAGTTGTTAGGGAAACTCCATACTGATTTCCATAGAAATCACTACACTAAATTATATCCCCTTAAGTAATGCTTAAGGTCCCTCTTTCTCCGCATTTATTCTTTGTTTGATTTTGACTGTGATGAGATAGAATTTCAATGTAATTTTAAATTGTACTTCTCTGATGGCTAAGGATGTTGAATCCTTTTTTAAAGGATTATATGGTCACTTGTATTTCTCCTTTTGAGAAAAATCGATCAGATTATTCATCTATTATTTGAATGATTTGATTCTTGTGTTCAATTTTGTGGAATTTTATATGTTCTAGCTATAAATCACCTCTCTAATGTATAGCTGGCAGTGCTTCTTTCCCATTATATCTCTGTTTATTAATGCCAGTGAAGAAATGAACTTGCCAGTGAGAGTGAGGGCAAGCAGGCAGAGAGCAAAAGCTTCCTTCTTCCATGTCTTTACATAGGCTGCCACCAGAAGGTATGGCCCAGATTAAATGTGGATCTTCCCACCTCAAAAGATCCAGATTTAAGGTGGGGTCTTCCCACCTCAAATGATCTAATTAAGAAAAATCCCACACAGGTGTACCCAGCCACTTGGGTCTTAATTAATTCCAGATATAGTCAAGTGAACAGCCAAAGAATAACAATCACAATGTGTAATCTTCAAAGACTTCATGAAATGAATAAAAGCTCAATGTTTCACTTAGTATAATGTTGTCAAGGCTCAAACTCATTGTACAATGTGTTAGCACTTTATTGTTGTTTGGGAAAATCACATTTCCCCCTCTTCTTATTTTCCTCACTCCTTCTCTTCTTTTCTCCCCTCCCATTTCTTCTTTTGGATATAATCTCACCCTTCCCTTCCTTCTATTTGAGACAGTTTCTCCCTATGTTGCCCAGGCTGGCTGGGAATTCTCAAATTTCCTGCCTTAACTACCCTTCCAGCATCCTGGGATATAAACATGCACCACAGCACCCAGTTTCTTCTTCTTCTTCCTTCTTCTTCCTTCTTCTCCTCCTCCACCTCTTCTTCTTCTTCCTCC
>JAQHUG010000060.1:711781-767720 GCA_028555095.1 Dicrostonyx torquatus
TTTTCTTTTTTGTTTTTTGAGACAGAGTTTCTCTGTAGCTTTGGAGCCTGTGCTGGAACTAGCTCTTGTAGACCAGGCTGGTCTCGAACTCACAGAGATCCACCTGCCTCTGCCTCCCGAGTGCTGAGATTAAAGGCGTGCGCCAGCACCGCCCGGCAAGTTTCTCAATCTTGACTCTGTTATCAAACCATTTCTTTAAGGATATAATATAAAGATCAAAACTAAGCACCATGATCACAAAAATGTATGCACAAAGTACCTCATTTAACGCTTGCAGAATTCCATCCATAGTAGAAACAAAAATGTTATTAAATTCCTGGATAGTAATATTGTCTGCAATTATCTTGGGGTTTGTTTACAATTTTTAAATTTATTTATTGATTAAATCAACTTACCTCCATTATAATTTTCATAAAATTGCTATATGTGTAATAATCTTTATTGGCCAGCAGGTGTCACAGTTGTAGCAGTAAGGCAGGTCCTAGATCAGTACCTGAATCACCTGGGACTTACAATTACTAACAAATTTAGTTAATTACTTAAGAGACGCAATCCTTTATGAGGAGAAGGTTTAAATTGGGCAGAATATCAAGGAACCCAGAGCTTGCAGGCAGTTGAGAGTCACGAGGTTACTGGATGGAGCTTCCGCCAGGCATTACGGATACAAACTAGGAACACAAGCCAGAGCAGCCACTGACTCTGGAGACAGAGCTAGGCCAGATTAGAAGAGGCCTGACAAAAGCCAGAAAAAAAAAAAAAAAACGTGGAGGAATTTAGGCAGAAAGCTGCTTAGTAGGTGTTAAGAAAAAATCTTAAGAAGGGCAGCTCCGCTGGCGCAAATTTCTTCCAATTAGGTCAAATCAAACCAAATCAAAATGCCCATCGTTTTATTAAGTACAGCACTCTCGGATGGCCGAGCCCATGGCAGGGAGACAGGAGAGCGCGGAGCACATGCAAACCCGGAACCACATGTTTCTCCTCTGGGAGCCCACTTAAATGCCCTGTGGGAGCGGTCTTAACCTGGAGTCCAGACTAGTGCAACTCCCAGGCCAGGGGGGCTGGGATGGATGCCAAGGGCTGGGAGCTATGCTCCAGACTTAACAGTAGGTTGAACCAAGCCATGCAGGAATCCCAGCAGGAAATTGCCGAGTCGAGTCGCTTCATGGCTAAGCCAGCCAAACGGTGCACAGCTGCAAGCCAGAGGAGTAGTTCAACTGCAGAGGGGTAGTTCAGCTCTGTGTGGTGGGAGGCCACAGACATTCTGGGCAGGGCCCAGTAATGGTGTAGACTCTGGTCATGTGGGTGCCAAACAGTTGCAATATAAAAGTTGCACACTATCCCAGAACGGCATATAACAAAGGTTTATTTATTAGGTGCTAAACACACAGAGTAGTGATCTGCAGTCATCTGCATGTGTGGGGAACTGGAACCGAATTCAGCAGCCAAGGGACCCATGCATGCTTTTATGTCTGGATTTATGGTACAAGAAACCATGCCCAAGTAGACCAGTATTTTAAAGGCTATTGGCTGAAGGAGTTCCCACAGCATCCAGTGTTTCATAGGGCCCTCAACTACCACTCCAGCACCATGTCTACCTGTGTCTACCTGCACATCACACTTTAGCGGTTAAGTGTAGCATGAATAATAAAATACCGGAAACAGATATTGGGGTTCAAGATGAAGATCAGAAAAGCAAAGCAGCCAACCACTAGAGAGACCTTGTACCTCTACCAAATCTTCAGACCAAAAGGCCAAGATCCTGTCTCCACGAATCCTCAGACTCCACACTCCAGTGATTTCCTGTCTCTTCTCTCTTCTCATTTATATTCTCTCTCTCTCTCTCTTTCTCTCTCTCTCTCTCTCTCTCTCTCTCTCTCTCTCTCTCTCTCTCTCTCTCTCTCTCTCTCTCTCTCTCTCTCTCTCTCTCTCTCTCTCTCTCTCTCTCTCTCTCTCTCTCTCTCTCTCTCTGCCCAGCCATATCACATATCACTCCTGTCTCCACCTCCCTAGTGCTGGGTTTAAAAATGTATGATTCCCAAGTACTGGAATTAAAGGCATGAACAACCACCACCTGGATCTGTTTCTGGATTGATCTTGTGTAGCCCAGCATAGCCTTGATCTCACAGAGATCTATCTGTGTCTGTCTTCTGAGTCCTGGGATTAAAGGTGTGTGCACCACTTCCTGGCCTCTAGTAGCTTAGTTTTGCATTCTGATCTTAAGGCAAGCTTTGTTTATTAAAATACAAGTAAAATATCACTAAATTTCCCCTTTTTGTCTAAAATTTCACAAGAAGACTATAACTAATATAAGAAAAACTATGTACAATAACTATAGTAACTATTTACAATATACACAGGCAATAAGTACATCAACAGTGTAATTCAGGAAATTGCTTACGTAAGATTTCCAATGGCTGCCATACAAAGTATTTACACAGGGTGGGGATATTTAACATTTTCTGTGTAATAATCCCCCACTGACATCTCTTGACAGGCTGAGAATTATTATAAGTAGGCACTCTGAAGGTAAATTTTTCTCTTTTTCTTGTAAAGGTATAGTGAACAATCTTTTAAATCAATTACTATAAGAGGCCACCCTTTATGCAATAAAGGAGGCCCAGGCCCATTGACTGAATCACCTTATGAACAACTCTTAGATCTGTTACCATTCATTTTCCTGATTTCTCTTTGACAACAAAAACAGGAGAGTTCCAAGGACTGGTTGATTCTTCAATATTGAAATTACCTGGCGCAAGTGAGAAGAAAACACAGAACACACAACAAATCTGCCTAGGAGTTTATTAGAGGGGGCATGTACAGGCCAGGGAAGTCAGTGTGCAGAGGGGGGGGGCGTCCAGCTTTTAAAAGCCACGTAGCGCATGCGCACAGGGATTTGACATGACTGCGTCATATGCAGATGATGGGGCTCACGCATGCATGCAAGGGCTTAGCTGAGTCATATGTGGGTGATGCAACCATGCATGCAAGTGGGTCACGTGGGGGTCCCCGGGGTCATTAAGCACTTCTGCCTGAGGGCTTGTCTGCAGCTGCATGGCCCTAGAACCCAGAAGTGTCAGCCTTATTGTGGCTGAAATCATAACAAATATGCTGACCATCTAGTGCTCCTGAACCAACTGTTCTAAAGCCTGTAGTTTCTCTATTGTTAAAGGCCATTGTCTATCAACCATTTTAAAGGTAGGGCTGGCTGTTGGTGCCTTTGAAATATCAGCAGGTGCTATACCCTGTTCTTGTACAACCAGAATGATTGGTGAATGCTCTTTATAAAATCTTCTAGTATTTTTCCCAGAAACATATGTTAATTTATGGTTTGTTTCTAAGGTTGAGGAAATGGTAATCTAAGTATTCCATTGATGTAACAAATCATGTCCCCACAAATTCACTGTTATGTTAGCCACATACGGCTTTAATATTCCTCTCTGTCCTTCTGGCCCTACACATTCCACCCACCTCATACTCTTCTTTACCTGAGATAAGGTTCCAATGTCTAAAAACTGAGCATTTACATCCTAAAGAGGCCAATTTGGATGCCAAGATTCTGATGAAATTATTGTTACATTCAAACTTCTGTCTACCAGAACTTCAAACAATGTAATTTATTCATATTTTTAATTTTGTTCTTTGTTCATTTATAAAAATTTGCCAAAATACTCGGTTTATGTTTATTCCTGAGTTTTTGCTCTCTCTTTTATAGCTGTTCTATCATCCAGAGCAGTATGGTTACAATTAGCAAACAAGCATTAGGTTCTTTTTTTTTTTTTGGTTTTTGGTTTTTTGAGGAGATAGGGTTTCTCTGTAGCTTTGGAGCCTGTCCTGGAATTAACTCTTGTATTGTAGACCAGGCTGGCCTCGAACTCACAAAGATCCGCCTGTCTCTGCCTCCCGAGTGCTGGGATTAAAGGCTGCGCCACCACTGCCTGGTTTAAACATTAGGTTCTTTAATTGTTCAGGGAAGGAGTTTCCTCTACGATGACAGGAAATGACTGAACTAGATTTGGCATAGGGGCCTGTGAGAGGCCCCTCAGGAAGTTTCCGATGACAAAGGATTACCTTGAATATCCCTTTTTAACCTATATTCATTAGTCCAATGCCTGCCTTTGCCACACCATCTGCATAATTCAGAAGGGAGGGGTATTCTGAATGGATTATACTTAGAAAAATCATTGTTTCTAGGAATGCCCTGTTTACAATGCCTTTTAAAATGACCTTGATTACCACAGTGGAAACACTTGATATTTCCATTTTTCTTCAAACCTCTGGAAATCACCTCTCCTACCCAAGTGTCATCATAATCATGTGATTCAATACTAATTGTATCTCAGATCTATTCCTCAAAAGGTGCTGACCTTGTCTTTAATGGCCTTATCATCCTTTAACATTGAGAATTAAGATTTTCAAAAGCAAGAGATTCAATTATTGTTTGTCTCACTTCTAAATTTGGTATTATTCTTTTATTGCTGATGTCAATCTTTGTAAGAAATCCATGAAGGTTTCTTTTGAGACCTGTATGACTTTAGCAAATGATTCAAACTTCTTTCCTACTTCTTCAGTTCTGTCCCAAGCATTCAATGCTGCTGCATGGCATAAATCCAGGATGTGATCAACATATAGAGATTGCCTTTGTACAGTAACATAATCTCCTTCTCCAAGAAGTTGATCTTGAGAGGTTTCCATACTTCTACCTTTACTCTATTGTTCAATTGTCTTAGCCTCTTCTTTTAACCAGGTCTTCCATTGTAATTGTGGACCAGGCTCCAAGAGTTCTGTAATCATATCTCTCCTGTCTTTAGGGATAATTCTATTACAAACTGACCATGAGTTTAACATTTGAATCACAAAAGGTCAATGCAGGCCATGTGAGACTATTGCTTCCTTGGATCTCCTTCAATCTAACATTGGCACAGAAGTCCATTCAGCTCTTACAGAGCCTCTGCCATTTGGCAATTCTTGTAAGGTTACTGGATATATTAAGGTTGGTTGCTTGAAAACATTAGGCTGTTCCTCTCTATTATAATGCAATACTGAAATTGGTCTCCATTAAATTCTTTTGTCTGGGTTTGAATATCTCCATGATCTGTTTTATTAAGTTTTTCTAAAACTTGTATCTTAGTACTCATATTAACCAACGTTTTTAGTGATAAAAATGAAGCTGATGTTTACAATTGACATTACATAAATCTCATCTAAATTAGTTATCCTCTCATTTAATTGCTTCATTTTCAAACTGTCTAGCATATTATACAGAGACCCAAATTCTTCCAATGTAATGGTTTTCCCCATTTTTTAAATGTGGGGAAAACTATCTCTTTTAACTAATTCCTCCCTTTAAGAATTCGCAATTGTCTTACCAAATCTGCCACCAATGTTGATGAGATGCGAGTATTATTGCTGCTGCTTAGAACAGTAAAAACCTTACCGGACCAAGGCAGCAGCCTGAGAAGGGGATTCAGGAAGAGTCTGCCAGGAGAGAAGAAATAAAAATCTAGCCAGTAGGGCAGTGACTCCAGCTATGTGTAGCTCTGTCCTATTCCCATGGCTGTAAAGTTACAGGCAAATGGCATTTTCATGAAGTTGTACTCCAAACATTGGGCAACAGATGTAGCATGAATAATAAAACCCAGAGACATATATTGGGGTTCAACCTGAAGATCAGAATAGCAAAGAAGCCAGCCATTAGAGAGACCTTGTACCTCTACCAAATCTTTAGACCAAAAGGCCAAGATCTTGTCTCCCCGAATCCTCAGATTCCACACTCCAGTGAGTTGCTGTCTGCTGTGGAAAAATTAAAAATGCTACAGGATGCCCGGTGGCAGTAGGCAGCAGAAACGCTGTAGGTCCCCAAGCAGTGGTAGCAGGCCCTGAGAGCAGCCAGTCCCAGGCAGAGATGGCTGCCAGTCTCTTGAGCGGTGGCTGGTCCCAGGCAGGGAGACACGTGGTGGGCAGGCAGGAGCCAGAGACATGGATAGGCAAGCCATGCAGAGTAAAGTTGAACATTTATTAGGGTTGGGGGGGGGAAGAAGAGAAGAGAGAGAGAGAGAGAAGTGGGGGAAGGGGAGAAGTGGGGAGAGAGGCAGAAGCTGCCTCTCTGAGAGGAAGACGGAAAAGACAGAGCTTTCAGGCCGGAAGCTGAAGATCAGCCTGCCTCAGCAGATGGGGGAGGGAGTGGGCATGGCTTGTCTCTTAAAGGGACAGAAATTATTACACTGTCTCTTCCCATTTATGTGGGATTAAAGGTGTGAGGTGCCACCACCACCTGGATCTATTTCTGGATTGATTTTTATGTAGCCCAGGGTAGCCCTGAACTCACAGAAAACTATTTGCCTCTGTCTTCCAAGTCCCACTCTCTGGCCTCTGGTGACTTAGCTTTGCATTCTGATCTTCAGGCATGCTTTATTCATTAAAATACAATATCACTATAGTTAGGTATAAAGTAAGGAACTTGGAATGGATGGGATCACCATAGGAAGGGGAAATAGGATAGTTATGGATAGATGGAATAGGGACTGGAATAGGAAGATAAAACAGGGATGGGAGCAAAAAAGGGTATGAGGGAAGGGATATGGGGAAAGAGTTAAAACTAAGGGCCATTTGAGGGGTAGTATGGAAACTAATAAACCTAATACAGCAGAAGCTTCCTAAAATATATACATACATGAAGGTGAAATTGTCAAACAATTGGGGAGGCAGAGCCCCAACTAGATTATCTCTTTCACCAAATGAAGCCTCCACTTCTGGGATTGAGTTACATCTAATTGAGTTTTTGATCAAAGGGACCCCAAGGGAAACTTAAAAAAAAAATCTGTGTTATAGGCAATGCTACTGGTTGTTCTCTACAAGCTGATGGTAAGGTCCTATACAACTCACTGAACATGGAAAAGTTGAAGTTACAATTACAGATTCCAGGGCCGCCTTCTGGGCTCCTCAGGCATCTGCATGAATGTAGTGCACATACATGCAGACAGATAAACACACACACAAATACAACCATTTTTTTGAAGTAAAGCTTCTGTGTTCTACATTAATGTATTCCTTCTTAACGTCCCAACTAAAGATTACTTTTATTTACTAGCCAAGGGAAAAATGCTAGCTGGGCATGATGATGCACATCCACACTCCCAGCACTGATGAGGCTAAATGAAAATTGTTCAAGGACTGGCTGGAATACACAGTGATGTCCTATCTCACCCTCCAAAAATGCTAATGACCATCAACTATCTAGTTCAAAAATCAGTCTGGGTCTGCATTATTTTTCTTAATATGATGAACTCAAGTTCCAGCTATTTTCCTAAAATTACATTTCATTATTTATAACTGAAAAAAAACTCCCATTGTGTACATACACTACATTTTCTTTACCCATTCATCCATAGATGGGGGGAAAGGCTGGTTTCTTATCTTGACTATTATGAACAATGAAGCAGTAAAACAGATACGTATGTATGTTTGTGGGTCAAAGACAGAGAGCCCTTCTAGTACATTAATCCAGGAATGATACCACTGGATTTCATAGTAGTTCTATTTTCAGTCATTTAAGAAATTTTCACATTGATGTTGGCTGCTCCATTTTACACTCCCATAAATAATATGTAAGGGCTCTCTTTCTTTATACCCTTGGCAACATTTGTCATGTTTTCTTGATGATGGCCATTCTAAGATTGAACCTCAATGTAGTTTCCAGTTGCATTTCCTTGATTGCTTAGTATGTTGAACTTTACATGTGTGCTGATCATTTGCATTTTACTTGAGAATTACCCACTGCCCGTTTGAAAAGGATATTCTGTACAGTTGGCAAAGATGTGCTCCTATTCTGTCTCTTCACTCTGTTTGTTTACTTTTCTGCCCAGAAGCTCTTTAATGTTATGAATTCCCACCTGTCAACTGTTGGCATTATTTCTTGCTTTATTTAAGGGCCTTTTCTAAAATCATTGTATGTCTGTATCTTGAATTGTTGTACATTCCCCTATCAATTTCTGCTTCATGTCTTTAGCTAAAACCTTTAATCCATATGAATTAGATTATTGTTCATGGTAAATATGGATCTAGTCTTAGTGGCATTTCATTTGTATTTTAATAAACAAAGCTTGCCTAACTGCCTTTCCTTCTTGTCTTATTGTTCTAGCTAAGACACTCAATTACTATATTGAGTAAAAAATGGATCAAGTGGGAACCCTTGTCTCATTCCAGATTTTAAATGAAAGTTATTCCCAACTGAATATATTATTGGCTATAATTTTGCCAGTCTTTTCCATGTCGAGATATATCCTATTCTTATAGCCATACAGTCCTTAAAACATGAATGCAATTATTAAGAACCAGAAAGTTCTTCTTAAACACCGACGATTTCAAGGAAAAAAAAATCAGGTATTTTCTCAGAGCTACAAATCACTTTAATGAAGATTATTTTCTTTTGAAATATTTTGTGTCAGGTATGTTATAGGTAATCAACAGTCAAAGCACAAACCGCACTCCCATAAAATTAACTGTTCTGCTCATCTTCTGCAAATAATAATTACACAAAATGGACACCAAAATGTATATTCTTTTGCCAATACTAAGAGGCTTATCATTTCTTAACCCTCTTTTTAAAAGGTGTATTCTTTTTCAACTCTGAAAATTTTTATTTGTGTAGATATAGCCATCAAAACATTGAGAAATGGATAGTATCAGGCATGTTTTCATCTCACACCGTGTTCCACGTGCAGAAATAATATAATGATATTTGACAATGTAGCCCATAAAAAAAATTAAGGGCCAAAAGATTATTAACTTTTCTAAGTTATGCTAAATAAGTAACAATATACACAATGATATAGTCATTTGAGAAAACTATTGTTTATTTAGAAAAATGGTTACACTGGTAGAATTCAGCAGGTAAAAAATTCTCTTAAAAACGTCACTGTGAAACTTTTCCAGATGTAAGTTTAGCAATACAAAGCTCCGGTAGCTGTAAAATTAAAACACAATTAAATTTTTTTATTCCCTTCTCCCCCGACCCCCGATATATCCTAATTACAAGAAAAAATGGCAAGGAACAAGTGAGCGCTGGCATATTTTTCTTTGTAGAACAGGTTTTAATGTTGTACACATACTATATAAAACGATTCTTAGGCGTTGCATAAGACAGTGCTCCACTTTTATTTTTAGTGATTAATATTAAAAAAGGCCAAATAAATTAAAACTGAGTTCTAAAATGAGGTAAATTCAAAATCATTCAATAACTGTTTATTTTCAGTTTCAAACATTAAAAAGGAAGCATTTCAAATGGGGAGGAGGGACCGAAACCCAGGCAATATTTAATCAAAAGTGAAATTCTGTACACACTTATTTGCTTATTGGGAAGTATATGCAGCACATTGTGCTAAAATATGGAATAATTATCACTTTCAGCCAGTACTGAAAATAAACATGTAGAAACTAAGCAACAAGTTAAAGTACAATAACATACAACACAACAATTTTAGGTTTTCTGCATGGAGCAATAAAGCAGATAACTGAAAATGGGCCCATTTCATTCACAATTCTCAGAAATCTACTCAGGAAAATAAAATTCTGGTCACAGCTGTATGAGTTCATTTCATTCTTTCGATCTGAAAGAAACAAATTAGTTACATTGCTAGACAAGAAGGAGAGGCTGAGGAGGAAAGTGAGGAGGAATGCCAAAGCAGGGAAGAAGGGGACAGAGAGAAAGGAGAGTGATAAAGGGGAAAGAGGAAAAAACAGTCAGGAAGAAACCTTAGAATTCTGTCAATACCAAAGGCTTGGAAGAAGTTCCCAGAAAATGATGAAATAGTTCTGTGTCTTTGTCCATTCTTAGAAATCATTAAGACACTATGAATTTTAAGAAACACTGTACATTTTCGTGTGTGAGAGAGTGGAAGATTTGTGGGATAGAGAGAAAAAATTTAAAGAGTAACAGGTACAACACTCCACAGGCGCAAGGAATAAGGTATGAAAAACAAACACAACACAGAGCAAAGGAAAGGAACCTATTTTACATGATTAGCCAAAAGAAATAGAAAAATGACATCGATTTTTTTCACAAGGACACAATTTTAATAGTGAATTATATTAAGATGCAATGTCTGCTAAATTATAAAAATTGCTTTAAAAATATATTGACTCAATTATACTCATTTCCTTTCCTTTATGTAGACATTTTTCAAATACTGCATAATGAAATAAATTCAAAACATGATCATTACAGCATGTGGCAAATAATTTCATATCTGCCATTGTTCTCAAACTTTAAATTAATGCTTAATGCATTAAACTTTATTAATGAAAATACTACATTCACACAGTTTCTAAAATCATAGCTAGAAGGGGCCTTAGAAAATAATCACACTTGCATGAAACGCTGACAAATAATTTATACATCATTTCTACACAGCATTCTGTGCATACCATGTATAATCTTGACAAAATCAATTATAATTTTGGATACAATGATGTTGAACTTATAATTTTAATACTTAAAAAAATAACTGTTCCTGTCCATCAATTGATAAATGGGTAAACAAATCATGATACACATTCACTCTATGGAACATTTAGCCATATAAAGGAATGGATTATTGACATATGCTACACCATGGATAAATCTTGATAACATGATGGTAGATGAAAGAACCCTGGCCCCAAAGGACATGATATTGCACGATTCCATTTATATGAAATGTCCCAAACCAGGCAAATTCATAGACAAGAAAATGTGTCAGTAGCTTCCAGTGGCTGGAGTAAAAGGAGAGTTAAAAGTGACTGCTGACCTGCACGGGGCTTCTTTTGCAGGTCAGAGAAATGTTCTGAGTTTAGACTATGGTGATGACTGTACCACACAGTAAATATACTAAAGACCACTGAATCGTCCACTTTCAAATGGTGACTGCATCTCCGGTTTTTAGATTGAAAATAAATAATGAACCAATAAAGAACATCATGATATTCACATGATGGTCCTTGATCATAATGATGTCTATGTAATGTTCAAAAAAAAATTCATGGTATCCATATGATCACAATCAGAGTAAGAAATGGGGTCTCAGTCATGATGATGTCACAGGAGAATTCCTTAAGGACAAGGAAACTTTTGATGATATATTTAAGGGTACATTAAAGGATAAAAATGTTGTTGCTGTTAAAGCATATAAAGATCTTGCCCAGGAATTGGAATTAATTTTTTTACAAGAAGCCAAAAACCTCCAAACAACATAATCATCCCAATGTTTTCACACTTATAGAGTTCACACACAAAGGCAACCTATCTACATCATTAAGGAATTGGTTCCAGGAGGCAATTTCCTCTCCTTTCTGAGAAAGAAGGGTGAACTAAAAGTCAGTTAGTGAATTTTTCATTAGATGCTGCTTCTGGATGGCATATCTCAAGTAAAAATTGTATGCACAGGGACCTTGCTCCAGAAATTGCCTGCAGGTGAAAATATGTTCTGAAAATCAGTGACTTTGGAATGTCTCGTCAAAAGGATGGTGGTGTCTATGCATCTTCTGACTTAAAGCAGATTCCCATAAAATGGACAGCACCAGAAGCTCTTAATTATGGGAGATATTATTCTGAGAGTGACTCATGGAGCTTTGGCATCCTCCTTGGGGAGACGTTCAGCTTAGGGGTCTGTCCACACCCTGGAATGACAAATCAGCAAGTGCAAGGAAGATACTGTATGTAATCACAACATCTCAACAGTGTCCACAGAGGCTTATTCAATAGCGACAAAGTTTGGGGGTGACAACTTGAAATCCACTTCCAGGCTCAATGAACTTCAGGAAGAGCTAGCTGCTATCAAGCATACCTACAACCCTAGCACTTGAGAACATGAGAGGAAGATCACCATGGGTTAGATGCCAGCCTGAGGTATATGGAATTCCAGGCCAGCCTGAGCTACAAAATTGAATCCCTGTCTCAAAGATCCCAAAACAACACGAAGACACCATGATGGAACGGCACCAAACTTGGACTTCAGAAATCTGTCCTCCGTGCATTTACAATTTTATTCTCATTAACACTTAGCTGATGTCAATCATCTGCAATGTTCTATTAAGTTTATTTCTAAACAATGCTATAAATATATGTCACTTTAACAATTATAAATAAGCAAGATTAGTTTATAAACCTAAAGGGTCACTGATGCCTATCTTTTTCACAGTTATTTTGTTGATATTTCTCAAAATCATTTTCTATTTTGACTGTTCTAGGCTGGCTGACAAAATCATCACCCACGCCTGTTATGTACACCATACACGGGTACATTAATTGATGACTGGCTATTACCCATCACTTTTTCTGGCCATGTCATTCATTATCAACACTGGTCAGGATATTTATATTATCGATATAATTTCTTAATTATATGGGGTATTTACATCTAAATCTAGAGTTATCTATTCAAGTCTTTATAGATCTATCAATCTATTTAGCTGGCAGAAGATTTTGAACAAAGTGGATATTCTGGTCATGGCTAAATTAAAGTCCATATTTAACTTTCTAGGGTTCCCAATACTTTGATGCTCAAATTTGACAGGATGAAACTCTAAGTTAATAATATTATTGACAATATGTGTTTAACAGTACAAACTGGAGAGTAATATAAACCATGTTCTTTAGTAAACCATATACCAACATTAATTAATTCAATGTAGATCTAGTGTTAGAAGACCATGAGTATTGTATATTGTAAAAAGAATTAGAGAATAAAAATTCATGTTCATAACTAAAAACAAATCATTTTATACTGCAGGCTCAGTTCAATCCTGTCCTCCATCATACACATGTACTCTTTCAGAGCTATAAACTGTACTTACTACCATATAGGACACAATCAAACCAAAAGTGATCTTCCATTCTGCTGAGCGCAGAATATATATACAAACACCACTTTATATTGGTAATTAACATAATGTACTCAATTCTTTTTATCTGATTCAGAGTTCACACATTTCATAAAATAGACTTTTTGATGATAATGAAAATTTAAGAGAAATTATAAAATACAAGCCTGCCCAAATAATAGTTAACTCAAAGGAGGCAGCACCACAGCAATGTGTTGCCTGGATTTACTATCATTTGAAGTTATCATGATTTTCCCCTTCAGTGCTTATCCTTCTTCTTGTCCAAAACTGAATCACATATAAGGAAAAAGTTGACATTTAGAATATCAAAGGAACATTCACAAAGAAAAAGTCATGAGGGAAAAGACATGGGGACAGGCATTCTAATCTAGCATTACACCTACAAGTGCCCTTAGGAACTTTCACAGCAAACACAGATCCTGGAATGTTCTGTGTAGATAAAATGTAACACCAACTTAAACTTGAGAAACTTTCAAACTGAAACCTAATTGTACACAGGGTTGCCTATCAGAATAAAATGTACAGAGAGGATAGTCACACACATGGACAAATGTGGCAGGAGAACCCTTTATCTGAATGCCAAGATATTTAAAATATGAAACAAAATAGCACCTTAAAGAGTATGTGTCTACCTGAGGAGAAAAAGCAAGGAAGTACAAAATTCTTTCTGGCTTCAATAACTTAGTACTTTTGAGTATTGGTTCACAAAACCCACAACTAGTATTTTCTTTTAAAAAAAAAAGATTTATTTATTTATTTATTTATTTATTATATATACACAACATTCTGCCTCTATGTATGTGTGCACACCAGAGGAGAGCACCAGATCTCATTACACATGGTTGTGAGCCACCATGTGGTTGCTGGGAATTAAACTCAGGACCTCTGAAAGAACAGCCAGTGCTCTTAACCACTGAGCCATGTCTCCAGCCCCCCCCCACAACTAGTATTTTCAAAATTATAAATTAAATGAGAAAATATCTATCTATTGGATACATATCTATTGGAGATATCTGTCACTCCAATCTCCTTAACAAAAGTTTTGTACATATTAAATGATTGTTATATATAAACTCAAACAAAAATAAAAGCCAAATTTGTTCTCAAGAAATAGCCTCAAAGATATAAAACAGTCATTAGTATGTTTTTACTTCTTGGTGCGGGAGATGTGTCTGTATTCTGTCAATCATGTTTTAAATAAACGCTGATTGGCCAGGCAGGAAGTATAGGCGGGAAAACCAGACAGGAAGTAGATGTGGAGCAAGGAGAACAGGAGAAATTGGGAAGCAGGAAGCTTCCCTGGCATTCCTGCACAGATCTCCAACAAGGCAACATGTAGCAGCCCAGCTGAGAGAAGGTACTGGCTATGTGGCTGACAATGGGTTAATATAACTTATGGGAGCTAGTAAGAAGCCTGAGATAATGGGCCAATCAGTTAATAACCTAATGTAGACTCTGTGTTATTTTCTTTGGGGCTTGCTGGCTGTGGGGTACTGGGTAGGACAGTAACCCCAACGAGCCAGCCCTCATCTTACAACTTCTATCAAACAGTATACATAATTAAACTTGTTTGATAGCAGGACAAAGTCTTTTTTCTTCCAATAGTGTTCTTCACCAATGTTTTCATTGATTAAATCATTCCACATTGTGGTTACTACTACTACTATACACAGATTTCCAGGTACAGCTAACAGACTGCACAAATATCACAGACGAAAATAATTGGTTATTTGATTAAAAAAATGGGTAAAGTCACAATCTAGGCATGTGGATTATGTTGCATACTTATACATATGTGGGAACCAGTAATGACTAGATCCTAAGAAATAAACTCCATCAAATACTCTATTTCTTCATAAGGATTACTACCACATTTAGACTATGCCTTGGAATGACAATGTGTTTTTAAAGTTAGAAACTTTTGAGATCTTAAAAGACTAGTTTTCCAAGTACAGACTATAAGGAGGGGAGGCTAGAACAGAAATTAAAATTAATTGTCCACAGGGGCTAAGGATATGATGTAAACAACCTGAACCATGTAGGGATTGCTGGAGTGAACAGCCTGCCTTTCCCTCTCCCAATTCACCTTCCCCACAAAAGCCTTGTTCTAGGGCGGAAGCATGTAGGTCGAAGCTTGATTGCTGCTATGCAGAAATCAGGACACAATGTCAAATATTTCAATTCCTCAAAAGAAACTGAAACTCTGATTGGAGAACTTTTCTGAATTGTTTAAAGGCTATTAAAATCTAGTGTTTCAGCAGAATGGCACAGCACTAACGAGGTTGAACTGGGAGATTGCTATTGAAATTAATAGCAACCTGGGCAACACAGTGAGTTCCAGACTAGCTTGGAATACAGAGTAAGAGCCTACGTCAAACCAAGCAACAAATAAATATAACAATGTCTTCTAAATATAAACCTCATGTGAGACTAAGACCTCACCTAACAAGCCAAATTTTGTTCAAGGACTAGAAACTTGCAGAATCAGACTTGGAGGAAGAAAGAATGGGTTACATGTAAGGCTAGAAGAAAAAAAAAATGGTTTTACTGGAATGGAAGGTTAAAAGTACTTAAAGTATGAATAGAATAGGATTTGAGTTGTGAGCCACATGGTGTAAGAAGTTCTTTTGTATGTGTGTTGCTTTTATTGGTTAATGAATAAAGAAGCTGCTTTGGCCTGTGATAGGGCAGACTAGAGCTAGGTGGGGAAAACTAAACTGAATGCTGGGAGAAAGGAGGAGGAGTGAAAAAAAACCATGGAGCCACTGCCCCAGCTTGCCAGTAAATCAGTCACATGGTGATACACAGATTAATAGAAATGAGATGTGGGAGTCCCCTCTATGTGCTATGATTACCATTAATGAATAAAGAAAACTGCCTTGGCCTGTTGATAGGGCAGAGCTTAGGTAGGCAGGGAAGACAAAACTGAATGCTGGGAGGTAGGCAGGGTAAAGTCAGGAAGAAGCCATGGAGCCGCAGGAGACAGACGCTAGAAATTTTACCCGGTAAGCCACTGCTATGTGGTGATACAGAGATTAATAGAAATGGGTTAAATTAAGATGTAAGAATTATCCAATAAGAAACTAGAGCTAATGGGCCAAGTAGTGATTTAATTAATATATCTGCGTGATTATTTTGGGGCAGGGCAGCCAGGAACCAAAGAAGCAGCCCCCCTGCAACACAAATGAGTTAACCAAAGATGTAAGAGCTAGTTAGCAATATGCTTAAGTGATTGGCCAAGCAGTAATTTAAATAATACAGTTTCTGTGTGATTATTTCAGGAGTCTAGGCAGCCAGGAAACGAACAAGCAGCTTCTCCCAACAGCCACATATACCAAGTAGCAATTCAGAAGTCATAGGATAGTTGTTAGATAGTGATTTAATGGGCAGGAGTTTTTGGTTTGTTTGTTTACCGCACTTTGGGGTTGGGGATTGAACTTAGGACCTTGCTAGAAAAACAGTTTACCGCTGGGCTACATCCTGAGCTTTAGGCAAGGATTTTTAAGTAAAACAAAATGTTAAGACAAAAGCAACTAGTGATATTCAAGACAATAAATCAAGGAAAGGTAGAATTTAGAGAATATTTTGCAGGTAAAAAAAAACACAGAAGAATTTTGGAGCTAAAATAGGGGCCAAGACAAGAGACTTTGAAATGAACATAATCTAAATCATATATATATATATCTTGATTCCAATGTGATCACCAATGTGATCATTGTAATATGTCTGCACTTTGGATGACAGGTACAATAAAGTAGAGTAATTACTTGACTGTCTCCCCTGAAATAACTATTCTAAATACGAACAAGAAAATCTTAAATCAATGATAGGATAAAATAATGACAATGTGATATGTCAGCAGCTCTTCTTTCTGTAGATTAGGAAACAAGTTAGCAGGGGAGCAAAAAAAAGCAGATTTAGAATCGCCTTGCAGATAGACAACAGTACCATAGAAAATGAGATTCCTGATCCAAAAGAAAGAAAGAAAATAGCTTGCCCAATCACTGAACAAAGCCAAACACAGAGGCAGCCAGAAAATAACCAGAAGAAGAAAATCAATCACAGCCTCCCAAGAGTAAGAGTCTGCCCCAGAAGAAAGCATATGTGACAAAATTGTCAAGAAACTAAATATATCTCTAAATGGTTATCAGAAAAAAGATTTACTATAAGTCTATGAGTCAAACATTTAGTCCTGTCCAATCCTATAAACCCCACCTTTTGGTCCCAAGGGATATTTCATGGCATCATAGAAATCTGTATCAAAAGATTCATGTCTAAAAAGGCAAACTGAGGTTCTGAGAGAAAATAGATATATAGCGTCACAGTGAAAATTGTCAGTGACTATGGTTAATCCATTCCTAATTAAAACTTCATAGAAAGGCTTTTTGTTTCTTTAACAGAGATGCAGCATGTTAAATAAGAATTTCAAATCTAAAAAAAGGGACTGGAGAGACAGCTCGGTGGTTAAGAGCACTGGCTGCTCTTCAAGATGACCCAGGTTCAATTCCCAGCACCCACATGACAGTGCACAACTGTCTGAAACTCTAGTTCCAGGGGATCCGACACACTCATCTGGACATACATGCAGGCAAAACCACAAATGAACATGAAATAAAAATAATTTTTAAGAAAGGTTAATATTAGAATAAAAACAATATATGGCAATGTGTATAATATATACTGTATATAAACTATTATAAACAATATATATATTGTTTATATATATATATAATATATATATATTAGCTCCTCAGGGGAGACAGTAGGAAGGATGCCTAATCAAAAAGTAAGAAAAGACTATTAGCCAGGTGGGGTGAAATATATTTTTAATCCCAATGCTCGGGAGGCAGAGGCAGGTAAATTTCTGTGATTTCAAGGCCAGTCAGAGCCTTGAGGAGTAAGAGAAAAAATTACTAAATGCTAATTTTTTTATACTACTGCTTATCCTGCTCTACTATTTAGATAATAAGCAGGGAGAAACAGGGCAGAAAAAAAAAAACATACCTTTCCTTAGGCCATTTATCAGATAACCTCAAATTCCTGCATTGCAACTAAATTAATATGATAAAACCCACATCCTAAACGAAACTGCTATAGTGAATTGCCCTCCAGACATTTCTCACCCTTAAACAACCCTAAGTAAGGTTTGTTATATATCTGGAATATATCAAATGGAAGTAAAAAAAAAGAGCTATAAAAAGCAAAGTCAACTTCAGCTAAATCTGTCTGGAATCATTAATGGAGGACACAAATCATCCTGCATCAATAATCTTCAAACATCAAGAGTTAACCATTCAGATGCTGACTTTAAGTCCTCAACAAAAAATAAGCTGTTCATAAGGGTATGTATGAACAGTCTATCCATGATAGTAAGCATATAATTTTCATGTATCACAGAAAGCAAATGCATCACTTTGAAATCAAATTTGCCTATTTAAAATATAGCTAAAAGTCCAGAACTTAGTATCTAACTTTGCAAAACGTGGACAGTGGCAGAAAGAAAGGCACAAAAACTTAAAGGCCCAAAGAAGAGAAAACACTAAAGTCCTGCCTTTAAGTGTCAACTCCATTTTCTAACATCTCTGTGACCTGCTTCAATCTTTCAGAGTTCTGATTTCTTCACCTATAAAGTATAAATATCACCATTACGTATTAGGCTACTGGTGCTATAAAAACATAATTATCCAGAAAAGGTGGGACTATGTGGTGAAGAGAAAGACAGATGCTCTCAACTATATCTTGATTTTTTTTAAATGTGACTAATCAGCAAGCTTAAAGTGAAAACAAGCTTAAAGTTTAAAAATAACTACAAATTTTATATCTATACACAAAAGACTTTGTCATTATATTCAGGTAAAAAACTCAAGTAGCTGTATCCTGCAAAAATAAAGATTCTAATTCATTTACCATTTCCAGGCCTTGTTTAGGTGTTATCTCTAAATGAAAAAGAGGAGAGAGTATACTTACCTTGGTTGAAAGTGTTCATTATCTGTGCTTGTCAGAGGACTTATGAGTAGATGACAAATTAAGGGAAAACAACTTTGGGGCAAGGAAGAATAGTGTCCTACTTTTGCTTTAACCCCTTAGGCTTCTAAGTCTAATTGGCTCTCATTGGCCTACTAACTCAAATTCTAGGAACTCAACTTATGTGTCATGTCATTCTGCTGATGTGGTCACCATGCTCCACAGCCCAAGGGATTCACTATTCCTCTTTTATCGCATAGTAACAATATAAAGGTAACAAAAGTAACAAAAATACACAGAGCCTTATAAAACTTGTGCCATAAAATATCTCAGTTCATTACAAAATTATTTTTAAAAGTCAAGAAGATCAAATGTCTTGTTTTCAGATCATACATTGAAGGTTAAGTACAAATTTCACTTTAAAACTGCTAAGCTACTGTATATTTAGACCACATACAAAAAAAGTTTAATTCTAAATATGAACAGTATCAAACTTCTATTACAGTGAGTGAAATATAAAAATGAAAAGGATATTGTTTCTTCTCTTCCTTTCCTCCTGAACTATCCCGTTTCTCTTTCTTTTCTATCTTTTCTTTATCATGCCTGGATTCCTATAAGGAATTATGAAATTAGTTGGGGAAGGAAAAAAATAAAATACGTTTCTTAAAAACAGCTTGAAATTCCCTTCGTTCGTCCACCAGTCATATTTTTCTTCAAAAATTTGCTTAATATTGACATGAAAACCACATGCAACAAAAGAAAAAGGAGGAATACTGAACTCCAGAAAAAAGTCATACACTAAAAAGTGTGCCAGCTTATAGAACAGAAAATGGTATTTGCAAAAGATGTATTGCAGTCAAGTATCCAGAATATCAAAAGAACTCTTAAAAGTGAATGCCATAAAAGACAATTCATTTTGAAAACAGTGAAAGAACATGAAGAGATTTCTCCAAAGAAGATATAGAGATACATAACAAAGACAGATAGCTGATATCATTAGTCACTGAGCAAATGCAAATCAAAACCATAATGAATTACTACTAACATCCACTACGATGGCTATGATTAAACTAAAAATAAAAAGTAGCCAGTGTTGACAAGGATATGTAGAAATTGCATCCTGATATATTGCTAGTGGGACTGCAAACTATATAGCCACTGTGGAAAAGCTTGGCTGCGATTAAAAAAGCTAAACAAAATTATCATATATATATATATATATATGGTAATATAGATATAGATATATATCTCCAAGAACATTGAAGATAGTCAAATGAATTATTTCATATTAACACACAAATGGTCACAGCAACATTATTCATAATAGCCAAAAAGTGGCAGTATTCTAAAAATTCAACAGCTGGCTGGGTGTGGTAGCTTACACCTGTAATCTTAGCACTAGAGAGGCTAGGGCAGGAGAACTGCAAGTTTAAGGCTAGGCTGAGATATTAAGGACGCTCCAAGCCAGCTTGGGATACAAAGGGAAGTCCTGTATCAAAAATCCACCAACTAACAAATGTGGTATGTTCATATAATGAAACATTATTTAGTCATAAGAAGAGATTAAGTAATGGCAGATACTACAATATAGAAGAACAACTTCAAAATCATTCTTAAAAGGTGGACACAAAAGGCTATATTATTTTATACTTCTTACATGAAACATTAAAAATAGGTAACTTCACAGAGACAGAAAGCAGATTAGTGGTTGCCTAGGACTGGGGAAGGCAAAGTGGGGAATGAATGTATCATAAGCCCATGGGTCCCCTTTGGGATAATTAAAATGTTTTGGAACCACACAAACACCAAGTGTACAATATTGCAAATTAATTCACTGGTTTTCAACCTTCCTAATGCTGTGTGACCTTTTAATAATATAAGTCATGTTGTAGTGATTCCCCCAACTATAAAATTATTTTTGTTGCTACTTCATAACTAATTTTACTACTGTTATGAATCATAATGTAAACATTTTTGGAGATAGATATTTGCCAAATGGGCTACGACTCAGAGGTTGAGAACTTATGACTTTCATTATTCTATGTGAACCTTATGTCAATTGAAAAACACTGAAAAGAAACAGCCTTCTTTTTGAAAGTGTACAGAATTAAATTATCCACTGTTAACTTTTCTAAAACATTTAAAAAATATAAGTATACTACACATTTTTAACATTTACAGTAATGCTATGTAAACAGTTTACAAACAACTTAGTAGTGGCTTATCAATTATTCTATGGAGCATGATTGAGATCTGAGTATCAATCAGTATATAACAAAAATGTACTTTATACAACATAGGCATATCTCACAAATAAAGAGAAACTAAAAGAACTGTGTAGAAGAAAAAGTAAACATAAAGAACAGAAGTGAATAAAGTAAAATGGAGAGAAAAAGAACTTCAGAAGCATACTAATTCTAACTTCACAGTAATTTAGGACTGATAAATCTCCAATTTTGCAATCAGAGTACCTGCCTACTCCTGAGCCTTCTGCTCCCATTCCAAATAATTAGCAAATGATTATCTGGCAGGAATATACATACATCCACCAAGGCACAAAATTTATAAGAGTGAGTATTTTCCTCCCAAGGCCCTAAGAGCCACATGCAATTAATGGCTGCTTTGAGAGAGCGAGATACTCAGTCTTCTCAAAGGACAAGGCCTCTGAAATGTTATCCAATCACAAGTAGACAGCCTAAACACATATGCATTATGAGCAGCATTAAAAGGACTCAGTTTTATTTATAGATACATATATAGGTGTAACAATAATAATTAAAGAAGAGGTAATGAAGTTTTGAGGGTGTTTAGGAAAGACACAGGAATACTGGAAGAAATGATATAAATACAGTATTCATATATGACATTCTCAAAAAAGTAATAAAATACATGTTTCCAAAAACTATACAGTTCTTTTGTGTTCCTAATTTACCTTTTTGCCACCAGAGGAGATTTTATCCATCTTCTCAGATTTAAACGAATCACTACTGCCTTTTTCTTTGCCTGAAGATTTTGACTTATTTTTCTCTTTGTCTTTCTCATTTGGATATTGAGATTCACATGGACTCTCACTTTTGTGTTTTGAAACCCCCACTAAAATTACAAAAGAGAATAATGAAAGGCTTTTCCAATTCACTCTGATGATTGCTCCCAAGGTATCAGTAAGTCTACCTACTTGTTCCATTTTCCTCTTTCCGCCTCTTTGTTATGTCCGGTGGCACTTCACGGTCATTGTTTGAGTGATCCTAGAACCAAGAATTGTGAACTACATTGATCAAGGGTTATGGTTTTTGATTTGCGCTGTTTTGTTTTGAAGTATTTTTATACAAGAGAGAAACCACTAACTAGCACTGGAAGATATTTGTAGTACCACATATTTGGTAAAATAGCATGAAGGAGATTGCTAAGTTGAAGTTCCTTATTAGTGTAGAAAATGCAAACACACTTTAGGGTGAATATACCAGTTAAAACTTGAAACAGTCTGCTACGGAATAAAGCAGCATTTTTAAAAGCAGAAAACACATTAATATACATGAAAAAGGCTTTCCAAGCTAATTTTTAAAAATTACAAACCCTTTTCCGCTCTTTCCTGTCCTTTTCATCTTTTTTCTCTCTTTCTCTGGATCTTTCCCTTGACTTGTCCAAATCTTTCTTGTCCATTTCTCTCTCCTTACTCTTGGACAGTGGTGGAGGAGTATGATTAATGTAGAGCTGTTAAAATTAAGGCAATATTACTAAAGATTATTAGTTTTCCAGTATTGACAGCCTTCGGTATCTTCGTTTATTAAATGAAAGATAATAGGTAATTATATATAGTCAGAAGTAGTTATCGGCCTATTTTATCAGAGCTAAAATAAAAGAATGTGCTGCATATACAAAGGTTTTATTCCTGGGCCCTATAAAGATTCCCATTTTTACTCAGATAACTCTTGCTTCAACTGACATTTCATAATAAATTCACAAGCCATCATTCTCCATGTCCCTCTAGTCTAAAAGTGTTGATATGTGAAAAACAGCAACTAGACTTTTCTGCTGTAAAAAAGATAAAACACAAATCCCTATGCAGTCATGAATATATGAAGGTCTAATCATCTAATAGTAAGGAGTCAATGACAAGGGGCTGCTGTGGGACATAGTTTGTACCCTGTCACTTGTATTTTAAATAAATGCTGATTGGCCAGCAGTAAGGCAGGAAGTATAGGTGGGGCAACCAGGCAGGAAGTAGAGGCGGGGCAATGAGAATTTTAGGAAGAGGGAAGTTTCAGTCTGCAGCCATCACCCAGACACAGAGCAAGCAAGATGTAACTGCCTTGCCAAAAAAGGTACCAAGCCACGTGGCTAACACAGACAAGAATTATGGGCTAATATAAGTTATAAGAGTTAATAAAAAAAGCCTGAGCTAATAGACAAGTTTATAATTAATGTAGACATCTGTGTATTTCTTTGGGACTGAACAACTGCAAGACCAGGAGGGACAGAAACTTCAGTCAATAGGGGGGCAAAAGGGTACAAATAAAACCTAGCCACTATTTTACTAGTAGGTCCATTCTGGCTAGGTATAAACCAGGCAGTGATTACCTCAAATATTGTTTATACATATAAAGACTGATGCATATCCTCTAAACTAAAAGCACTGCAGCTTTATCAAATAATCACAACAGTAAATTCTAACTTTACTGGTTCTAAATAGCTCAGGAAATCAAGTACTTGAAAGACTGAAAACTGATATAAAAAATATTCTTTGTGAAAAAGCCTATTGGTGATAAAATAGCCAAATATCAAGGTTATTCTAAGTCTAAATGAGAGAAAAATCCTACTTATGGGAGTTGGAAATATGGAAAACAACTATAAAAGAAAATATTTAGAAAGAAGTCTGAAAATAATCAAATCCCTAACTTTATGGCATTTATAATTGGGTACAAGTTGATGTTTCACTCTATATGTTCAAAGAATAATAAATAGAGCCCATAATGTAGCTACATAATTCTAGATACACCCTAAGAAGAAACGGAATAGTGACTGAAAGGTAAAATATTGTATAGTAATAAATCCTTTAATAATCAAAAAATGCAAGAAAAAGGACTATCAATTTAAAGGTTAAACACTTATTCTTTCAACACCACCAAACATTTTTAATTCAGTTGCCTGAGAAATATTATCAAAGCAACACAGAGTATATTCCTTTAAAAAATTATGTTTAAAAGTTGAGGAATGACTGAAAACAGTATTTAACAATAACAGGATTAAGAGAATAACCTATGATCATAAAAGAGACTATCTAAAAGACTCTCTTGCTTAATATGCTTTAAATGATACTTAAGATTTTTCTAATTGTAAAATCTATTCACATCTTTTCCTGCATTTAATATTATGTATGAAATACATGAGAAAAACTCAATAATATATTACTGAGACACTCAACAATTTCTTTAAGAAAGTGCTGCTTCATTTCCCCTACTACAAGAGTACCCTCATCTCCCCACCCAAACAACATTTTTATCTATGCCTAGTTGAATCTGTACTGTAAGGAATTGAGAAACTTCTCTGGAACTTCTGGTATTAATACTCAAATACTTCGCTGTTCACATAAAATGACAAAGAGTTAAATTTATAAACAATCAGAAATTCTAGGTTTAGAAATATATTAATTCATTTCCTCCTCTCTGCCTTTCTAATAAGCATGACCACAACACCTTTTTCTACAAAGCATAGTTTCTCACCACCTACTAAGTGGAATTCAAATGTCTTTGTTTAGGCATTTTAAGCACACTGCAAAATCTTCAAAAATATATCCTACCATACGCAATCTAATCTTCTATGTATGGCTATCAGTAGTCCCTAACTTTCATCTTTTTTACCTTTTAAGAACGAATAATTACATTTATCTTCAAATTCTTTGCTTTTCAAAGATAGCTTGAGAGCCATCAGTAACTAAACTATCTCTCAGCTCTGCAATTTACTTTCTAGTGGACTCTTTGTTTTATTCATCTGCCATTTTTGTAATGGGCTTTCCTTATGAATCTCAAGTGGTGACTTATTTCTGTACATAATCACTTCTAGTACAGAAGAAGAACTCGATGTCTTTTCCACTTTTTATGTTTCTTAGAGGCTAGTGCATATGATAAATGTTTAGTACATAGTTGTCAAATAAAGTTAAAGATGTGTTAGGACACTCTGGAGGTAATATCATAGGATTTTCTTCCTAGTTTGATTTTATTTCCTTGTATTGAGACCATTACTATCTAATAAAGGAATTCAGCCAACTTTCAAAATCAAGACCTGGTTAGACTAGAAGCATGCTCTTAGCACTCTCGTCACTATATGTAGCTTCTAGCATTGCAACACCAAAGCGCAACTGATCCACAGCAGAAATATGGGAGGTGGAAACTGGATTGGAAAGTGGGCCGACAAAACATATGGATTCTATTTTAGGTTAGTCACCTTTTAATCTCATTAAAATATTAAATTCATGCATTACTTGACTATGGATTAGAAAGTAAAATTACCCAATAAGTATTAAGAAAGAAAATTCTGGGGACAAAACATAACTTAAAAATATCAAAATAAAATCAAGGAAACAATTTTATATATACAAGTAACAAGGTAACAGGAAAGACAGACACATATCTTACAGCAAAACCTCTAGAAGTAGACACTGTCCCAGAAACAGTGAGGGTATAAAGACTGCTCAAAGTCCAGGAAAATTTTCATACCAAGCCATTGAAATGCACTTAGATTTCCTATACATTCAAAATTATAAAAATCAGCTGCTATACAAAAACACTACTTTGGATTGCTTACCAAAGGCCTTAAGAGTTCATTTAAAGTATTTGTTGAGTGACTAAACCTTACTCTAAGATCCCATGCTAACCTAAGGACCTGAAAAACAAAATGAGTCTCTAAGTTTTAATTGCATATTATATGTAACTTTCAAATTTTTCTGATTCCATGTGAAATAATCTATTGAATTTCAAATGCCCACAAAAATCTTCTTGCACGAAAATGTTGAAAAATTGACTTCAATTGCCACATTTAAAAATAATATTAACTAAACTGACTTCAATCGCCACATTTAAAAAATAACATAAACTCACTAAAGACACTAGGAAACCTTTACAGCTATTACTGAGATGAATAAGAACAGGAAACCTTGATTTTAACTCACATTTTCAGTAATGACAAGTTGTGTGCCATTGGAAATAGTTCAATCTCTCATTTGTCAATAAGACACTACTATCTGCCCTATTTAACTCATTGTACTATTAAAAGCATGAAATGAGACAATATATATTATCTAGATATGCAAAAATGACAAAACATAATCTTCACAACAAATGCAAGACACCATAATCTTCATCACCGACAAGAAAACCTAGTTATTCTTAGCATCAGGCTTCAAACCAATTCTAAATATATTTTAATAAATAAATGCTGAAAAAATTAAGACTATCACAAGCCCATGGATATAAAATAGCCCACACAAGAAACTGATTGGTAAAACTGACAAGTACAATCTCAAACTGACTGCAAAGACCTTCTATACTGTGATATGGTTTTGTGACAGTCAATAAAAAGGTTTTATTTTAAAACAAACTATTCATAATATCTTTCAAATTCTTTCAAATAATAGGTTACCTTAATAACAATGCCATATATTAAGGACACAGGCACTTTTAGGACACTTGGCATTAAATAATTAGTAATTCTTTGCTCAGAATCTACAGACATTTCATCTAAAAATAAAAATTATATGGCCATTTCAAAAAGGTCCATGAGTGAAAAATCATGCTTAGCATATAAGACATAAAGTAGAAAAATCAAAGTAAAGAGGGTACAGATTTTATAATAAGACACAATGACATGAAAAATAGACAATGCAAATATAATACCAAAATGAACTCCATAAAAATATACAAACTTCACACTGTTTTTAAAGATCAGAATACCCAGGAGAGTAGTGTAAAAGGAAAGAGTTAATACTGAAATATAAACAGAGCCATCAAATTGAGTACTCCCTTCCAGGAGAAAGATTACTTTATATTTACACTATCTCCTGGTCTTATGTCACAGATACCAAAAGGATATTTCAGCAGAGGGACACATAAAGAAATTTATGGATTAAGATGCATTTAGTTTTTAAAAGTTCTATGAGTACAGCAAATTATTTTTTTGTTCTTCTGAGTTATCTATAAACAAAGTAAGAAAACTGACAAGTATGCTGTGTGAAAACTATGTAAGTCTACCTACCACCCATCCCCCCAACAAATCAGTAACTCTTCTTTTCCCAAACCTTATCAAATTTCCAGATTGTAAAGCATAAAAAATACACAATACAGCAAGCAAGAATATGTAAAATTACTACCACATCACACATCTAACAATGTGTCTAAATGGACCACTGTCATCTGTGTTTTTTATGGTTGTTTGTGGTAAGAATTTATAAGGTGATTCTACATAAAGAAAGAATGCTCTTTCCCACCAATCCTAGCATACAAAATTTACTAGGGTGGTGGCACCTATTAACTTAAGTTAAGAATTTCTGGTATACTTAGGCATGATTTTAAAAGACTCAAACCTTTGCTGAAGATTCCTTGAGATCGATGAGACTGTCCTGTAGAAAATGAATGGAGATGACAGGTGAGCTGGCATAGTTCTCAGAACCCAGAGGAACTTTGGGAAGTATGTCTGTAACCTGGAAATAAACCAGCTATTTCTTGTGAGGATAAATTCCAAGAAATCATTATCAATATGAATATCAGCAATAAAAACAAAAAACAAAACCATATAATGGAATTATAATGCTAAAAATTTATAAATATAAATATAAAAAATTTAAATTTTGTTCTGATTGAAAGTCAAAAATAAAAGTCAATGCCACAGATTTCATATTAAGCTTAAAGTAATTAAGAGGCTTTAAAAAGGCAAAACATTTTTCTCCACCAAAAGTTGAAAGCAGTGGAGGTCGCCATGGAAGAAATTTCACAAATATTATCATTGTTATTCTCTAATTAGAAGATTTTCAAATTTTATCCATTTATAACTCCAATAAGTATAAACATTTTAATTTAGCTACAAAATTCAGTGGCATATAAGCAAAAAATAGTTTATAAAACAGGAATCAATATTTTGTTGCAAAGTATCATGATTATTGAATCACATGCCTCTCACAAGGAAAAAAAGTTTTGAAGAAAAATAAACCAATTATATTATTCCACCACAGTGCTCTGGATGAAGAAGTAATTAACTTACAGTTTTAAAAGTTCAACGTACTGCAAATTCAAAGATTCCATGAAATTAGATGACTTTAGAATTAAAATTAAATATGGAGCAAGGAATGGCTACCCTGAGTCTTCAAGAAGGCTACACCCACGATTTTGTGCTGCAGTTGAATGCCTGGGGTTTCTCTTTGCTGGGTGGTAGGACTGGATGCCACATCTGCTCTTATCGTAACGCAAGGTTCAACTTGTTGGGAACCCAATGGGTATAAACAAACCTCCAAGGGAAGATATAACAGAAGCTGCATGCTCACTGAATAAACACAACTACAGGAGAACTGATCACCAAGGAGACTTTAAAATGCAACTCCTTTCAAGACTCCTTCTTAGAAGGCACATCGGAATGATGCTCATCAAGAAGCTTGATGAATTCAGAGGTATCTTGTTTATCGTGTATCATTCAGGAAGTCTTCAGTGCTATATAATCTTCAATATTTATGCCGAAAAATAGCTTCATTCTGCCGAAAACATTCATTTGCTTGTAGCTACCATTGCACTCCAAAAAGGACTGCTTAAAGCAGTGAGGCACTTCTGGGTAAAATTTCTCTTGCACTTTGAAACACAATAAAATTAGTGCTAGGTCCTTGAAGTTCTAACATTTTTATAATAAAAATACTCAATAGGAAAAATTAGTCCACCAATACAGAAAAATTTCATTTTCTAATTCAATATAAAACCTCCAGTGGCTCCAGTGAATACTTGGCACAAGACTTGAACGAAGTCAGAACATTGGTACTCCAAACAGGTGAGCCTAATACGGATGCTGCCTTCCTCAGGCTATACTAACCTTTACTGTGGAGGAATGTGATGGAGAAGGATGAGTATCAATTTTGCGGCGTTTCTGTTCTGTTTGGACAAAAAAAAAATGTCAGAATAAGGAATTTCCAGTCATTCCAAACACTTCAAAAAGTGAACAACTTTTAAGATCAAGCATTTGTTGCACTAGCAAAATCACTAACTTTCAAGACAATGAGACAACCAACAAGCATAATTCAACCGAAAGTACAGAAACGGAAAAAAGGTCCACTTGCCCCTTTCAGGCTCTGAAAGATCTGATCTGGGAACAGGTGACTTCAAGGACCCTGAAACTGGTGTTTTTTCTCCTCCTTTAACATTTTCCTTTGACTTCATTTCCTTCGATACATCTCTTTCTCTGGATGGCTCCTTTTCTCTCTCTCTCTCTTGAGTAGATTTTGATTCTATGCTGGGAATGGTGGTCTTGAATTTCTCATCTTTTGCTTTTTCTTCTTTCTTGAATTTTTCTTTTTCTTTGTCAGACTTAGGTGTTCTTTCCTTTGTCTCTCTTGCTTTTTCATCTTTATTTGGCCGCTCTTCCTTTGGTTTTTCTTTACTCTCTTTACCAAGTATCCTGGCCTCTGGAGTTGTAGCTGGAGTCTTTTCTTTTTTCTCTTTTTCTTTCTCTTTTACTTTTTCTTTGTCATTTTCCTTAACAGCTTTGTTGCTTAAGAATAAAAAAAGGCAAATAATCATCAAATATATCTCATATCTAAAATCATAAAGGAGCTGGGTGTGGTGGCACACACCTTTTAATCCCAGCACTTAAAAAGGCAGAGAAAGGTAGATCTCTGTGAGTTCAAGGAAACCCTGGTCTAAAAAGAGAGTTCCAAGATAGACAGGGCTGTCACAGAGAAATCATGTCTCAAAAAACAAACAAATAAAATAAAATAATAAACGGTCTCTATTGACATAAAAAAATGCTGTGACATTAAGAGGAACTCTAAGAAAGATAAAAAGCAGCTTTAGGATAAGAAAGTACTTCTTCACATGAAATAAACAATATCTATTCATGAATACTTGATTGAAATAATGATTAATAATCTTAAGTCATCAGGCTGCAACTGCACAGAGTGAACCAAGAGATGAGTGACCAGCTCCCCAGCTGGACAGCCCAGCTCTAGGCCCTAGAACCCCTGGGCAAAATCCTGGGCCCCTCCCCCACCTTCCTCAAGCTTTACTAGCTGACCAGCAGGAAAGTTACCTGCAGGCAGGCTGTTCCAACAACCCCCACCCATCAGACCCTGTAACCTACAAGTCTCACTCCACCCCCAAACACATCCATCCATCCATCCATCCATCCCGACCACGACCTCTGCAGCTGAGTCACAGACTGCAACTGCACAGAATGGACCAAGAGATGAGTGACAAGCTCCCCTGCTGAACAGCCCAGTCTCCAGGCCCTTAGCTCTGGACCAAAACCCCAGCACCCCCAACCCAATACCGCAGCTGGACTATCCAGTCACCAGGCAAGCCTCCTGCAGGCAGGCTGCTCCAACAAACCCCATCTAAGGAACCTTGTAATCTACAAGTCACACTCCACACCCAAACCAACCCATCCCCAGAGATCTCAAAGGCTCCCTGAGACGCAGACAGTGACTACACAGAGCAAAGAGCAAGTCCCCAAGACACAAATAGCAACTACAAGTCCAAGAAAGGATCCCTGAGACACAGACACCAACTGCAAGGATTGAACCAAGAGGCAAAGACACTGACTGCACCAATTGGAGGAAGAGAAGGGTAGGTCCCACTGCAAAGATACATTCAACAACCTAAAAAGCAACATGGCAACACCAGGATCCAGTGATCATACAGCAGGAAGACATGAACAACATCCTAACCCAGAAGAAGCGACTTTAAACATAACTTCATGAAAATGATAGAGACCCTTAAAGAGGAAATAAAATACCACCTCAAAGAAATGGAGGAAAAGACAAACAATGGAAGAAATCAATAAATCTCTTAAAGAAAGCCAAAAAAAAATCAAACAGGTGAAACAAACAGTTCAAGACTTGAAAACTTACATAGAGGCAATAAAGAAAACACAAACCAAAGGAATTCTGGAAATGGAAAATCTGGGTAAGTAAACAGAAACTACAGATGCAAGCATAACCAACAGATTACAAGAGATGGAAGAGAGAATCTCAGGCACTAAAGATATGATAGAGGAAATAGATTCATTGGTCAATTAAAGAAAATGTTAAAGCCAACAAATTCCTAATACAAACTATTCAGGAAATCTGTGACACTATGAGAAGACCAAACCTAAAAAAAATAGGGATAGAAGAACACCAGTTCAAAGGCACAGAAAATATATTCAGCAGAATCATAGAATAAAACTTTCGCAACCTAAAGAAGGATATGCCTATGAAGGTACAAGAAACTTACAGACTTACTGGACCAAAAAGAAAGTCCCCTTGCCATATAATAATCAAAAGACTAAACATACAGAATAAAGAAAAAATATTAAGAGCCATAAAGGAAAAAGGCCAAGTAACACATAAAGGCAGACCTATCAGATATACACCTGAATTCTCAATGAAAGTCAGAAGGTCATGGATAGATGTGCTGCAAACACTAAAAGACCACAGATGCAAGCCCAGACTACTATACCCAGCAAAGGTTTTAGTCACCATCGATAGAGGAAACAAGATATGCAAAACCAGATTTAAACAATACCCATCCACAAACCCAGTCCTACAGAAAGTACTAGAAGGAAAATTCTAACCCAAGAAAGTTAGCTGTACCCATGAAAACAAAGGCCAGCAAACCCCAAGAAACACAAAGACTCAACTAAGAAAGAGAGTCACAGACCAATCTCCCCCATGAAAATTGATGCAAAACTACTCAATAAAATACTGGAAAACTGAATCCAAGAAAACATCAAAAAAAAAAATCATCCACCACGATCAAGGGATGGTTCAACATACAAAATCTATCAATGTAACCCACCATATAAATAAACTGAAAGAAAAAAAAAACCACATGATCATCTCATTAGATGCTGAAAAAGCCTTTAAGAAACTCCAACACCCCTTCAGGATAAAGGTCTTGGAAAGATCAGGGATACAAGAAACATACCTAAACATAATAAAAGCAGTATACAGCAAGCCAACAGCAAACAAAATTAAAATCAAGAACAAAATAAGGCTGTACACTCTCTCTATATCTATTCAACATGGTACTTAAAGTTCTAGCTAGAGCAAAAAGACAACAAAGGGAAATCAAGGGGATACAAATTTGAAAGAATGAAGTCAAACTTTTCACTATTTGCAGATGATATGATAGTATATATAAGTGACCCTCAAAATTCTATCAGAGAACTCCTACAGCTAAATTAAAAAAACACCTTTAGTAATGTGGCAGGATACAAGATCAACTCAAAAAAAAATCAGTAGCCCTCCTATATATAAATGATAAAGAAAACTGAGAAAGAAATCAGAGAAACATCATCCTTCACAATAGCCACAAATGACATAAAGTATCTTTGGGTAACATTAACCAAAGAACTGAAAGCCTGTATGAACTTTAAATCTTGAAAGAAATTGAAGAAGATACCAGAAAACGGAAAGATTTCCCACACTCTTGAATAGCTAAGATCAACATAATAAAATGACAATCCTACCAAAAGCCATCTACAGATTCAATGCAATCCCCATCAAATCCCAACACAATTCTTCACAGACCTTACAATAAAGGAAATCCCGGAGGTATCACCATCCCTGCCATTGAGCTCTATTACAGAGCTACAGTTTAAAAAAAAAAAAAACCTGCTTGGTATTGGCATAAAAACAGAGAGGTTGATCAATGGAATCGAATCGAAGACCCAGATATTAATCCACACCACCTATGAACACCTGATTTTTGGCAAAGAAACTAAAATTACACAATAAAAAAAGAGAGCATCTTCAGCAAATAGTGCTGGCCTAACTGGATATCAACATGTTGAAGAATGAAAATAGATCCCTATCTATCCCCATGCACAAAACTCAAGTCCAATTAGATTAAAGACTTCTATATAAATCTGACCACACTGAACCTAATAGAAGAGGAAGTGGGAAATGGCCTTGAACTCATATGCACAGGAGACCACTTCTGAAATATAATCCTAGTAGCACAGACACTGAGAGCAACAATAAATAAAGGGACCTCCTGAAACTGAGAAGCTTCAGCAAGGCAAAGGACATAGTCAATAAGACAAAAACAGCAGCCTACTGAATGTGAAAAGATCTTCATCAACCCCACATCAGAGGACTGACTACAAAAATATATAAAGAACTCAAGAGACTAGATATCAAAATACAAAATAATCCAATTAAGAAATGGGGCACAGATTGAAATAGACAATTCTCAACAGCAGAATCTCAAATGGCAGAAAGATACTGAAGGAACTGCTCAACATCCTTAGCCATCAAGAATATGCAAAGCAAAACAACTCTGATATACCATCTTACACCTTTCAGAACGGCTAAGGTAAAAAATACTGATGATAGCTTATGCTGGAGAGGGTATGGAATAAGGGGAACATTCCTGTATTGCTGATAAGAGTACAAACTTGTGCAGCCACTTTGGTATTCAGTACAGCAATTTCTCAGAAAATTGGGAATCTACCTACCTCTAGACTCAGCAATACCACTCTTGGGCATATACCCAAAGGATGCTCAATCATAGTACAAGAATATCTGCTCAACTATGTTTATAGTAGCATTATTTGTAATAACCAGAACATGGAAACAATCCAGATGCCCCTCAACCAAAGAATAGTTAAAGAAAATGTGGTACATTTACACAATGAAGTACTACTCAGGGGTAAAAAAACAATGACATCTTGAAATTTGCATGCAAATGGATAGAACTAGAAAAATCCATCCTGGATGGAGATAGAGCCAGAGACCCACATTCACATCAGAGCAAGGGACTGAGCTATCAAGGTCCATTGGAAGAGAAGGAGGGAGAAGATGAGCAAGGAAGTCAGGACCATGAGGGACTGGCCCACCAACTGAGACAGTGCACTTGATCTATTGGGACCTCATCAAATCCAGCTGGACCAGGACCAGCATATGACCAAACCGGACTCTCTGAATGTGGCTGCCAATGGGGACTGACAGATAAGCCAATGATAATGGCACAAGGATCTATCTATCTCTTCTGCATGTATTGGATTTTTGGTAACCTATTCTATATGGATGCACACCTTCTTAGGCCGAGATGGAGGGGGGAGGGCCTTGGGCTTTCCACAGGGCAGGGTATCCTGCCCCATCTCAAGGAAGCAGGGGGAGGGCCTGGGACAAGGGGAATAAATGTAAATTTTTCTTTTAACAAAAAAAAAGAAGAAGAAAAAAAGAAAAAAACCATCCTAAGTGAGATAACCCAGATCCTTAAAGATAAACATGGTATGTACTCACTCTTATGTCGATATTAGACATAAAAGCCTATACTCCACGACCCTAGAGAAGCTAGGTAATAAGGAGACCCATAAGAGAAACATACACGGATCCCTCTGGGAAGGGGAAATAGATAAGATCTCCTGAGAAAATTGGGAGTGTTGAAGTGGGGGCAGAAGGGATGGAGAAAGGGGAGGAAGAGGTGAGAAGGAAGAGAGGAGGAGAACATGAGGAAAGGAATGGTTGAGAAGGGGGAAGTACAGAGAGGGACAACAAGGAAAGAGATATCTTGACTGAGGGAGCCACTATGGGGCTAGCAAGAAATCTGGAACTAGGAAAATTCCCAGGAATCCACAAGGATGATCCATCTAAGACCCTGAGCAATAGTGGAGAGGGTGCCCAAACTGGCCTTGCCCTGTAGTCAGATTGATGACTACCTTAACTGTGATCACAGAATCTTCATCCAGCACTGATGGAAGCAGATGCAGAGATCCACAGAGAAGCACTGGGCTGAGCTCCTGGAGTCCAGTCAAGAGAGGGAGAAGCGATAATATGAGCACAGAGGTAAAGACCATGATGGCTTACCTGAACTAATGGGAGCTCACTAACTCCAGACTGACAGCAGGAGAACCAAGCATAGGATCAAATTAGGCCCACTGAATGTGGGTGACAGTTGTATGGCTGGGGCAGTCTGTGGGGCACTGGCAGTGGGACCAGGATTTATCCCTACTGCTTGAACTGACTTTTTGAAGCCCATTCTCTTTAGAGGGATAATCTGCTCAGCCTAGATATAGTGGGGATGGCCTTAGTCCTGCCTCAAAGTGATGTGCTAGACTTTATTAACTCCCCATTAGAAGCCTTACCCTCTATGAGGAGTGGATGGGGTGGTCTGAGAGAAGTGGAGGAAGTAGGAGGAAGGGAGGGAGTGGAAACTCATATTGGTACGTAAAATGAGAAAATATTTTTTAAATTAATTAATAAAAAATAATTATGTCTTACTAGATTATTTTTTATATAATCACAATCTTTGAGAATAAGAAAGTAATGACCAAAAACATTCAACAAACCAAAAAAAGGACGTATCAGTAAATAGATTCCCAAGCTGTATGGACTACTTTCAAAATTACTCTAATATTTTCTTGCATTAATACAAGCGTTACTCAAATTGTCTAAAACAAGCACTGTAGCCTAAAATGTCTCAAAACTTTACCATCATATCCTGTATCTCAGAAGGAGAAATCAGGCTGTTAAACAAAATGTAACAATACAAACTACAATTAGTACTAAGTCAATTATCAAAATTGGAGTACCAAAGTTTCAAAGTCCAGTATACATGACTTCTGTACTGCTCAGTTACAACTGCCTACCCTTCGACTCATGATTAATGAGGTCCACGTAGGAGAATCTAGGGGAGTTCCAGGTAAAATTATACCACACAGAAGAATCTAGGAACTTTCAGGTAAAATGATATGCTGAAGAAGCCAGAATAAAAAGTAGACTCTATTCAAAAATTTTTTAAAAAGGAGACAAAGACATTCATAAACTCACAAAGGTAACAAAACACATCTTAAAATACTGTAAAATTAGAGAAACCCTCAGAAAGATGAAGGTTACCTGAAAAGTACAGAGTAAAAGACACAATTATTTGTTGTCTTCAAGCACTGCTAGGAATATCTATGGAGTGAGACTCAAAAGATAGAAGTCAATCTACCCAGTGAGTAAAAGCCAAACTTAAGCTGGCATAGTTCTTCTGGTGGTTAACAAGGTAGAATTCAAATAAAAAATTGGAATAGTTAAATAAGTTAGTTATATATTAATGAATGAAGAATATGTAACAATCATAAACCATATGAACTGTATGTTAGGGCTATAAATTTCACATTAATGTTCGTATACATTGACACCATTCCTGATAGAGTAACAGTAGATCATTTTGGCATTCCATTGTCAACTTTAGATATGTCACTCATACTCCAAACAAAGAAACTGTAGAGTTAAACCATACCAAAGAACAAATGGACTTAGGAAATAATCTGGAGAATATTTCATCCAATAGAAACTTAACAGATAACCTGGTGAATATTTCATCAAACAAAAACAGGACCTCTAGAATAGACCTTATTCTGACCACAAGTATGTCATAAGAAATACAATACTGAAAGGATTTTTCTATCTCATTAGATCATAGTGGAATATAACTAGAAATAAATAGCAAGAGAAAATATAGAAACCACACAAATACTTGGAGACTGAAAAAATACACTATGAATGACTAGTAATTGGTTGAAGAAATCAAGGAATTTAAAAAATTCCAAGAATCAAATGAAAATGAAAGCACTATATAATATTTCAGATACTATTAAAAATAGTCTAATGATGTAGTAAAACAAGAACAAGGCAAACCACAAAGCAGTCAAAAGCAAGAAATAATTGAGGTCAAGTGAGAATTCATGAAATGGACTAAAGAACAATATACAGAATCAATCAATCAGAGTTGGTTCTTTAAAAAAAATTGCCAAATATCTAGCCAAACTAGTCAAAACAGAAAATTCAAGTTAATAAAAATTAGAGATGAAAATGGTGAGTTTACTGTTGATTTCACTATCAGAGAATAAAACAAAAAAAATCTAGAAAAAATAATGGTTAAATTCCCTAGATACATATAACCTATCAAAATTAAATCAAAGGAATATAAGCAATTTAAATAGACACATAACAAGCAATGAGACAGGTGTTATTAAAAGTCTTCCAACAAAGAAAAGCCCAGAACTATTCAGACTGATGAATAAATTCTACCAAATCTTACATTAGTGAATTAAACTGTCCCATAAAATAGAAAGTAAAAGAACACGATCAATCTCATTTCTATGATGCCAATATTACCCTTATACTCAAACTGAATAAAGACACCACCAAAACACAAAATTATAGACCAATTCCCCTGATAAGTAAGATGTAAAAGTATTTTTAAACTTTCATTTATTAGCATTTCCTTGCATATATGTCTGCTTCATGTATATCTGTGTATGACATAAATTCCTGGTGTCCACAGGGGCCAGAAGAAGACATCAGATCGCGCTGGAACTAGACTTACAAATGGTTGTAAGCTGCCATGTAGGTCAAGAATTAAACCTGGAAGAGCAGTCGGTATTCTAAACCTTGCTGAGCCATCTCTCCAGCCCAAAATGCAAAAAATCTTAAATTCTTGTAAACAGAATCCAAAAAGACACTAAAATCCTGCACTGTGACCAAACTGGTTTCATTCCAGGAATACAAGAATGATTCAAGAAATGATGTAATACAGAAGATGGACAGACTTGGGGTTAGAAAGCACAAGATTATGTTAATAGTTGTAGAGAAAGGTTTTGACCAAAACATTTTTAAAAGCTCTTAGGAAACTGGGAATACAGGGAATATATAAGAAACATTCAAAGGCACTTAAAGCAAAATCAGAAATAAGACAGAATATACCCTCTCTACTCATTAAATATAGTGCTTAAAATCTTAGCTAGAGTATTGGGGCAAGAAAGTTAAATGAAAGAGATAACAGGAAAGAAAAAAATTTCAAATCACCGATTTGCAAATGTGACGTGATCCTATTCCTAAAAGACCCAGAAGGCTATGCCAGAAAATCTTATATCTAATAGCACATTCAGCAAATTAACAGGATACAAAGATCTACTTAATAAGGATGAAAATTCTGAGGAAGAAATCATCCGCAATAACTTGAAAGAAAACAAAATACTTAGGAACAATCCCGAGGAAATAAAAGACTACAAAATGTGAAGTAAAAGAGACAAATTTAAGACACTGACCTATTCAGGATTTTTGTTTCCATTTTATCTAATTTTAACATTATTGGTTTTTTTTAGATGCCTGCTTTCTAATGGGAAGGAGTAAGAAAGGATGTGGAATTGGGTGGGTGGGGATGTGAGGGAGAAGCTGGGATAGGTGAAAATATAATCAGATTATACAGTATGAAAAATACATTTTCAATAATAAATAAGATCTAAAAATGAAACGTTTTTGACCATGCGATAAAATTTTAAAACAAAAAATTAAACCCCATGCTTATGGATTGAGAGAATCAATATTGTGAAAATGGTTCCTATTACCCAAACTGATCTACATATTCAACACAACCCCCATAAAAATTCAAATGAATTCTTCATAGAATTAAAGGAACACACACACACAACCCAACACACACACCTAAAACTGATAGGAGAAATACAGAAGACCTAGAATAGCCTAATTAATTAACAAAAATAGCAACACTAGAAATATCATAATACCTGATCCCAAATTATACTACAGATTCATAGCAACAAAGAGGGCATGCTACTGGCACAAAGACAAACATGTAGATCAATATAGGTCATTGGTATAGAATATAGGAGCAAGAAGTAAATATACACAGCTACAATTATCTAAATTACAACAAAAGTATCATAAGCATATATTGGAGAAAAGACAGTATCTGCGACACACAGTAGTGGAAAAACGTGATGGTCATATGTAAAAGATTGAAACTGGATCTCTATTACTCATTATGCCCAAAATCAATTCAAAGTGAGCAAACACCTGAATGTATGAGTTGAAACTTTTAAACTGTGAAAGGAAAATATAGGAAAAACATTTCCAAGAGCTAGAACGCTAACCAAGAACTGACAAATAATAAGATAACATGAACTTCTGCTTGTGCACAACTAAGGAAACAATCATCACAGTGCATAGACAGCATACAAAATGGGGGGGCATTGTCAATTATGTATCACATACAAGATTGATAATTAGAATGAACAGCAAATTAACTCTTCAAAATTTATCTAATGCATAAACAAGTTGATAAATAAATGAGCTGATAAACTGCTCATAAAATGAATATAAATGGCCAATAAATACTTGAAAAAGTATTCAACAACTTAGCTAGAGAAAAGAAAATTAAAACTGCTATGAACCAGTCAGAACAGCTTTAAATTAACAAAAACAAGAGTTGGCAAGAATGTGAGTAAACACTTATTAATCGCTATTGGGAACGTTAACTAGTTCAGCCGCTACAGAAGTCAGTGTACAAGTTTATGAATTAAAACTATCTTGGGCTGGAGAGATGGCTCAGTGGTAAAGAGCACTGACTGCTCTTCCAGAGGTCCTGAGTTCAACTTCCAGCAACCACATGGTGGCTCACAGCCATCTATAATGAGATCTGGTGCCTCCTTCTGGCATGAAGGTATACATAGAAAGAATGCTATATATATAATTAATAAATAAATCTTTAAAAAAACTATCTCATATATGCCACTCCTGAATATGCATTCAAGATACTCTATAATTTAACGTAACATGGAGATACTTGCACAATTTTGGTTACTGCCGCACTAGCCACAATAAATGGAACTACACTATGTGTCTATCAACACATTCATGGGAAAAGAAAATGTGGTATACATACAAAATGAAATTTAATTCAGGCAAAATGAAAACTGAAATGATAGCCATTTTCTGGGAAATGGATTCAACTGGAAATATTTACTTTAATTAAAAATAGGCTCAAAAAGACAAAAAACATGTTTTGTTTTATATGTAGAACCTTAGTTAAAGTATGAATATTATCATATCCATCATGAAACTAGAAAAGGTACCAATAAAGAACACATCTTAAGAAAGGTACAAGAGGCAGAAAGGAAGATAGTGGAATGAAAGTGACATAAGAGCAGAAGGGAAATTATCTGGAAATAAGGTGACTAATAAGAGACAGTGGACACTGGAGGGCAAATTAGAATCAAGTATGAGGCATACAATATAGTCCTTTACTCTCTATGTTAAGTCAAAAGGCATTTTTTTTTAAAAGAAAGAATTTTGGAGTTAGGGAGATGGCTCGAGTTTGTAAAGCATTTGCCTGCTTAACTTCCCAGAACTCACATAAAGAACAGCACAAAATTACTTCTGTGATGTAGGATGTCATTCTGTACAATGTGAATACGTGTTGCTTTTATTGGTTGATGAATAAAGCTCCTTTGGCCTATGGCAGGGCAGAATATATCTAGATGGGAAATCCAAGCAGAGATACAGGGAGAAAGAAGACAGAGTAGGGAGAGAGGCCAGCAGCCGTGGGAGGAGTAAGATGCCAAAGCACAGGTAAACCAAATGCAATGTAGCAATACACAAATTAATAGAAATGGGTTTGTATAAATATAAGAGCTAGCTAGTAATAAGACTGAGTCACCAGTTAAACAAATACAATTAATACTAAGCCTCTGAGTGATTATTTTATAAGCAGCTGTGGGAATGGGTAGGACGCAGAAAAGCCTCCGGCTACACATATGTAATTCCATTGGCTCCTATGGTAAAATGGAACACAGAGAAAAGAGTATCTTTGAAACCTCACCAGCTAGCTGGCCTGGGATAGGCAGCAAAGTGAATCCAATTTCAAACAAGGTACAAGGTGAGGAGATTAGAACAACACACACATTTGTGGCAAGTGTGCACGACTACTTGTACACATATGAATGTGAGTACACGCCCACCACTCACTCACTCACTCACTCTCACTCTCTCACACACACACACACACACACACACACACGAGGGGGGGAGGGAGAGAGGGAGGGGGGAGGGAGAGAGAGAGACAGAGAATTTAGAATTGTGACACAAGGCATAGCATTCTTACCTGTTGGAGCCACTATTTCCATTGCTTGAATTCCCTTTTGGTGTGGTACTAGAAGCCTTATTAACAGCTTTTGTACCACATTGAGATCTCTCCCTTGGTTTATCTAAAATAAAAACAAGGTTTTTGTTAGCAAACTGTAAACATAAACTATGACTTCACAGCAAAATGATTAGTGGACAATTAGAAGACTCAGGAGGCTGGTTATTTAATAGTTACAAACTCATAACCAGAGAATAAAAAGCAATATGAAGCTTGTACTGTAATTATCATGTAATAAAACATTTTAATATATTATTTATAAGTGTCTACAAATAAGCATACCAGTCTCCTCAGTACCACTTTCATCCGATTTAGATGCACTTCCTAGGGATGATGATGAAGTCCCACCACCAGGCCCATTTTGTACACTCGCAACAGCATTCCTTGGAGGAGGATCTTTGTGATGAAATTCATTTTCAGGTATCATGTGAGACTTTCTACATTTCAACAGCCCCCAGTAGCTGAAAGTCGCACAAAGTGTTTTAAATACACATACACAAATCAAAAAAAACACAAATATAGGGTTTAGTATAACAAAATTGGCAAATTATTCACTCTGATACTTGGTTCTAGAATATAATGTACTACTTTTCAGTATAAATTCTTCAAGGTCTTTAGAGTATTCTAAAAACCTTAGAAGTCATTCTTTCAAAATAAACTAATTCTATAACTAGAGAGCTTTTTTCTTTTTGATCCTCAAGAGATGGTAACTATGAAAAAATTTTATTTCCCAATTTCAAGAACTATTATATGTGGCCTTGGAAGCTATCATCCAGTATAAACCGGAAGTTGATAATCAGAAGTGACAACTCTCACCAGCCTGTGGCATGATCGCATAATCTCCCATAATCTCCTGAAGTAAAGCAGAAGATAAGACTTCAACATTGTAAAACATTTTCAGATCTTCAGAATCCTTCTATAATCTAGTCTCATAAGTCACATTAAAGTATAATTGTGTTACCCCATAGCCAATGCATATAGATCTGGCCTCTTCTCCTTTTCTTCTTGGCAGATTTTGTTAACTCTTCTTTCCAAAGCCTGACCCAGATTTAAAACTTTTGGGTACCAAGGAAGTATTTTTGTTAGCACAATCAGTATATTCCTGATGTGAGTATATTCGCCCGTCTCAAGGCAATGCACCGATGCCTGTAACCGACATTTAAAGATCTATTATCATAAAATACAGGAATGAAGAGGGAAAAAAATTACCTTTCAAAACTATCCATTTCTATTTTACCTTGGTTAATTTGTAATGCCACTTATGTACAACATGTCGAAAATTTTCATAATCTAATTGATCAGCTTTATTTCCACCATCAAATCCAGTTGCCCGTAATATAGTGAGGAACCCTGGATAATTTCCACATTCCTAAGGAAAAATAAATTTCTCATTTTTAGAGGTAAAATTTATCCCACAAAATAGAAGAATGAGACCAGATAAGTGACCAGATGTAAAAGAAATGTTCATATTTTACAATGATAATAAGTTGAAATAAATATTTTTTAAAAATCCACTTTTAAATAATATATTAATTGTGGTTTTAAGTATCTTTTTATATCTGAATCCTAAATTGTTTTAGAATTAACCAATCTGAAGCAATCATTATATACACACAGGTAAAATATAAACATATTTATTAATCATATACCTTTTCATATGTGGCTCTATCACTATGCCACCTGGTCACTGTCTCTAACATGCAGCAGAGAAATCTCCCATACCGACTAGCTTCATTTTCAGTACAGCTTGCAACTGTATAAATTATGTCAGAAAAAACCTAGAGGAAGAATGATTGAAAAAGGAAATAAAACTGACTGAAAATATTAAAAGACTATCAACAATAAACAGATAAATTTAGTAAAAAAAAATGCAGTTTCTCCTTTTATATTCACACTTGCAGAAATTTTTGGTGACTCTAGATTCTGTGGAAAAATAGCAATCATAAAGCATCCAAGTAAAGTTTATGAATTTGGTTGATAATGATAAAATAAAAGGTTATTAACATTATTATTACATAATATCTTCTTGAACACTTAGTTATTCATGACTGAGATTAAAGACAACAGGCAAAAGCGAATGTGATAAAATGTAGAATATGCAGCAGACATGATATAACACACATATTTCTAACCCACATATGCAGTAATATAAGGAAAAAGCCAGATGAAATACGAATATGACAACACTAAATGCTTTCCTGCTTTTATGTGGTGTGATTACGATTGTCAAGTCTTTGGTTTGAGTTGAAGGCTGTTTTCTTTGGTTTTTTGGTTTTTTTTTTTTTGAAGAATGAAAGTTAAGAGTGGAAAAACCTATTTATAAGATTAAAGATTATTAAAGTCAAATTCTGAGTGAAAAGATTAACCTTGAATGTAATAGATAACATTGCATGGGGTTTTTATATATAATGACACATTTAACCCTCAAATCAATCTTACAAAGCAGATTCCTTTTCTTAGATAGGAAGATTGAGGCACAGAGAGGTTAAATATCTAAAGATCTTGTGAAAGATCATATAGCTAAAAAATTAGAGCTAGAAATCAAGGTCAAGAACTTAGCTCTTAAGATGGGCACCTGTGATGCACACCTTAGATTCCAGCAGTCAGCAGGGGGAAGGCAGAGGCACGCCTCTGTGTGTTCAATCAAGGCAAGCCTGATCTATAAACAGAGGTCCAGGACAGCCCAGACTGTTGTTACATAGATAAACCCTATCTCAAAAAAATAAAACAAACCAACAAAAAAGGATCATGGTATCTACCATATATGCAATACCTCTAGAGTTTATAATAAATAATTAGCTGTACTTACATAAGATTTTTTTTTTTAAATGACGCAATAATAACTTACTCGGTCATAGCAAAGAAGTGTGGAAAAATTTGGAGTTTTCTGTTGATGTACCAATTCAACAAAACGAGCACAGTAAACAGCATCTATTGCTGAAAAAATGCATCGAGGAAATATACACAGCTGTAGAAATTTTGTGATGGTCTCATTTTTGGTTGACTCTAAAAATAAAAGAGAAATGTATTAAGAAGTAATCTTCCTCAATTGTCTCAAGGCTTTACCAAACATGTACAGAATGGTATAAAATCACAAACTATCTACAGGCGGTGGTGGTGCACGCCTTTAAACCCAGCACTCGGGAGGCAGAGGTAGGCGAATCTTTGTGAGTTCAAGACCAACCTGGTCTACAAGAGCTAGTTCCAGGACAGGCTCCAAAGCCACAGAGAAACCCTGTCTCAAAAAACCAAAAAAAAAAAAAAATCACAAACTATCAGATAAGATTCATTCTCACTTTTACTCTATGCACATTTTCTATCTACAATTTCCAAGAAATATGATTCTATACACAAAATTTGAATACTGAGCTGCCAATATTATCTTTACAATCTAATTTTATTTCGCTAGCCAATTAACTTATCAGTCACTTTAGTGAACACATGAAGTTCATTCTGCTGTAATGAATAACTAAAGAAGGGACCAGTGAACAGTGCTGAATACAAACATAATCACTTGAACACCTCCAGAGTTAGAAATGCTTGCTCTTACAACTTAGCAGCAGCAGGAATGAATATATAATCCCAACAACTTACTTGCTAAAAGCCAGTTGTCTTTTTCCAATTTTAGTCTCTGAAGAACTCTCTGAACATGTTCCATCTGCTTCTTTTCTTCTTCAAGAAGTTTGTCCTGAAGGGCCGTGCAACGCTCCTTCTCTTTTTTCTTTTTATTTGGAGGCTACAAGGTAAAGTTACATACTTTTTTTTAACTGTATCTACATTGCCTCCCTTCATATAAGTAAGATTTTAAAGAGAAAAATGATACTTTATAATTGCTTCAGCATGATTATATAGTAGGTATGCCTGAATATTCATCCAACACATCCAAATCAGTATCACAGAGTCACCTTCCTAATAGTGCTTTGTTCTGAAGCAAAAATGAAGTCATTTTTGACTTTCCTTCATTCAAATATCTCACTTATTTACAAGTCATATGTATTGCCACTGTCTCTAGCATAACCTATATTCTCAATACCACATAGCCAAGTACCCCCAAAACACACAACCAGTCTCTTAGACTAGATCTTCCCCCTTATCAAAATCGCTATTAAACTACTCTCATAATCTTTCTAAGGTACCATGTTCACATGCTATTTACCAGAAGAGATATCTAAACAAGCTCTAGATAATACTGTATTTACTATTCTGGCTGATTTTCAGTACCTGCCTAATTTGTTACTAACCTCATTTTTCAAATACATCAAAAGTCCATTCAGTAGAGTAAAAAAGGTCTTATACACACACATAAAATGAATAATAATTATCCTGCTCTTGAAATAGGAGTCAAACAAATCACCTTAAATTGCTATGAGAGTGTTCACTAGAAAAGACATGTATGTTTTTTATTCCTTAATTATAATTTCCATCCATTTGCTAAGATCCTGCCCAACCCATTGAGGGGTTACCATTAAATTCATTTAAAATATAGATCAACAAGACTGTAGAATCAAAAATATTGAACTAAAATAATTACAAAGCAGGGACAATACCACATAAATGTCATAATTATTATACTTGTGTTGCTATAATAAAACCTACCATTTCCTGATTGTCATCAATCGCTTTCATCTGGACTTTAAGTTTATTGACTTCTCTTTCATAGCTGGTATGTGGAACTGCAAGGTCATACATTGTCAATGACCAAAATGTAGCATAGAACTGAGGGCTGATATCATCCCAGACTTTGGAAACGTGTAAGGAGACCACTGCTTCATGGACAGGAGCCATCACCATCTCACATGATGTAATGTATTTATGGACTTTATGTTGCTGTTTACTTCCCTTTTCTGATTTTTTAAGTTCATCGTATTTTGACTGGAGATAAAAAGTTAAAACAAATCATATATACTTATACAAAACTGTAATGGCAATTCTAGTTTATTACCAAGAGCAATTATTCCAAGATAAATTATCTCTGAAATCTGTTCCAATCCTTAGTTTCATGTTCTTAACTAGAAGGGTTTTTTTCAATACAATTTGACCTACTAACTACAATAGGGCATGTATTAAGCTGGATTGCCATAAGAAAGATTATAAAAAGTTACTGAGACTATTACCTCAGTGACCAAATGTCCAGTTTTGCCAGATTTAGAGGTTCCCCAGAATGCAAGACATCAATGCTGAAACTGACAAAATTCCAGAGAGAGCAACCAACTACTTTAGTCTACTGTCAAGCCAAATAAAATTTTCCATACATACCTGTGGTAAATTAAATTGAAATCATGTGAGAACTGATGCTACCTTTTTTTTTTATCCTGACTGCCATGTCCTAATTAAGGAGAGAATCAGAGGAAGTCTATACTTTTAATTACATGAGCTAAAAAATGAATCTGTTAATTTTTAGTTCATAAAATATGTCAAATGCAGCAAAGAAAATTAATGCACTGTCTTATGTCTTTCAGCCATTTTATGATGAAAGACTTCTTGCCAAAAAAAAAAAATTTACTTGGTTTAGGCATCACCTTTAAGGTTAATCTAAAAGTTCTACAATCAGTTGCTTCTTTATATTAGAAAAACATTGAAATCATTCAGTTCATGCTAAACCTATAACTCCAAACCAGATGATCACCTATCAAACATTCTGATTCAGTTGTGCACTGACAGGTAACAGTCTCATCTGGACTAAAAGCATATGATATCCATTACATTCAAGGGTACATCCAGCAGAATTCAGGAATCCTCAAACTGTTCTAGAAGGTAGGATTACTCCCATGAAAGAGAACATGCTGATAACTACTGAAACTACAGAACTGATAAAGCTACTAACCCATGAGCTATAGGAAAGTGTACCAATTATATCAGAAACCAAGAAGAACAGTAGCTAGGGTAAAAAGATTTTAAATTTAGAAAACAGATTTTGCTGAAGGTAACTAATATGAATTTAAATGAGCAAAATGACATCTGATAAGGTTCTAACGAGACATGAGATAAAACAGTGCTGAAACGACCTGCAAATGACAATCTATCTGACTACCTAACTGGGAAATCTCTAGAACAACTGGAGCAAGCAAAATCTCCCTTTCAAATCTGTTTCAAGATTAAGTCTCAATGATTAAAAGTAAAAATTAAGTTATATGTGTGAGAAGACTACATAACAGCACCAAGCTTCCTATTTCTGTGTTTCTGTGACTTCTATTGGTAGGCATTCCACTAGAATTTAGTCCAAAAAATAGGCTTAATCAAAAAGATAGTTATAATTCATCTACGATGCCAATTTAAATCAAATTAACCCTTAGGTTCACACCTTCAGTCAAACAGAGAATTAAGGGGTACCACTATACTTTTGATTTATGTCTAAAAAGTTTTTTGTCAGGGCAAGAATCTAAGCATTTCTGGTTGAATAATTCCCAAGTGGGCCTGTGGTAGCCAATTTACTAACGGAAACATGCAGTTACCCCTTTTTGTCTCTCAGCATATGAAAAGAAGAATTATTTTTTACTCTGTGTCCCTCTTTGTGTGTATGGGGGGTAGAGGGAGAGAGAAAGACAAAGACAGAATGTTTGTGTGTATCTGTTTTTGTCTGTGTGTATCTGTGTTACATGTTTATGGGTACCTGTGGAGCCAGAGGACACCAGATCCTCTGGAACTAGAATTATGAGCAGTTGAGACTCTCCCAGCATAGGTACTGGGAAGCATGCTTGGGTCCTCTGTATGCCCTATATTCAGTCCTCTCTTCAATTTCTTATACATTTTCCCTCATTCATCAGAGGCTCACTGAGAGGATTTCACCTAAGAAGAGAATTTAGAGGGGTATGGATGCCCATCTAATTGCACCCTAGGCTGCTGAGGCACTCCCTTTCCTAAGAGGCATGTCAACCACATAGGATGAGTTGGGGGACACTTATTACTGCCTGGAGTATATAAATGCCACTGTGTTTTCTTTCTTCCTAAACCCTGAATAACATGTCTTTCATTAGATTTTTTTCAACTACTAAAAAACAAATAACATTTTTCATGGCAAAAAAGGTAAGTCACAGGTATGAACAATCTTCTCCATTTTCTGACCAGAGGTTAGCCAACAACAACCAAGTATTCTTGTTTGCTAGAATTCATTGACACTGATTAGAATGTCCAGTCTCAGGATCGTAAAATGCAACATGAAAGTCCCGAAATAAATAAAGCAATCCTTCCACCTAAGTTCTTCAAGAAATCAGGTCCTATGTTTTTATAGGTAAGACTTCTCTGATGTGGTTAGGGTAAGAATGCAAGACATTAACTACACATAGACAGCATATAATTTTCTGTAATGATAGATCCTAAAGGAAAACAAAAGCCTCCTTTGCTCCCATTAACACTTTAGAATATACAGGACAGGAATTGCTGGATAATGTCACTGAGATGGTCATTAAATCAAGTAAGACTGTAGCAGTTTGTAAGTAAACACTAACGGTGTATGCTCAATTACATGATCAGATGAACTTAGCATTTCTCCCTAGTGTCTTTTTAGAGACCTGTGCTACACACCCATGTCCCTACAAGGAATAAAGAGGGAATCTTAGTTAAAGAGAAGGGAACCAATACCACATACAGGACAGATTTAAACCATTTCACCCCATATTGCAGTTAAAAACCACAAACAGTGTAAAACTAAACAAAGAGCAGAAAGGCCAGAAAACAGAAAATGGAGACTATGCTGCATCTCCATGAATTGATTATAGCCCTATGGGGGAAGAAGTCAGGAAGACCTATTTTTTGAAGCAGTACTGCTCATTGCTGAGACAAGAATAAAAATAGAAAATCAGAGTAATTCTCCAAGAGAGAAGATCTGAATTTATCAAATTAGAGTGCATCCAAAACTAAAATATTTGTGTAAGAATTTAGAATTACTCTTGAAAGCCAATGAAGATGTTAGTACTTACCGAAATATGGTGTGCATACATTGGCCTAGACAGAAAAAACGCTGCATCATGAGGTGTATGAAACTCATTACAGAGCACGTCAATTGAAGGCACTCGCTTTATGTAATCTTCTGTACTCAGATTGGATGCTAAAAACCCGCCAAACTGTACTAGGGTATCATGACACTAAATTAAAATAAGACAAAAAAAAAACCCAGATGTTAACATTTCACAAAACCAACATAAAAACTTTTTCAAATGATTAAGATGTTATTTTGACAGAATTTTGATTGGGAATTAAGAATCCAGATTTTTAAGAGTACAGGCAGAGACAGAAATGAAGGGCGCTGTGTTCAGTGAAATACATGAGGGCCAGAAAGACAATTTTCACATATTCCCACTTGTACATAAAGCCTATAATAATGTTGACTTCCCAAAAGTAAAAGAGAAGAAGAGTAGATATTAGAGGCTAAGAGTGTCACTGGAAAGGGGATAGGGAGATGTGGGATCTTTAATATCAAAGCATATTTACATAGGATAAATAAGTTCTAGTGATGTACAGCCAGCACAGACTGGCTACAGCTTATAGCAACTTGTGAAATATAAAGATCTAGAATAAAGGAGTTCAAAATTTCTCAAGACAATGATAAAAAAGAAAAATAGGAATTACTAATTTCATCATTTACATCATTTACAAATACCGTTACTGAATTATGACAATGTACCTTATAAGCATGTACAATTACTAGATATCGAATAAAAATTTTGAATTAAAACAAAGCTTATATATTCATATACTTATATTAGTCAAATGTATTTTCTATATGGTCCTAAAAAGGGGGGAGAGAACATGTACTCTCTAGGCACAATGACACATATCTAGAATATAACCCAGCACTCAGGAAGCAGGGGGCAATCATAAGCTCAAGGACAGCCTGATTTACATCTTCAAATATTCAGTATAAAACCTAGAGTAACCGCAGAAATCAGGAAAGTAAAAAGGGACCACTATGGTGGGGGGTGAGGGGACGGAGAGAGGAGAGGAATAATAGGGATACAAGTGACTTGAAGGGGCAACTAGAAAGAACAAGTAGATCTTTAATTCAGGATGGGAAGGAAAGTAAATACAAAAGGACAGGGAATGAGGGCCAAAGAAAGGGATGCTTAAAAAGTCATAAGGAATCATGCTATTAATTATCTACATAAATATACCCATAATACATGCAAATCAATGTTTAATTATATTGTTTTAATGAAAATTTATTATCTGAGCTGACAATACTGCCCTTAAGAGTTACAGACTACTTAACAAAAACTAACACTAGGTATGAAAAGCCTCCTTTTACTTGCTAACCAAGGATTGTCCAAGAGACTCTCAAAACACCTATGTAAAATCCTATAAAACAATATGCACAAACAATGAGAAGTCAAAACTTTTGTCATTATTTATAGAATTATATTATACAGAAAAATATTTTATTAGCTAACAAACTGTATTTAAGTATTAGCAATCTTATTACTAAGTAAAAGATAACATCTACTTTGCCGCGACTAAAATTACAGATTTCCAGAGATCAAAAAAGAAGGCAAACAATCTGATACTGGTCTTTTATAAGATGGAATGTCTAATTAACTGAAAACCTTACACATAACCTCTTCTACACCCATCTCTTAAATGTCATAACTTGCAGAAATAGAGGCCCTATTTAGAGAAAGCCTGTTTGACATTACAGATTTTTCAAATTCATATGGTATGTATAAATGATACGTTTCAAAGGACATTACAATCTCTATTTTATCAGGATTAAAGAAAATTTCTCTCTACACCAAAGCTTCATTTACTTACCTGGTCATAGAGCTTTCCCACAAGTTTCAGGTGTTTCTCTCCACCCTCCTGAAAAATTACTCCATTCCTCTGCTGAGCCATAAGTAAACAGAGTGGGAGAGCAAGATCATGGTCCAATAGTGCATCCTTTAATCTCTGAGAAGATTTTTTAGTGTTTCTAATCTGGCCAAAATAACCACCCTATACAAACAGAAAAAACAAATTTACTGCCTATATGCAATGTATTCCAAGCTGCCTCACTGGAAAAAGAAATAAAAGAAAGTTGAGACACAATCTTTAAAACATTTCTGACTGGGGGCTGGAGAGATGGCTCAGCAGTTAAGAGCACAGAAGACCTGGGTTCAATTCCCAGCACCCACATGACTCATAACTGTCTGTAACTCCAGTTCCTGGGAAACTGACACCTTCACACCAATGCACATAAAGTTAAATAAATTATAATTTTTTTAAAAAAAAATTTCTGACCTAGGAGTTACAATCCAAGCACCTGGAATGCAGAATTCAAGACCATCCTCAGCTATACAAGTTGGAGGTTAGCTAGGGCTACAAGGGAAACTCTCTCAAAAAACGGGTGGTGGTTGCACATGTCTTTAAACCCAGCACTTGGGAGACAGACACAAGTGGATCTCTTTGTTTGAGGCCAGCCTGGTCAACTAAGAAAGTTTCAGGACAGGTTCGAAAGTTACTGTCTTTTATACTTTCGGTCTTTAAAGATCCCATTACTAGTACATCACAGCTCTTAAAAAAGAAGGTAGGAGTAGCTGAGTGGTGTGGCAGCGCATACCTTTAATCCTAGCACTCGGGAGGCAGAGGCAGGTGGATCTCTGTGAGCTCAAGGCCAGCCGGGCCTAGAAGAGCTAGTTCCAGGACAGGCTTCAAAGCTACAGAGAAACCCTGTCTTGAAAAAACCAAAAATAAGAAAAAGAAGGTAGCAGTAGTTTTGAAAGAACACATCCGGCTTTGACATTAGGCTTTAGGTACTTATGTACTATTTGAATGCTATACTATGACCACACATACAAAATTGTCTACTTATCTGTGTGAAACATGCTCTACAATCCACAGTGGATAAATAGATGGTACCAAATTCTACACAAATTATGTTTTATTTATGTATATATACCTATGACAAAGAGTAATTAGGCACAGAAAGAAATTAGCAACAATTAGTAAAATAATCAGAATGATACAATAAAAGTATGCGAACATAGTCACTCTCCAGTATGTTATTGTACTGCATTCTTATGAGATGAAATGCCACTTAGGCATTGTGATGAAGAATTAGGAAACTTAAGCAAAGGTTACTTGAATACAAGCATATTACAGTACCTCCAACTGATAACTAAGACTACTATTCACATAGCCAATATAAAAACCAAGATGGCTTGTTCAGTATGGATATGCTGGCCAAAGGGATATTTATGGGACAAAAGTGAGCAAGAAGAAAGGCTAAAGATTTGCATCATTCTACAAAAAATGGGCCTCAAACTAAAAAAAAAAAAAAAATTATAATTTATTTTTGACAATTTTTTCTCTTTAATTTTGAATTGTAGTTAACTATGGGTAATTGAAACCTTGAAAAACAAAACCATAGATATAGTGGGACCATAGTACATTTGATTTTAAAAGTTCAACAAACAGGAAACATAATTCTTACCTCAGCCTTTAGTTGCTCCCCACCAGTCATGGCCTCCAATTGCTCTGTTGTCATTTCCTCTGTAATTTCAATTCCTGCCATTTTTTGTACCACTTCTTTCAATATTAGTAGGTCAAAACTAATACAAAAAATTAAGCCAGTTAAAATTTCAAATGTAAAAAATAACAAAATAATGAATATCCTGAGAGTCTTTATTTAAACAAAGAATAAGAAGGAACAACAAGGCTTGCTTTTTTATTTTACTTTTTAAATAAAATAGTTATATCACTTCTAGTACTACAATAGAAATATTTCATGTTTACCTTTTTTTTTTTAACCTGGATTAATTTGAAGTTGGGGGCTAAGATACAAAAAATAAAAGCAATATGAAAATACTCAGATACTATTTACCCAAGCTTCATGTTTTCACTCATAGTTTTCATTTGCATCCTCCCTGTCCTTCCTCCCCACCCACGAAATTTCATGTCCCCCAAGGGTTCATGTGTTAAGGCAATATTTTCGGAAGATTCTTGAAACATTAGGTGAGACCTAGCTGTAGAAAACAGGTCCCTGGGAATATATTCTTAGGGGCAGTATCTTGTTCCTGACCACTTTGCCCTCCCATTCTCACACGTTTTGTCTGTCTGTCTCTGTGTGGCTTTCTGTCGTATCTGTTTCTTTCCTTCTTCTCCTCACTGCCCTCTCCCCACAGACACGCAGTCTTTTCCCTTGTGCTCTCACTTCTGTGAGGTGATAGTTCTGCCCAACCACACCACCTTCATTGATGATATTCGGCCTCATATCATAGTTGCTACCTCCAGAGTGGACCCTCTGACACTGAGTAGAAAAAAAAACCATCAGTCTCGTATGGCTTCTCTCAGGAATTTGTCAGAATGACAAGAACAGCACAGAATACTTTAGAGAATGAACAGGGGAGTAGATGATTTAAGCCATGCTCGTTTGCTCCTTCAAATGTCTAAGAATGCACATTAAGACAGAGCCATGTGTTTACACAACTGCAGCCATTACCAACTTGAGTAACTCTAATATTTAATCTATTCACAGTTCATTTTCATCAGCTGCCCCAATATTTTCCTTCTCCAATTCAGGATGCTCAAAAAGTTTCTTACAGTAGATAGCCACCTCACTAAAACTCCAAATAAGAAAAATGAATACAGCCCTGCAATACTCATATGTTATTAGAAAAGAGGGGGACTAAGGAAGGAAATAAAAAAGTAAAGGGCCAGTTTGAACCTAAACTACTTCAACCTAAAGTAAAAGTTTTTGCAAAATCACTAAGCATGTTCTATTTATGTGGTAACAGTTATACATTTTTTTGAGACATAGTCTCACTATATAACCCATGATGGCTTCAAATTCATGCTTCTCCCCTAGATGTTCTGGAATTATAGGCATCTCCCACAACGCCTAGCTAGCTATGCACATTTAGAACTCTCAATGAAAATAACACTTTGTGACTTCAATAACTTCCTTTAATTACATGATTTTTCCAAATGTAAAAGCACGCCTATCAAGGTATACTTTTCTAATATTCAAGGTATACTTTTGGATTCCTTTCAATTTGTCATGCTTTCCCAAATCAGACAGTTTCATTAATACACAACTACCAATGTAGCATTGAGATGTATTAAAAGTTTTAATTAAATGGCCACAAATAAGCATTGACAATAAAGCAAACTAAATTATAGATTAAAACTAGTGTTCTCATGGCTTATAGAAAGAAAGAAGTAAAATACAGAGAAGTGACAGAGATTACAAAGGTAGCAACAGTGTCCCAACAAAACCGAGATATTATATATTTTTATTTTTTCCCAAAGCCAAAATAGCACCGTTGGAAATTAATTTAGCACCTGCTTGAAACACCAAAGAGCTTTTATTTTTTTGTTGACTTTATATCAGAAAGTGTCTATAAACAATATAGTTATCAGATTATAATCAATCTAGTGGTACTGTTTATTCAAAGCCTAAGCATTGCCACTGGCCCCACACTAAGTACAAAAAAGAAAACAGTTAAAATCACATAAGTCTTACATATCCCTAAATTCACATTCAAGAAGTAATTTTTTTCTATATACTCCCTTAAAGAAACATTCTATCAAATGTATAATGTAGTAAAGAAATCAACAAAGTGTAATGTTTTGTCATAAAAGGACATTCAATATTCCTTTTTAAACATGTACTCAAAAATCTTAATGGTAAAAATAAGTTAACTGTCCTTTTAATGAGTTATACCTTTAGCCAAATACTATATTGGTAAAGAAATAATCTCTCTGTATTAATTTCTAATTTATATTCAAGATTCAATATATAGACAGGCACAGTAGCACATGACTCTTTGGTGTAGGAGTTCCTTCTGTTTATGTGTTGCTTTCATTGGTTAATGAAGAAAGAAACTGCCTTGGCCCAGTTGATAGGGTGGAACTTAAGTAGGCAGAGAAGACAGAACTGAATTCTGGGAAGAAGAAAGCAGAGTGAGAGAGAAGCCATGATCCTCGGCCTGAGACGTACACCAGTTGGAATCTCTGGTAAACCACTGCCACATGGCGATACACAGAACAATGGAGATGAGTTAAACTAATATGTAAGAGTTAGCCAATAAGAAGTTAGAGCAAATGGCCAAGCAGTGTTTTAATTAATACAGTTTCTATGTGGTTATTTTGGGTGTAAACTAGTTGGGCAGCCAGGACAAACAAGCAGCCCCCATCTCTTCTTTTTAATCCAACAACTCTTTAATCCCAGTACTCAGCAGGCAAAGGTAGTCCTCTGTAAGTTTTAGGCCAGCCTAGACTTTGTAGTGAGTTCCAAGAAGGAATTCAAGGCCAGTCTGGATTTAAATGAGTTCCAGGATGATCAGGGCTACATGGTGAGATCCCGTGCCAAAAGAAACTAATTCTATATACACGCAATTCTAATACTTAAAAGGTTGAGGAAACAAAGGTATAAATTTTGAGGACAATCAGAACTGCAAATAAGACTCTCTCTTTAAAAAAATATTATACAAGTTAAGTAGCCATTCCAGTTAAAATCTATGAGTCTGACAAAGTAACAGTAATGTAACATTCCAAACCCACCAGAAGTGCTTGAATTATTGAATTTTATATCCATATAACTTACCTTTTGCCTGCCTTTAATTGATTGGCTACATACTGAAGAAGACCAGCAAGATCAATCGGGTATTTACGGAACACTGCACCACAGAAACTAGCCAGACCTACATGAAATAAAAAGTTATGAAACAAAATGTATTACTATAATTTATTAGTATTAATGTATTAGTATAATTTCAACAAATTCAATTTCTAAAATAAAATGAGGTATGAAAAACTGTTAAAGATTTATTTATTTCATGTGTGTTTGTGTTTTCCAGCATGTTTGTTTGTGGCCATGTTCATACCAGCTGCCTAAGGAAACTAGAAGAGTGTATTAGATCCCTGAAACAGGTGCTGTGGGTTGTGGGGAGCCGCGCCTGCTATTCGCCATTACAGATGGCGTGCAGATCCTGTGTTCCCTAGTAATAAACAGGTGCATTGCGCATATG